>OU015743.1:46455376-46473689 GCA_907169655.1 Acomys percivali | reverse complement strand
CACACACACACACACACACACACACACACACACACACACACACACACACACGCCCTGCGGAGAACTCAGGAGCCATGGATCTCTTGTGGAGGTTAGAGCACAGACGAGTGGGGAAGCCGTGGCAGCCAGTGACTTTAGCCACCAAGGCATTGCTCCATCTCACCATCTGTCTCTTCCAGCCCAGAGTTTAGAACATGCTACCCCAAAGTATGCCATCTTGGTTTTTTGAGAAAACAGCAGAAGTGGCTTAAAAAAAACCTGGGGCAACCTCCGCTCTCCACCTTGGCAGGAGAGGTGCCGCTGTTACCCTGTTAGAAGGCAACATCTTCAGCTCACAAATGGTTCTCGGTCTGAATTTTGCCCACTCACTCTGAAGACCAGGCTGCCTCCAGCTTTCCTGCGCTAAAGTCTCTCTCTCTCTCTCACACACACACACACACACACACACACACACACACACATATATATATATGCTCTTAAGCTGTCCTTGAACCTCCACCGAAAAGTAGGTGATTACAGGCATGCTCCACCACACCAAGCACTGTAAATTCTGTATTGAGTAAAACTGTATGTTTTCCTCCCACGAGTGTGTGTATACAAAGGAGCCACAGCGTGAATATGAAGGTCAGTGGACACATCTTCAGAGTTGGTTCTCTCCTTCTGCCATGTTGGTCCAAGATACCAAACTCAGGTCAGCAAGCTTGGTAGCAGACACTTTTACCTTATGAGGACTCCTTAATGCTGCTGGCCTTAGGAACATGGGACACAGACAACACTCAGTATTATCTCCGGGCATGTGTACTTCCTCAGCACACAAACATATAATCAGAGTGTGCCTAGCATCTCAAGTAAGCATGGAGACTTTTCCTAAAGTATTTTTGCTTAAAATTGTAGGGGCAAAAGCATTATTTATGAGAAACAAACACTTAAAAGATTGGAAAAAAATACTATCTTAAAGAGAAAATTTTATCATCCCTGGGCTAAATTTTTTATTCTCCTAACCATTTTAGGTCGTTTGAAACTTGTGGGTAGCACAGATAAATGCCTGTTTTAAGCCAGCTTCATCTTTTATGTCATTTTTCCTTTCTTCCTGTGTCTCTATAACTTCTCCCGAGTGCCAGGAGTATAGGCATAAGTCACTGTGTCAGGCTAGTTTTTTTGTTTGTTTGTTTGTTTGTTTTTGCTTTTTCTTAACCTCAAACCTTTCCTAAAGGCAAACTTTTTATTTGGGAGTATTACTAGAAATGACACAGAACTAGCGAAGAGTTCTGCGAAGCTTCTTCATCTCTCCGTATAACTACACCATGTACCCTAGGGCACTTGCTCACCATGGCTGTGAGAATCTTGTAGTTTTTCACAGTCTCTGTGTCTGACCTTCTGTTGCCCTGGTGTACACCCGTGGGTCATCACAATAGACAACGCAGCGCTGGTAGCCACTGGGCTTCCTGGCCCTGCTCCTCCATTTCTGCGGCAGGTCTGAGCCTTGTGACAGCCACTAGTCCTGGGGGCTGTCCCCCTGGAGCCCCGCTGGAGGGCGAGTGCCTTTGAAATCAGATAAGGGCATCAAGCCGGCAGCTGTGTTTGTTTTCCAAATTAAAGGTTGAATCATTAAAATTATTGTTTTCCTGAAAATAAAGAGATTTAAACAGGCCTCTCTTCTCCCCTGCTGCCTCCCTTCTCTTTTTCTAATTTGTCTCCAAAGGACTCCAGCTCCGTGTTAAACAGCCGGGGATTATCTGTGTTTCCATCTTAGGGCCTGAGTGGCTCCATAAGAATCCGAGGCCTTATCTGAGCAGGCCAGGGGGCAAGCGGCCACTGGGGCTGAATTCTTTCCAGTATTAACAACCATTCAAATGGATAGAGGAGCAAAATTGAACCCAGTCCTTTAGTGTGGGGGCCCTCACAGGTGGTCTCAGACCTTTCTTGGGTATTTCTTCCTCGCTATTTTCTACGAAAGAAAGGTTAAGTAACTTGGGAACTTAAAAGACTTTACTACAGAGAGGGAGAATGTGTAGAATACGCATGTGAAAAGTGCTTAAGGAAAGCACAGTAGGTTCTCAGCTCGTTAGTTACCTAGTCAGAACACAGTAGGTTCTCAGCTCGTTAGTTACCTAATTAAAGCACAGTAGATACTCAGGTAGTTAGTTACCTAGTTAAAACACAGTAGGTTCTCAGCTAGGTAGTTACCTAGTCAACACACAGTAGGTACTCAGCGAGTTAGTTACTCAGTCATTGTTAACACATAAGGCCTCTGACGTTTGAATGGAGAGCCAGGAGTATATTTTAGAGTATGACTGGACAGTTGGATGGAGTGGTGGTCCTCAGAGAGCTTGTAAACTAGCATGGCCTTGTACTACAGACACATAGTATGACATCACGTGATGCATAACAAACATCTAAAAATGATGTACAGTCATTTTACCTTTGTCCTGGCTGTAGCCTTTTTTTTTTTTTCAATTCTCCATTTACAGGGAAACAAAATAAGAAGGTTGCACTTTGCTGTCCAGACTTTGCCACCTCCAAGACAGCAAGGAGAGGGTTCCCTCTACCTGCTGAGCATGTGGTGGCTACCATGGTGGTTCCTGGGGAGGCCGATCGTTAGCTTAGCTTAGCGGCAGCATCTTCTTCCACTGGAATGATTTGAAGCCAGAGTTCACATCTTGTCTTTGTGCCTAGAATGACTAGGACAGACCCTGCTGCAGGTGGCTATTCAATTAAAAGTCGTAAAACACACAGAGAGGAGAATGCCGGCTGTTGGTAGCCAAAGTTCTTTGCATCAGTCCTGCTGACTGACGTCATGCTCTGTTTCCTCTTCTACAAAGGAGGCTGGACCTGCTGTCTATTTTACCAAAATGTCATAGACAGTTAGTAACCCATTACTAAAGTGCATGCAGAATATAAAGATACGTCTCATAGGGTCCCAGCAGCACCTTGATCTCTGTAATAGATGAGGAACCTTTTTCTTTTCTTTTCTTTTTGTTTTTTCTCAAGACAGGGTTTCTCTGTGTAGCCTTGGCTGTCCTGGACTCACCAGGCTGGCCTCGAACTCACAGCAATCCGCCTGCCACTGCCTCCTGAGTGCTGGGATTAAAGGCGTGCACCACCACGCCGGTTGTAGGAAAATCAAGAACTTTCACCTTCAAACCAGCACAGAGGGCAGACCCCATGAAAAAAGTGCTAAAGGACCCAAGAGGTTGAAGCTAAAGACAAAGTTAGGCCTAGAGGTGTTTCCGAAGAGTCTGTAAGAATGGAAGGTAGCCTCACAACTGAAGAGTACATTGTCACCCTTCATCTATCAAAGAGACAAGAGGAGGACTAGAGGAGAGGGAGGAGATGGAAGAGGAGAAAAAGAAGCTATTTAATGGGGAATGGAGAGATGGCTCAGAGGTTAAGAGCACTGGCTGCTCTTCCAGAGGTCCTGACTTCAATTCCCAGCAACCACATGGTGGCTCACAACCATCTATAGTAATGAGTCTGATGCCCTCTTCTGGTGTACAGGAAACATACAGACAAAGCACTCATATACATAAATAAACAAATCTTTAAAAACAAAAACAAACACACAAACAAAACCTAGATGGCTTAGTGGATGAAATCTGCGCCCAACTCTGAAGACCTGAGTTCAATGGAGCCCACATGGTGGGAGGATAGATTCACGGTGGCTCACACACACACACACACATTTATACAAACCAAATAAAGGTTAAAAAAAAGAAATTAAAATGTCTAAAAATGATAATAAACCCTGCAACAGAGGCAGAGAACAGAAGAAAATAAATTCTTAAAACAAGTGGGCTCTTGAAAGCATCCTTAGAGGTATGAAGGTCTAGCGATGACACCCCCCCCCCCGCCCCCCCCCCCCCCCCCCCCACTCCCCAAGGTCTCTAACTTGTCCAATCAAAAACCCCTAAACAGAAACTAGAGTTAGGAAAATGACCAGTCCTACTTCATGCGGTTAAACAGCAGCCACGTCCTGCATTTTAAAGTAATAACTGAAATGGGTAAAGCACATCGGAAGAGAACCATTAGTTCAATACTGTCCTTGAAAACATAGTAAGAAAACAATAAATGTACTACAGAGATGTCACGTGACAGCCAAATAGTCTCCCCAAGACTCTAAAAGCATGCTGAGCTGGGAGGAGGCTGCTGGTGCAGGAGGCAGATCCTTCCTTCCTCTCTGCCTGACATTTGATACTCCACCTCCACAAGCCTATATTACTTTATGATGTAGAACTGCCCTTTCCCCTAAAGTCAGGATCCAACAGGGCTGTTTCTGGTTCCCACGGGTCTGCGCTGGTTTCAGCCGCTCTGGCTGTTGAGAAGTTGCAAGTGGAAGTTTAGAGAGGGCAAGGTGGGCCTCTCTGACCAAGGGGGCTGGGGAAACAGCTGAGACTGGGGCCATCTACCTTGTTGGGACCAGGAGACGCCCCCCCTCGCTCTTGACAGAAGCCAGTTGCATAAAATAAGACTGGTTTTAGCTGAGCATTCATCATTGTGTGTTGTGTGTGACTGTGTACACATGTGGGCACACCCATGTGGAGGCCAGAGGCTGAGATCACGTGTCCTTGCTCATTATACACCACCCCCCACCCATCCCCACTGAGCACGGAGCCTATTAAGTCAGGTAGGCTGGCTGGTCAGTGAGCTCCTGGGATGCACCTATCTCTGCCCACCCAGGGCTGAGATTTCAGACCTGGATTACCACTCATGGCTTTTTACGTGGGCCCTGGAATCCAAACTCAGACCCTCAGGCTTGCACAGGAAGAGCCATCTCTCCACCCCAACGTTCTTCTACCTCTGCTTCCTGTTCAGGCAGGAAGTGAACAGCTCTCTGCTGCTACATGCTCCCACCGTGATGGCGATGCTCTGTCCCAAACAGACCCAAGCAAGCATGGACTGAACCCTTTAGAACCGTGGGAACTGCACGCCAAAGCAAAGCATTCAAGATGGATCTCTCAGGCGGTGTGTAATGGTGATGAGGAAAGCCACTTGTCAACCAGCTTACTCAGGGACTGTCAGGAATTGCCACACTTGTCTCACTTCCTTTTCCAGCTCTCCTGAAGTCTGTTATTTAAAGAACAAAAAAAAGAGGGCTGGAGAGATGGCTCGGTGGCTAAGAGTGATGCCTGCTCATCCAGAGTTCCTGAGTTAAATTCTTAGCAACCACATAGTGGCTCACAACCATCTATAATGTGATCTGATGCCTCTTCTGCAAATAAAGCACTCATATGCAATAAATAAAATAAATAAATCTTTTTTAAAAAAAAAAATACACAGAGAAGAAATGTCACTTCAGCTCCCTAAACTTCAATACACATCTTACCCAGAATGGATCTTTTCTTCTGCATCCACACTATTAGATCCATGCCCCAAGCTTCTGTCGGAGCCCTGGTCTTGGTTGTAAGGGATGGGGATTTCCTACAAACATGTGCTCCAGCATCTCACAGAAGCATGAGAGTCCCTCCATCATCAACACCAAGGCTGCCTCTAACACAGGAGCACTGGCGGTTCACCTACAAGAGTGGTCTCAAGCCGAGCAGTAGATCGGAATTGCCTGGCAGCTGGCTACTACAGTCCTTTCTGAGCTGGTGAGATGGCTCAGTGGACAAGCTGAGTTTGATTCCTAGAACCGACATATGGGGAGAACTACCTAGTGTCCTGACTTCCTCTCAATCCTGACTTCTAACTCAGTATCTCTGCGGGCTGGCCAAAACATCTGCGTTTCTAACAAGTTCAAAGATGAAAAGGAGTTTGCTGGTCCAGCGCCCACACTTAGGTGGTCTATCTATTTTAAGATAAATCTGGTACCAATGTCACTGAGACCAGTGAATGGCTGCCTGGGGTTTCAGTAGTCCTTGTGCTGGGGGTCATCTGGGTGTCGTTAAGAATAGGGAGTCCATCAGCCACTCATGTTTGAGGGTGGCACACTTGGGCCCGGATTTATGCATTCTTAGAGACAGATTTCTGTTGTTTGATTGTACCTGCGGCTCAACTTTGTTCTGCCATGATGATCAACAGAGCAAGCACTTGACTGACGCGGATGAGGGCCTGGCACAGCATCTTTGTGTGAATTAGAAAAAGATGCTTCTCCCAGCAGAGGATGGGAAAGGCTGTCTCCCCATAACTATAGGCGAGGCCCTGATGAGAACAGAAGAAAGTCAGCCAAGCCCTGGGACAAGCCACAGCTCCTCTTGCTTGGGGAAACTGTTCTCTGAAGGTCCAGGGTTTGTTTGTTTGTTTGCATCCTTATAACTCATGCTGGCCCACCTCTCTTTTAAGTGTGTGTGTGTGTGTATGTGTGTGTGTATGTGTGTGTGTGTGTGTGTGTGTGTAGGTACAAGGTCAGCTTCCAAGAGTCCGTTCTCTCTACCTACCGTACGGACTGCAGAAATTAAACCCAGGGTGACAGGCTTCCCAGGCTCTCAGCTTTACCTGCTGAGCCACCTGGCTGGCCCCTGCTCTTATTCTTTATCCTCCTTCCTTAGTTTTCCAAGTTCTGAAACCACAGGCAAGTACCACCATGCCCAGCTCCCAAAGGACCAAATTTTGTATCATCTAATCTCAGCCTCCCAGGGAGGTCTTGGGTCCTTGGCTTGTCCCGGGGCTTGGCCAACTTTCTTCTGTTCTCATCAGGTCCTCTCCTCTAGTTGTGGGGAGACACGTCTCCCTCTGCTTGGAAAAGCATCTTTTTCTAATTCACACAAAAGTGCTGTGCCAGGCCCTCATCTGCTTCAGTCAGTTGCTTGCGCCATTGATTCCCAGCTTGAATGAGTTCCATCCGGCTCTCACCCCATTCCCTACCCTAGGCCTCCTCACCCTGCCTCCCACCCCAATCCTGGACTGAGCCTGCACTTTGGAGCTTGTCCTTTACTAGCCTGGCCTCCACCAGAACTGCCCACCTCTGGTTCTGTCAAGGAGCAGGCCTAAAACAGCTGGATTTCCTGAGAAACCATATCTCTGTCTACTACCTCACTATGCCTTAGGGTGAGACTGGCAGAAACTGGATGGAGCTGCATGGAGCTGTCTCCACTTAAGTGCTTTCAAGACCCCAGAGGTTATTTGAAGTTAAGTCTAGTACATGAACCAATTGAACCCCCTCGTGAAGGTCCCATTGCTCTTCCTATATTGGAGAACTTGCCTCAGGCTGCAGCCTCCCCACCCCACCCCCCCTGCAGAAACACTGAGTTTGTTTCTCAATGAAGCTGCTGCCCAGATCTCATGCCGGATTAGCTTTTATCATTTCTCAGACAGGTCACTCTCAGAGCTTGTATTTCTGTCTATATCAAAGTTGGCTAGCCAAGGAGGCGAAGCCACTAAACTAACTGCGGTGGCCATGTGTCTCCCTTTGGGAGAGGAAGTGGTTGGATGCATTCATCTCCTTTTCCACCCAATAAACACTCACTGAGGGTCTGGGAAGGCTGAGACACTGAGCGTGCCGCAGTGGACCAAACGAGCAAAACCCTTGTCTTAGCGGAGGACACCTTCCGACGGCGGAAACAGAGAACTAAATAAGCATAAATACATAAAAAATAAAATGGATATAATGAAAGAGTAAGCGGGGTAAAACTAACAATGTGCAGCGTGGGATTATTGAAATGTTTGGAAACGTCAGGCATGAACCTGCTGCACGGCACAGGGATCAGTCTCCTTTCCAACCCTAAAATAACGTAAGAGGAAAATACAGCCAGCCAGGAGCATAGAGATGCCCAGGGGCGAATTGCTCAGTGGTTGATATTTCTGTCATTAGGAATGGCTCGGTGCGCACTGTGTGTAGGGTGTGTAGGGTGCAGCCGGCAGGTGCTGGCCGCCCAGAGGCTCTAAACTGACCTGAGACTAAGGGGTCAAGAGACTAGAGCGGAAACAGACCTTCCAGGGTCTGATGACATCTATTCAGACTTTCCTTCGGAAAGAGAAGGAAGATGACATTTCAGCAAATGACCAGATAGGAGGAGGTGACTCAGAAGTAAGAAACGCAGAACATTTTCCAAGGACCCATGCTTGGAGGAATGCCTGAAGAACAGCAATTATCTTGAGGCAGAGGCGAAGGACTAGGGGGGTGAAAAATGCATGGAAAGGCAAGATCAGGAAAAAAGATGTTTTAGAATTTCATTCTTACTTATTTACTTTGTGTGCATGTCTGGAGGTCCAACATTTAAGAGTTGGTTCTCTCTGTCCACCATGCAGATGGAGCTCAGGTGGTCAGGCTTAGTGACAAGTGCCTTTATTTGCTGAGCCACCTTACGGGCCCAGGGAGAAGGAGTGTTTTGATTTGGTTTGGTTTTTATTTTTGTTTTTTCGAGACAGGGTTTCTCTGTGTCACCTTGGCTGTCCTGGAACTCTCTTTGTGACCAGGCTGGCCTCGAACTCACAATGACCTACTGCTTCTGCCTCCCAAGAGCTGGGACTAAAGGCATGAGCCTGGGGTGTGTGGTACCCACAAATAGTGCCCAGAAAGAGTGGCAGGCAGCTGTTTCAGAGCTGGGATGTTAGTGCCACCTTAGCTCCCCCCAAAAGAACGTGTGGGCATTGGTGGGAACCTGGCAGTTTTCTCAACACAGAAACAGTACCTGTGTTGTTGTATTCTTCTCTCTCTCTAACCAAAAGAAGAGCTCCTGGTCCCAGAGTAACATCAGCAAATATCCAAAGTTCATTTGCTTGGTAGCCAAGGACTTTTCTGCGGTACTGATGGCCGCAGAAGCAGGAGGGCCGTGGATGGGGCCTGCTGCCCAGACCACCAAGAGACAAACGGTCACTCCTCTCTGGAGGAGAATAGGCACGTAGCTTTCATTTCCTCTTCCTTCTGAGTGCTTGAGCTTATTGTGGCTATCTGTATTGAGGTGTGTGGATGTGTGTTTGTGCTTCCTGAGTTGTGTGTGTGTAGTATATGTATATGTGGTATCTACAGATGCTCCCTGGAACTCCTTCCAGTCTATCCTCTTATAGGTCTCAGAAACTGTGGTATGTGTGTGTGTGGGGGGGGGGGTTGTGTGATATATGTGTGGTGTATGTGTGTAGAGTGTGTGTATGATAGTGTGTGGTGTATGTGTGTGTGTATGTGGTTTGTGGTGTATATAGTATACATGTATGGTGTTTGTGTGTGTGTGGCATGTGTGTATGGTGTGTGTAAGTATATGGTATATATGTGGTGTTTGTATGTGGTATGTGTGTGAGTATAGTGTGGGGTGTGTGCGTGCGTGTGTATGTGTGTGTGTGTGTGTGCATGTATGTGGTATGTGTGGTATATTTGTCTATGTCTGTGTATGCCTGTGTGGTACATGGTGTGTGTGTGTGTGTGTGTGTGTGTGTGTGTGTGTGTGTGTGTGCATGTATGTGGTATGTGTGGTATGTTTGTCTATGTCTGTGTATGCCTGTGTGGTACGTGGTGTGTGTGTGTGTGTGTGTGTGTGTGTGTGTGTGTGTGTGTGTGTGGTATAATTTCATTCTCATTCTACCCAGCAGAGCCTAAAATCACACTCTCGCTTTCTTAGAGGCCCTTGGTTCCCCACCTTTTCACAGAATCCAGCGAAAACCCACTCTGTGGTCCATGGAGCCTTGATGGTCCCTCCTCATCACCCAAGCCTGCAGATGCCAGATCACATCCCGTTTCTCAGTGTCCTCCTTGTAAAAGTCACAGGAAGGAACGGTGTGTCAAGTCTATGCCATTTGGCCATGCCAGTCAAATCCTTACCATCTGGCCAGCCAGCCGCCTCTGCATCCCTGCTGGTTCCTGATTCGGGGTTTTCTCCTGCCCTTGTTATCATCCTTGGTGACCTCAATCCTCATGTCAGTGACCTGACCAGTCTCCTGACTGCCCCCTTCTGTACCCTCCTCCACTCTGGTGACCTTTGGCCCACAGAATAGCCACCACAGCTGGACCACATTACACGGTTCTGCTTCTCCTTTAAGACTTGGAGCTGGGGTTGACTTCAGCCTCGACCTCCTAACCTGCCACATCCCCTAACTCTTCCTCAGCCAGCTCTTGGGCCTCACTGGCTTCTCTCATTCCCTGATTCTTTTCTCGCACACAAACATCCATCTTTGGTCTGTATTTATTTAATTAATTGACTAATTTATTGGGAGTTTTTTCCCCAAAAGGTCTCACTCTATAGCCTGTGCTGGACTAAAACTCACAGCAATTCTCCTGCCTTAGTTTCTCAAATGGTATTACAGGCATGAGCCACCACACCCAGCCAGCCTGTTTTACACACACACACATACACACACACACACACACACACACATCTCGTCTTCCTATCTTATCCCCCTTCAACAAATACCAACTGCTGAACTGAAGGAAGGAAACACTTGGAAAATGACCTTCTCTTCCAAGATAATACCTCTATTTATTACATACTCACTTGAGGCTCCATAGTTCTCAGCACTTGGTATGGCTGGCCTCTGATACCAGACACAAAAGGACTTTGTTCCAGTCATTATGGAAATAAAAACTAAATCTAGATCAGAAACTCTGAGGCAAAAGTTTTAATTAGGGGAGAAAAAAATGAGCTGAGAAAATGGTATTGATTGTGGAGACTCGGGCTGCTGCTGACAGAGAGCAGGCGGGCATCTTATCAGGTGTCAGAGTGGTCTGAGTTGGGCGATGTTTGTTAGTAATGAAGATGGTGTTTTTAAAGAAATCTCTTCCCTGAAGTTTAAGGGGGAGTTTTCCCATGTAAGATACAGATCAGTGCCCAGCCCAGCTCATCCTTGGCGACATCTTGGCATTCTCCTGTATCTAGCGGGGTGTTGTTTGTCTCTCTCTCCCTCTCTCTCTCTCTCTCTCTCTCTCTCTCTCTCTCTCTCTCTGATAAGATAAGGGAACAGGGGCTGGAGAGACAGCCACATTTCATTCACTGTTGACAAGGAAAGAGAGAGACTGTTGGGTAGCAGGCTTTATAGATTAAGAGTGGGAGAACCTATATCTCTTGTTCCCACAAAGGTCCCTTTGTCTGTCTCGCCTTCCTTAGGCCTCCCAAGAACCAAGAGGCTGATACGATTATTGCTCCCACTTTGACATATGAAGAAACCCGATGAACAGAAAGGGAAAACCATTGGCCCAAGGTCACGTGGTTAAAAATCAGGACTCCGATCCTGGACCCACCATGCTTTACAGTCACTGGAAAAATAGAGGGAAGAAAAAAAGAAGGAAGGAAGAAAAGCGTTCAGGATTTTCCGAGGACAAGCTTGAGAAGTGTGGGGAATGCCATAAAGAGTGCCACCAAGCATGGAGCACACACGAGATGAAGGTGGTCACTGGGCATCCATGAGATGAAGGGAAAGAACAAGGTCACAAGTCAGAACTCCAGAGCTTGTGGTGGCTGAAGCTTCTCCCCAGACCAGGCTCAGTTGTCACTTAAGAACAGATGTCTTATGGATGTCACATATCTGAAGGTAATTACTGATACCAGCTCAATGAGTCCCTAGAAGCGTGTCTGCTTGGCAATCAACGAATGTTTCCCAAAAAAAACGTTGCAGCAGAGGATAACAAACACAGAGAGGATGTGGGGAGACTGGCTTTCCCACCATTGCCAGGGAATGTGGCTGCCACAACACTTTCTGGCAAGAGTCAGGCAGTACATGTGTAATGAAACTAACTCCCTAACTCTCATGATACAAAAACAAACAAACAAACAAACAAAAAACCCCAAAATTCAGAAAAAATCATAGACTTAAATTAAGACCTGAAACTTTGAATTTACTAGAAGAAGACATAAGGAAAATGCTCTAAGACACAGATCAGAGTAGATATTTTTTGGATAAGACTCCCAAAACACAGACAAAAGTAAAAACGTACTAATGAGATTATTGTTAGAATTAAAAATGAGATGCCACAGCTGGGCCTGGTGGCGCACACCTGTAGTACCATAACTTAGGAGGCAGAGGCAGATGGATCTCTGTGAGTTCGAGGCCATCCTGCACTACAAAGTGAGTCCAGGACAGCCAAGGCTAACATAGAGAAACCCTGTCTCGAAAACCAAAGAGAGAGAAAGAGGTGCCACACAACTGATATGATATGGAGAGATTTACTTGGGGGAAGGGAAAGGAAGGAGTTAGGGTCTGAGTAGGCCATGAGGGGTGAGAGAGAGAGAGAGAGAGAGAGAGAGAGAGAGAGAGAGAGAGAGAGACAAAGAGACAGTGGGAGAGAGAGAAAGGGAAAGGGGGCTCTTTTAGAGGGAAGAAACAGACAGACAGACAGACAGACAGACAGAGGGGTGGCTGGTGGGTCCTTTATATCTGGTGCCTCTCGCACACACCTGGTAGTGGGCAGCAGATGATGACATCAGAGGTTGCTAAGCAACCTAAAGTCAGGCCACTTATATGCCAACATTCCTTCCTTTTCCTATAATTAAAACATTGAGGACATTGGACTGCTTCTCATGTAAGGTGACTTAAAGTATATAAATGCAGGTTCATTGGAAGCAGCTCTTGGCCACCATGCAAGGGGGGAAAGAGAGACAGAGAGAGAGAGAGAGAGAGAGAGAGAGAGAGAGCAACAAAATGTCTGGATTATATGGTGAAAGGGAAGAAAAAGTCCCTGCCCTAGAAAGTTCAGAGTATAGAGCAGCAGTGTATGTTGACCATGTCCTGCAGTCCTGCAGCAGATAGGAACCGAAGAGTGCTGGGAGAACCTGGAGCTCTTTGTTCCGGGTCTGAAGCACACCATTCCAACCTTTTGTTGATCATAAATGGATAGGGGGTGAAAAAAAATCAACCATCTTTGACTACTTCCTGCTGACACTGGGGCAGCAACAGGAAGTCAAAAGGCTGAAATGTTGGCCAAGAATGAGAGGAGCAGGCTGTTGTATTTGCTGTCCAGGATCTGAGAACGTCTTCCGCTGGGTGGGTGAGGGGGTGGGGGGCCATGCAGGTCGAGCTGGCATGGTCTGTGAGGTTGGACTGCGGCACCTCTGGGTAGCTGCTTTGGCGCTGTCTTGGACGTAGGAAGCCCAGACCTGGAAGGGTTCTGGAACATGTACATGGGCAGAAGACAAAGTTAAGTAGGTTATGGAGAAAATTCCCTTCAGGTATACATTTGAAACTTTTAGGGGACCAAAGAAGAGAAAAGGCTTGAACGTAGGGAGCCTCTTTCCATCTACCCGATTCCTGGCAGTAATTAAAAAGTTCCGTTTTGGATCTGTCCAAGTTGGGTTGCAAGGCAGGTAGGTGATCGTAGTAGTTCCTTAATCTGGGGGTAGGGGTTTGAAATTCTCTAGAAGGCATCCCAGAGGAGCCTGGAGGGACAGCATCCACAGAGCAAGGTTGACTCTGTGAAATTCGTGCAGTCTGTTCCAGCAGCTCACCAGCGCTGGTCCAGAGGCCAAGGGCACAGCCCGAGCAGACACAGTCACCAGGATTTAGAGCAGAGAAAGAGTAAGAGGAGAAACCGTCCTGATAGAGGGGAAATGTCACCCAAGGGAGTAGGCCCTAGATGAAGAGTTTGAATGTAGGTTGGCAAGAACGGCAGGAGGTGTTTTTGTCAATCAGAAGGGAAGACTCAGCAATCAGCCGATGTCGGGTGCAAAAATGTAGTGGTCAGGTCTGGAGGGGAGTCCCAAAACCAGGGACAGGGGAGGAATTCCATCCTCTGACGCAGGCGATGGGTGGGAAACTTAGGCTATTGATTGGTGGTGCTTATCTGGATTCCATTTGACCTGAGAGGTAGATTTCCTGTAGCTTACAAGGATCCTTTTAAGTTTACAAAGGGAGCTACATCTTAGACATGTTAGCATCATCATTGTTTGCAACGAAACACATTATAAAAAGGTAGTAAACGCACATCACGTAGTAACAGCACAGACACTCTACGGTGAGCTCAGGGAAGGCAGAGGCCTTCTACTAAGTAGAAGGAGCAAAAGCTCATTAGATCTTAATTTTAGTATGATTACATAAGAGAAAAGAGCCCCTCTATTCAGAAGACTGGGTGCATATAAATCTAGCCTAATGGGAAACAGTTTAAGTATATATTTAAAGGACAAACCAAAGGGAGTTTAAAATCTTGCCCTTAGGACTATGATAGTGGATTGTAGAGTGGAATTTTTTTTTTTTAACCAGAGTTAGATTTAGACCCTCTAACCATCATAACTTGCATTTACCAACCCTAAAATGCTTTCATTAGACCCTCAAGTGTTTTCTTAGAAGTCTTTCTTTTTTTTATTTATTTTATTAATTTATTCTTGTTACATCTCTATGGTTATCCCATCCCTTGTATCCTCCCATTCTCCCCTCCCTCCCATTTTCCCCTTATTCCCCTCCCCTATGACTGTTCCTGAGAGGGATTACCTCCCCCTGTATATGCTCATAGGGTATCAAGTCTCTTCTCGGTGACCTGCTGTCCTTCCTCTGAGTGCCACTAGGTCTCCCCCTCCAGGGGACATAGTCAAATGTGAGGCACCAGAGTACATGAGAAAGTCATATCTCACTCTCCACTCAAGTGTGGAGACTGTCCTGTCCATGGGCTAGATCTGGGTAGGGGTTTAAATTTTACCTCCTGTATTGTCCTTGGCTAGTGCCCTAGTTTGAGCGGGACCCCTTGGCCCAAATCTGCCTATCATAATGTTCTACTTGTAGGTTTCTAGGACCCACTGGATCCTTCTACATTGCTATTCTCACATGGTTCTCTTATCTAGCGTCCCAATAGAATGTCCTCCCCTCTGTCCCAGTTTCCTGGTAAGGGAAGGCTTTCATGGGACATGCCCCTTGGGCTAGTATGCAGATATAAGTGAGTATATACCATTTGAGTCTTTCTGCTTCTGGGTTAACTCACTCATTATGATCATTTCTAGCTCAATCCATTTAGCCACAAATTTTGGGAATTCCTTGTTTTTAATAGCTGAGTAGTATTCCATAGTGTATATGTACCACAGTTTCTTTATCCATTCTTCTACTGAGGGACATTTAGGCTGTTTCCATGATCTGACTATTATGAATAAGGCTGCTATGAACATGGTTGAGCAAATTTTCTTGTTGTGTGCTGGTGCATCTTCTGGGTATATTCCAAGGAGTGGAATAGCTGGGTCTTGAGGAAGCCCTATTCTCAGTTTTCTGAGATAGCACCAGATAGATTTCCAAAGTGGTTGTACTAGTTTGCATTCCCACCAGCAATGAAGAAGTGTTCCTCTCTCCCCACATCCTCTCCAGCATGTGGTGTCGCTTGAGTTTTTGATCTTAGCCATTCTGATGGGTGTAAGATGGAATCTCAGAGTTGTTTTGATTTGCATTTCCCTGATGACTAAGGAGGTTGAGCATTTCTTTAAGTGTTTCTCAGCCATTTGATACTCTTCTGTCGAGAATTCTCTGTTTAGTTCCAAGCCCCATTTCTCAATTGGGTTATTTGGTTTGGTGGTGTTTAATTTCTTGAGTTCTTTATATATTTTGGATATTAGACATTTGTCAGATATAGGGTTGGTGAAGATCTTTTCCCAGTCTGTAGGCTGTCGCTTTGTTCTTTTAACAGTGTCTCCAGCCTTACAGAAGCTTCTCAGCCTCATGAGGTCCCATTTATTAATTGTTGACATTAAGGCCTGGGCTGTTGGTGTTCTGTTCAGGAAGTTGTCTCCTGTGCCAATATGTTCCAGGCTCTTCCCCACTTTTTCTTCTAAGTGACTTAGTGTCTCTGGTTTTATGTTGAGGTCTTTAATCCACTTGGATTTGAGTTTTGTGCAAGGTGACAAATATGGGTCCAGTTGCATTTTTTTACACATAGACATCCAGTTAGACCAGCACCATTTGTTGAAGATGCTATCCTTTTTCCATTAAATGGATTTGGCGAAGTCTTTCTTTTTAACATAAACTTCTGTATCCTTATCTAACTATTTGCCATGAGACACAGGTAAAATTGCTGGGAGCAGTCACTATCCTTTGGCTAAAAGATGGTAAAAGGTTGCATCTGAGACATGCCTTTTGAGGCTGGTTGTAAGGTAGACCGTATCTACATCTGACAGTAGCTGTGGGAATGAAGCGTAAGGCCTGGTCCCCTGAGTATGAAGAAGACTGGGAAGGTATTTAAAGTCTGTTTATCTTTAACCTGAGATCTGAGAATAAGTCAAACCTGTTTGCCTTTAAAAAATAAGAGATCTATTATCTAGTAATTTTAACTAGCAAGTGCACTGACTAATAAAGTAACATGATGGATTACTTTGATTTGAGGAGCTAACTGCCAGTTCTCTAGCTATCAAACTACCATTAGCTTAGCTGCCAATGTGATCAGAGATCTGAGAAGGATACATTGTATTAATCAAAATAACAGAGATGATTAGTCAGTCCATAGTTCACTGCCTAGCTCCTGTGGCAACATGGGCAGGCAATCTGATCATCCGGTGCAGAAGATCTGTGGGTTATTTTTTTCCTGCGGAAGGAGAACATGAAGAGACTGACCTCACCCTGTTTTCAGCAACGTGAAACAATAACTCTCCAGGTGCCCAGTTTGTCCTCAGTTCATTCAGGACCCCAGCAGAGGGTGAGATGCTGGGGGCGTCTTGCCCAGTGGCTAACATACCATGATCCAGGGTTGAAGTCATTCGTCATGCCCAAATCTTCTCGGAGACCTTGGGGAACTACTGTTAGGATCTGGAAATCTGCTTCTCATAATAAACTTACCCATGTTAAATGCCATATTCAGCAGCTAAGAGCCTCTACACAGTGAGGGAGACCGTTATCAGACCGAAGACACAGCCAGCACAACGAGAGACGATATTCGCAAACTGTCCACCAGCAAAGGCAACGTATCCAGATATTATAAGGTATTACAACAACAGCACACTGAGGGCAATCCAATTAAACAGTGGGCAAATGATTTGAAAGGACATTTCTCAGAAGACACACAAATAGCATCAAGTTAGATTAAAACGCCTGGTGTCACTGAGGAGAATTGCAAATCTAAGGCACAATGAGCCAGTATTCCTCCTCGAGTGGCACAATCCTTCATGATCCTAACATGCCTCTCATGGACGTACCCTGAGGGCAAGGTGATCATGTGTTCTAGAAAGAAAGAGATACCTCAGTTCCACTTTGGGGTATGGGAGATTCCCCTCAGGTCCATTTTTATGCTCCCAGAGACTTGATTATGTACAGGGACGATAAGATCGAGTTACTCAGGAGTCTGTCTGTTACACTGAAATTATCCAAGGGCCTCTCCGCAGGCTGCTCTCGGGAAGAAAAGAATGGCCACTGTAGATTGTGCCCATCTGACACAAGCCAGTGTGGGAGAGGGAGCAGGTGGCTCACGAACCCACCTAGTGTGTCTCCCCTCTCCACTCCTTTTACAACCACAAAACTACAGCGGGCCAGAGAATGGCAGCATGAAAACAGGAACACGGGGGTGTGGGAGAGAAGACACCGTGCCCAAGTTGTATAGTGACAGCTCAAGTCCCCTGTCCCACCACTCCCCAGCTGGTCCCACGACCTGGGTCTCTGCGCATGCAGCTTCCTCTCAATAGTCTGTATTGTTTAGGGAATCTCTTCCTTTTGTTTTTCCATCCATTTATGCCTCGGCTCATTTGTTTTCCATTCTTAGGAGCAATTCATCTGTTCTCGGGGGCCCCTCGATGCCTTTCTCCCCTGGATTCCTAAACAAGATGCTTGGACAGGCCCATTGTCTTAACAGTGGGCAACTGGCCGCATTTAGTAAACGTTTGGGTTTTAAAAAGAGAAGCCAGTAGGGATTCCAGCTTTTAGCCATGGTAACTTCTGGGAGGTTTTGGCAGTAGCGAGGCGGCCGTGTGGCCTGGGCTTTGTCCTCCTGTCTTGATTTAGATCTCAGGGCAAGCAAAACCTAAGTTCCATCAGGAAACGTGGACAAAAACCCCTGTAATGTCCCCCCTTGTGCATCTCTGCTCCTCTAGGCACCGAGAGAACAAAGGCAAGGCCGCGTCTCCTTCCCACTGGCTTTGCTTATGTAGCCGCTTGAGACTGTTGAAGAGAAATAGATCAGGGGGAAAGGGAGAGAGCCAGTGAGGTCAGAGCAGTTTGGACCCAGGCAGACCTTCATCCCCCAGAGGCAGAGGCTCTCAATAAATAAATAAATAAATAAATAAATAAATAAATAAATAAATGGCATCCTGGGCCAGGTGTGGTGACACACCCCTTTAATCCTAGCACTCCGGAGGCAGCGGTAGGTGAATCTCTGAGTTCAAGGCCAGCCTAGTCTACTGAGTGAATTCCAGGACAGTCATGGCTACATAGAGAAACCCTGTCTCAAAAAACAAAAACACCCTTGGGAGCCAGAGGCAGGTGGATCTCTGTGAGTTCTAGGCCAGCCTGCACTACAGAGCGAGTTCAGGACAGCCAGAGCTGTTACACAGAGAAACCCTGTCTC
>OU015743.1:46401434-46455276 GCA_907169655.1 Acomys percivali | reverse complement strand
CTCCTCTGAGCTCCTAAGTTGCAGGTTTTTATTCCCTGGCAACACGGAAGGCCCCTTCGTGAGCCCCCGAAAAGCAAAATACCTAATAGCATCTCTTGACCTCCCTACCCCGCAAGACTGGCTCAGAATGAGAGGTGGGAGGCAGAGCACTGCATGAGAGGTATAAGATCCAGACAGGTTGGATCTCCTTGGACCAGAGATAAATGAAATGAACCCAGGAAGTAGAGGAAAGATGCCATTCAAAGGGGAGCTATTTCCCTTAAAAGTATGTTACAGGTAAGTTAAAGCTTCAGACAGATGGCATAGAATGCATCCAATTTTCCATTCTCCATATTAACCTTGGGTCTCAAGATGCATGAATATGTGTATATACATATACATATATGTTTATGTGTTCATACATATACATACACACACACACACACACACACACACACACACACACACACACACACACCCTTAAACATGGCCGCTATGTGGAGAAGGAATGCTAAGAAATCATGCAGGTCCCACCGCTCCAGAGGGAGGCCTCTCAAGGAACTGACGGCACAAAGCTATCTCTGCAGCATGGTGGCCGCTCAGCACTCTTGGCAGAAACACTTGGCTCTAGCAGGAAATCTCAGCAGGGCGGCTTGTTTCTGCTCATCAAACACCAGTAGCTTTCAAGGAGAGCAGCAGAAAATGGGAGAGATGTGTCTGATCGCATTCGGGCTGTGCGTCAGCACTTTTCTGAGGCACAGTTAGCTCAGTTCTGGTTTTGAAAGAAAAGGTGGTGGCTCTCCTTCTGCCCCACAGACTTAGCCAAGGAAGCAGTTGGCAGGGATTTACCCACACCCCAGATTGCCGTCACATCGTCACATCCCTGGAGAGACCCCAGAGGCCCATTATTGAAAAGCTAATAAGAGAGCTCACCCATGCTTAGCATGGGACCAAGCACGGGACCCACAGGTTATCCTCTAGAAAGAAGCTCTGGGAACAAATGACCTGCCTGCTTTTGTGGCAGACATCCCTGAAGCCATCCCTACCCCATAGCTTCCTGCCATCTCATTCCTGTGGTTCCCACAAAGGATGACACAGGGAGGAGAAAGAGGAGTGTAGACCTAAACCAGCTTTTACACCCGCTCAGCCTCAAGGAGAAGCAATCTGTGACACCCTAGTGGAGGAGGTATTGGTTCCTCCCAACAAGAAACTTCCTATGACAAAGAGCCACAATTTCTTCCCTCTCAAAAGAGTCAAGAAGTAGAGGAAGACATCTAGGTGCCATAATTTCCTATCCAGACTAGAGAAAGGAGGCCAAAGCAGGATGGGTTCACCTGGAGGTCTACCCCAAAAGTTCAAGAGGACTTGTTTGAAGAGCACGAAGTCACACATTACCCAGAAGGCTTAGGGTCAAAATGCTTAAGAAAAATGAAATTAAACAGACTGCTAATAAGTACAGCATTTGATAATACAGTAGTCCATCTGCAAATTGACTTCTGATAGTTTCGATTGCCTACAGTCAACTATAACCTGAAGATAATAATAGACTTAGGAATCTGCAGGGGGAAAAAAGTGTACACTGTTGCAAGTAGCATGGTGAGATCCTGTGTTACCCACCTGGGTCACTAAATCAACCCTTAGCTCACTGTATCCACACTGTATTTGTTACCTGCCTATGAATCATTGAGTAGCCATCCCAGTTACCACAGTAACACAGAGCTTAGATGCTTAGGTACCAGGAACATTTACCTTACTTAATGATGGCCCCAAAGCACAAAAGTGATAATGTAGAGGAAGCACTAGGGCACAAAACCTGAAAGGGCAGATGAACTCTGGTACTCTGTGGCCACGCTGCAGGACATATGAACAAAATATGATGCACATACAGGGTCTGGTGTTGTCTGCTGTCACAGTTGTCTACAGAGGGGACCTGAAGTGAATCTCTTGTAGAATAACATACTGCTTATTACTTCACAGATGTAATTTAAACCCAAGAATCCTTCTGGAAGGCATCAAGGCAAAGATTTGGATGATAAGGGTATCAGTGACCTTGTTTGTGGCTTGTTTGTTTTCTAAGTTCTACTTTCATTAAGACAGAACAGGTATACATTCAAGTGCACAACACTTAATAGACATCATGATGAATTTTTACAGCAGCATCTTCCCTGATATCTACTGTCCAAATCAAGCGGTAAAGCAGTGAAAGCAACCCAGGAGGCCCCTCATAGCCTTTCCAAGTCAATATCAAGCAAGTAATCACTTCGTAGATTCTGCCATCATGAATTAGTCTGGCTGCTCTAGGCCTCTATATGAACAAAATCGTACGTTATATTCTGCCTGGCTTCTTTCACTCAGCGTTTTGTCCTGTGCCTCTGGACTCAAGTCTGAATGGAAGAGTTGTTCAGATTTTTCCATTGTTGAGTTATCTTCTGCTGTATGAAAAACCATGCTTTGTTCTGGTCTCTTCTGTCACAAGCAAGAGACACCTCTGTGGTCTTGGCACCTCTGCTGTGCTGACAGGAATGGAGGCCTAGAGAAGAGAGAGTAAAAGAGATAGGCTGACCGCAGAGTCCTCACTGAGGGAGGAAGGAGGAGACAATTTGTCAGGCACTCCTGCTAAAGGGAGCATCACCCCACCCTCTTTCCTAACTCGTGGGGACAACCAACAGCTCCTGGGTAGCCCCCTTTGTCAAATATGGGTCCCCAAGGAGAAAGGCAAGACAGAACTCTCAAGGCTGTTTGTTCCCCAAGCTGGTTTGAGAAAAGGTTCTTTCCTTTCCAGGGGCCTCTAGCCGACTGGCCAAACCAGTCAAGCATGATGACAGCTTATCTATTGGCCAGACATCTCTTTCTGTTTCTTGCTTCCATGGGTCCTAGGTGTAAACTCACCCAGGATCCTCTCCATTACCCCCTCTTAATCACAGTTATTTGCTTCAACAGGCCTCCAAGTGATTGTGGCTAAAACAGCCCCAGGCAGCATTCATACAAAGCCACCAATGCCCAGCCCTAGTCCCTGGGCAACAACTTAGAAGCAGCTGGCCCTGCCACTATTCTCTCTCTTGTGTTTAGCAGGCCTGTGGCTATGTTTAGAAATGCCCTAGTGCTATCCAGACATGGTGGTACAGGCCTTTAACCTTCTCAGCACTTGGGAGGCAGAAACAAGTAGATTTCTGTGAGTTCCAGGGCAGCCTGGATTACAAAATGAATTCCAAGACAGAGAAGCCCTGTCAGAAGAAGAAGAAAGAGAAGAAGGAGGAGGAGGAGGAGGAGGAGAAGAAGAAGGTGGTGGTGGTGATGATGATGATGATGACATCATCCTGGTGCCTGATACAGCTTCCAACTCTCTGCCCACCTGGCCTCTGATCTCCAAAGACAACTGTCAGGGCTTGGCTTCCACACGCTCAGGGCTGGAGAGAGCACACCACCAGGAAAGTTCTATATGCTCAGGACCTGGGGAGGTCTCAAATAGAGCTTAGCCAGAGATTTTGGGGTGGTATGTGGGAGATGATACCCCCGTTGTGGCCTTTCCAAACCGGCTCTGCTCTTAATGGACTGTAGAAGTTGTCTGGGAGCGCTGATTATGAGGCTGCAGAGCCACCCACTGCTGCCCTCTCTCCCTGCCCTTTTCTACTCCAGTGTGGGGGCCCTAGATGACCTTCCACCCAACACCAAGTCATCATCCTGGTGCCCTTGTTACTGACCCCAGGAGCAGAGTCCCCACCTCTGCTCCTCATGTCTCCACCCGCAGCCCCCTACTCCCCGTCCACAAAGCCCCAGCTTACTCCTGACCTCAGGCTTTCCACTCATGCAGAAGCAGGGCTGCCAGCTCAGAAGTGACCAAGTGTGAAGTGTTTACTGTGCTCGGACTCGTAGAACCAGAGCATGTCTTGACCGATGCTTACTCTGCTGGACCAGGGACTCAGCTCTTCCTGAAAACATCCATGAAACAAGCACATTCACATCCTCCCCACACCGCGACAGACACTGTCCATCACTACAAAGTGAGGTCTCTTTGTTGTGACTGACTCCAAGATTCCTGGTCACCAGAGGCTGCAGTAGAGGGATGTGAGTCCGCACTCATCATAAATGGCTGCCTTTTCACTATATCATGGCCAGATGCTTACCCCTATCCAGGGGCACTCCCAGGGAATTCAGGAATAACAGTCACAGTCACATAGAGACCTGGAACTTACTTTGTGCTCCGCACTACGCCAAGCAGTTACATCCTCGTTTAATCCTTGTAAAAATTACTTGAGTGTAGGAAGAAACCGAGGCTCAGAGAAACTGTAACTGGCTTAAGATGGACTAGGGCACGATGTGGAGGAGCCAAGATTTAACCACCAAGTTACGATGCCCAGAGGTGGCAGTGCCCACAGCGAGCCGGGCTCCCATGACTATCAAGAAAGTGCCTCTTAGGCATGTCCGTTCTTCAGTCTGACAGAGCAACCCCTCAGTGCGGTTCCCTCCTGCAAGGTGACAAAGGTTTGTATACTGTTAAAAAAAAAAACTAAGTAGTATAGAGCCTCTGTCCTCCCTCCCTCCCTCTCTCTCCCTCCCTCTTTCCCTCTCTCTCCCTTCCCCTCTCTCCTTCTCCCTCCCTTTTTCTGTCTGTCTTTCTCCCTTCTTCTACCCCTCTTCTCTTCCTCTCTCCCTCCCTACACTTCTCTCCCTTCCCCCCTCTCCCCCTCCCCTTCCTCCCCCCCTCCCTCCCCCCCCCCCCTCTCTCCCCCTCTCCCTCCCTCCCTCTCTCCTTCTCTCCCTCCCTCTCTCTCTCTCCCTCATCTCATTGGTCCTCAGCTTTTGAGACTGGGCACCTGCCATGTAGTCCAGGCTGACATCCCCTTCATGATCCTCCTGCCTCAGCTTCCTTTAAAAACTGTCTCATCAGCTCTAAAAACAGCATCAAGGACTCAACAATGTCTTTCTGGGCCCTGTGTGTACTCTCCCCAGAACAGCTACACATGTGGCCTGTATAGTTCAGAACCAGAACCAGCCCTGGGAACAAATGTCTAAGGATGTCATGTTGTCCCCTTGGGTGTCATTTCCCCACCCGTGACTATGATGTTCCAACTATCCTGAAGTGACTGGTTCCTGACAGACTCACTAAGAGGTCTGAATGCCTAGAGTCCAGGCAGACTAGGCTCCCATGTCAGAACACCTCTTCCTGATAGAAGCCATAGGCTGTGCACACAGACAAGAGCTGGGTTGTCTGGAAGGGATGCATCCACCGAATCATGGGAGCCCATGATTGACTCACATTTTCACAGAACCTGAATATTCTTAAATGGTTTGAGCCTTTCCACTGTCACAGCTCTAAGAAGACACTAATTAAAAAAAAAAAAAGTTTTCTTTCCATCTTGTCAAAACATTCTCACAATAGCCACCCAGGGAGCACACCATCTTCCTCAACTCCATACCATACATAGTAAAGCATTATGCATCTGTAAACGAGCTACAAGCCTGCTGGTAGTGCGAGGGATGGGGGGGGGGCAACTAGGAGTAACTGTGGAAGCACACCCACCTTGTCCCCATTTGAAAGCTCAGAAACTCTAAGACAGAGCTGCAGAGAAGGGGAAAGTTCTGCTAGCTAATCCAGTCCCACTATTACCCGAATGAGAAGGAAGACTAGGAAAACTTGGAAACATGAAATTTTGCGTGAAGCTGTGGCTGCCATCACGTCTTCACCATCACCGGGACTTGAGGGTCTTGATTCCACGGTCCATGGATGCATCTTTTTTTTCTCAGAAAGCCCTCCTGGCTGTTGGGGGGAGGGGTTATATTTGCAATGTGTGTGTTCCATACACCTCCCCAACCCAGTTCATATGCTAGTTTCGATATGGTAGCAGTAGGAGGCGGATATTTGAGAGGTCATCAGAGTAGAGTCCTCCTGAGTGGGACTGGCACCCTTATAAGAGACCAGGCAGAGCTCGTTCGTTCACCTTTCAGCTGTGAGGATGCAGCCACAACGCACAAGTAATGAAACCAAGAGCCCCTCGCCAAATATGAATCACTCGCAGTGCCCTCCATCTTGGACTTCTCAGCCTCCAGTGACAACAAGTTGCTGCTGTTCACATTTTGCACAGTCTGGTGTACTTTGGTATAGTTTCCCCAAGTGAGTGGGACAGGGAGGATAGCATGGCCTTTGAGTCAGAGGCACCCATAGGGCTCTCTCCACAGGCCACCAATGACTACCACTCACGCTCAGCCATGGCAACATGTCTGGCATCCCTGGTGAGGCAGGATAGCCATGTGATCTTCACACCAGCCTGCCAAAGGACAAGGAGACCACGGCACAAGCAGGACAAGCCACCAGATTCTTGGCCTGGGATGCCCAGTTCCTGCCCGTGGATCCCGTTTTCCCCCATACGGTGTCTCAAAGGAAGTGACTACATCCATTTCTTTGCACCCCTCCTCCACTTGTACACTATTTGGGGGAGTCTAGAAAGGAGAGCACGTAAGTGTGTATGCACGTGTGCACATGCACACACACCCTCTTGGGCACCTCCTAAGAGATGATGATAACCATGGTGTTGGTAGTGATGACAGCAAGAGCCTGAAGCCTTAGGGACAGGCAGAACACACTAAGGCTGTAATTGCTAAACCCCATTCCCAAATCCTTGCCAGCCACAGCATTGTCATGTTCCTATCTGGATTTCCATTCTAATTGAGCTGCTCTGTGTAGCCACGCTGGGGCCTTCCTCAGATTTTGGGTGACGCCATCAGTGGCAACAGCTCCTTTCACACTCACAGAGTGATGCCGCCTGGAGCAAAGACACCGGATCCTCTGGAGGCTCCAGGCTGCCCAGAGAGGCTCTCAGCTGTCCCCACCCCTTGGATGGGTTTCCAAGCTTTAGACAACTTGCTTGTCAAAACACCTTGAAATTGCCAGGCTAGGTGTAATATAAACATTAGTGTAGTTAAGGGATAATAATTACACCTTCCGTGTACATAGCCCCTTTCTCCCCCCAGAGCAGCCGACTTCTGCATCATCTCATTGTCTTGTCATCCCTGGGAGGCCCCAGTGTGGTTACCCACAGTTCACAGATGAACGGGAGGGAGAGAGGGAGGAAAGAGGGAAAAGGAGCTGGCCCCGGGGTCCCACTTTTACTTGCAGGGCTTAGGTGTAGTCTCACTGGGGACTTGGGCAGAAAATGGAAAAAACGTTACTGGCTGCCCTCCACTGAGAACCTGAGAGATGGCACCAGGCAGACGTGACCCTGTTTCCCTTGATCCTGGCAGCAGCCTTCTGGGCTGGGAGTCTCCTAGCCCCCACTCTGCTGATGGAGAAAGTGAGCACAGGGGGGAAGGCGGCTTCCAAGAGTGTCAGGGCAGAGCAGCCTCCCAGCAGTCCTGAACAACCAAAGGCAGAGGCTAGTTAGCAGGGGAGGGGTTGGCCCCTCCTCAGCTCCCCTCCCCCATCCCCTATCCCTCCTTGCCTCCACCCCCCGGAGGTCAGAGATAGCTGAGCAAAAACTGCTTATTACGTAGCCTTATGGAATCCATAGAAAAGGCCTAATTCCCTGAGAGCGGCTCCCCACCCCCACGCCTCCTCTCCTGCTAGTCGAGTTTTCTGGCTCATCCTTTGACACCAGGACAATTACTGCTATTCATGCCCACCCGGAGGCCACCTGCCACTGGCCCATTCTCATGCACATGGCACTAAAGATCAGGCACAAAGCAGGCCAAGCTGAGATTCTCGCCAGACCTGGGAAGAGACCTCATTGCACCCCCCACCCCCCACCCCGACCCCAGCCCCACCAGAGGACTGGGGCAGGAGGAGGCCTCTACAATTTCCGGGGTCCTGTGTGGGGCGGGGGCTGGAAGACTCAAGCCAGTGCTGGTGAGGAGGTTGCCAGGCCTGACTGCTCACTGACATCTCACTCTCTGGGAGGTTTGACAGGAAGTTATGCCTTTGCAATGATGGCAAGGTGAGAATCCTCAGTAAACACTTACTATTTTGGGTCCCAGGTCCTGGCCCTCCCAGAGCGGGTGGCTGGAGCTGGGATTTATGTATTCAGAAATTCTGTGAACTGGTTAGTGTCAGTCACATTGGGAGTTCGAAATGGGGCTCTGGCATGACTATGCCGTCCATGCAAGGGGGCAAAGGTTGCTCCCTATCTGTTCTCTACACCTCCACCCCCCACTCTCCCTCCTCTGTCCCTCACAGCCAGCTGTTAAACATTTATCAGCATAGCCACGTTCCAGGAACATCTGGGAAATCTGCAGAAGCAAGCCAAGCTCTCAGGCCAAACCCGTGTCCACTCCTGGCCAGAAGCAAGGTCATCTGTGTTGTCCCTGTTGAGTGTCTGGCCATCCCCCGGCATTAGAAAGACACTGTCTGCTAAGCTCAAAAAGTGTTATTTGAACCCAAAATTGGATTCTCTGCAAGAAGAGTGACTGTTGACTCTTTAGCACCATTTGCTAAAATATCAAGCCACACCTTCAAAACAATTTCCAAATATTGGGTGGCTTAGATTGAGCTGCATTTTTTTGTTTTGTTTAAGAAGCTTCAGTTGGGGTGGAGAGATGGCTCAGCGGTTAAGAGCACCGAGTGCTCTTCCAAAGGTCTTGAGTTCAATTCCCAGTGACCACATGATGGCTCATAACCATCTGTGATGTGATCTGATGCCCTTCTCTGGTGGGCAGGTGTACATGCAGACAGAGCACTGTATACATAATAAATAAATAAATCTGAAAAAAAGAAAATACTCTAAAAAGAAGAAGAAGCTTCAGTCAGTTGTAGTAGAATTGGTCCATAGGCATCAAGGGTGATGTTCTATAAAGAAAGGTCTATGAACGTATGCTGGTTAATGGTGACAACTTGACTGGGTCTAGACGGACCTAGGCTCTGGGAACACACTGGAAGGATTGTCTAGATGAGGTTACCTAAGGTGACCTCCCACACAGGCAACACGCAGAGGCGAGTTAGAAGAAAGCAAGCTGAGCACTAGTTCCTCCCTGACTGCGGCTGCTCAAGCTCCTCCCACCACACCTTCCACACCTGACAGCCGGCATTATCATTAAGAGTGAGGTGCATCTGGGGGAAGGAAAAGGGGGAGGAGTTAGGGCCTGAGTAGGCCGGGAGGGGAAACAGAGACAGTGGGAAAGAGAGAAGGGAAAGGGAGTGTCCTTTGGGGGGGGGGGGCTGGGAGAGAGGTGGCTTGTTAGCATACTTCCCCAAGTCTGCCTAGCAACCTATGATGTCATTATCTGCCCACCATTAGATGGGCTAGTATATAAAAGGGCAAACACTCTCTCTCTCTCTCTCTCTCTCTCTCTCTCTCTCTCTCTCTCTCTCTCTCTCTTTCTCTCTCTTTCTCTCCCTCCCTCCCTCCTCTTTCCTCATTCCCTCTCTTCCCTCTCTTCCTGTTTCTTGCTCTTCTCTTCCTCTTGCTGTCTCTGTCTTTTTCTCTCTGTCTCTGTCTCTCCATCTCTGGGGTGCCCCTTCCACTCCCATGCTCATACAATAAACGTCTCCATATCATATCTGTTACCTGGCGTCTTTTTTTTTTCAATCATTACACGGCCAGTTGGTCCTTTTATATCTGGTGCCACACCTGGTGGCAGGTAGCAGATGATGATGTCAGAGGTTGCTAAGCAACCTAGAGGCAGATCAGATCAGCTGGCAGGCTAGCAGATCGGCTTCTGGCTTCTGAACAGACTACGCAATGGAACTGTCAACCACAAGAAGCCCTTACTTCCTTCAGTTGCGTTCGTTGGTTGAGTATTTCACTGCAGCTGAGACACGTAGCTGCCTTTGGATGGTGGAATGGCAGGGCCTTTCTCACCCTGTGCAGAGCCCTGCCTGTAGGGGGACCTCTTTGTAGTCTTCGAAACACTTCTCAGGATGCTTTTTAAGAGGGACATTGATGGGCTGGGGAGATGACTCAGCGGATAAGCGCACTGACTGCTCTTCCAGAGGTCATGAGTTCAATCCCCAGCAACCACATGGAGGCTCACAACCATCTATAATGTGATCTGATGACCTCTTCTGTACATGTAGGCAGAACACTGTATACATAATAAAACTCTGTAAATTAAAAAAAAAAAAAAAAAAAGGTTATCTGTTACTTTAAAAAAAAAAAAAAAAAAAGGACATTGAGAGGTCCAGTGACACAGTCTGTCCATGTACCTTACCAGAAGGCAAGAAGAGAGAATCCTTCCCTTCAACAGGGGGTGTTTTGGAGCTCATCATTTTTTCACGGCAAAGGCCTGTGAGCAGAACTGAAACAGCCATCTTTTCAACCACTGCTGGCATGTTGCTTTTCTGTTGCGATTAAACGAGCTATTGTCAAAACCTCTAGCTGCCGCCTTGTTCGTTGCCCACTCCGAATCTCACCTATGCAGACTCCTAAAGCCCCTACACAAACCCCACAGGTCCCTGCAAATCCCAAACCCTGTAGTTGGATGTGGGGCCAGCTCTGGCTGTCACTGGCTTTTCGCAATAACTCTCGGATTCTTCAAACCTCCTACTTAACCCTAAACCCTTTTCTCCAGGCTACATATGTGGTCATTCTTATCTCATGCAGCCCTGGGATTGGACTAAACCCAGGGCCTATCGCATGCCAGCACTCTACCACTAAGCTAAATCCCTAGCCCGTCTTCACCTCTTCCAGTAGGAAGAGGCAACTTAAAGCGCTATCCATGTAAGCACCAATCTTCCTTGCTCACCCATCCTGTACCCGACCCTGGGTGGACCTAATAGTGGAGGGGATAAGAAAGAACAGTAGAGATTATCCTGCCTTCCCGGAGATAAACGAGAATACAGAAAATCTGGGCCCCATTCAAGAGGCCTTCCTACGCAGACTCAAATATCAACAAAGGCCTTCCCAGTTCAGACCGTGACCCAAGGCTACTTAGAAAACATCCACACTGAGGAGTCAAAACTGCTTTTTAGTGGGTAGGTCCTCCCCCTATACTTCCAGACAGTACTAAAAAAGTAACCATGTAGTATATGCAATACTTTGGCTCTGGATGTCCTTCCAAATGCCTATGTGCCAAAGGTTTGGTCAGCAGGTTAACACTATTGGGAGGTCATGGACACCTTTAAGAGGTAGGGCCTAATGAGAGGTTTTAGGTCAAAGAGGAGTGAGTGTACCTTGAAGGAGTCAATGGGATCCAAGCATCATCATCATCATCATCATTATCATCATCATCATTCTCTCCCTCTCTCTCTCCCTCCCTCCCTCCTTCTAGGCTACCATGAAGTATGAGATCCCTCCCCCACTCATTCCCGCCATGGTGTACGGCCTCACTGCCAACCCAGATGACAGACAAGGGACTAGAACCTCCAACGCTGCCAGTTAAGAGAAAAGTACAGGACTGTCATGAGCACCGGGAGTGTTTCAGGCTATGCCTTTTGAATCACAGCCCATCATAAGCAACAAGAAAGCAAATGAACATGGCTGGATTCCAGGAAAACCTGATATATGGATGCTGAAATCTAAATTCTTATCATTTTTAGTTGTCATGAAATATGATCTTTTTTGGTTTTTTACATTTCAAAAGTGGTCAAAGTCGGCCAGGCATGGTGGTGCATTTAATCCCAGCACTTAGGGAGATGGAGGCAGGAGGACCTCTGTGAGTTCGAGGCCAGCCTGGTCTACAAAGTGAGTCCAGGACAGCCAAGGCTACATAGAGAAACACAGTCTTGAAATCCATACCAAACAAACAAGTGGTCAAAGTCACTCAGCTCCTAGATCAGATTGGCCTTGTGGGCAGCGTGTCTCCTGGCCCTGGGTTTGGATGAAGACTGAGAGGTGGTGCAGGACGGCTTCAGGGTTTCTAGGCTGTGGGATGACCTGGAGGCCCCAACAGATGAACCTTGGTGGTGTTTCATGTGCCCTATAAAGGAATTAGGACTTTACCATGTATGTGCATGATGGGTTTTCAGTGAACACTCATGTATTAAACAACTTTTGGGGCTCTGTGTGTTTGTTTTTGCTTTTGCATTGAGGTTTTCTTTATCTTTGACCATTTCTCCAGGGTGAGTCAGGTTTGTTCTGTTTTATGGGTTGGCAGAGTAATGATGAAAGAACCCTGCTGACTCTAATTCACACATTTATATAACAATGAAAATTCCTCTACAGCCGAGCTTCCACAGTCAGTGGGGCCACAGCAGCTGCTGTGGATCCAACAGAGAGGTCGTCAGCTGAAGATGACTATGTGGATGGCTAGCTGTGGTCCAATTCTTCAGAGATTAGCAAAGATCACTCCTTAACTATGCTGCGTCTGGCTGCTTTGCTGACTTCCAAGCACAGCCCGTTTGTTGTCTAGATGAAGTTTAAGAGCCTGGTTTGTGTGTGTGTGTGTGTGTATGTGTGTGTGTGTGATGTTCGTTATTTGTTGTTGTGGTTTTGAGCCTCCTCTCTACCACTCCTTCTGTGTTCTGCTGCATCGAGGCTCTCCATTGCTTCATCGTGGTTTCGCCATGCTCCTCAAGCGATGGAAACAGCGCATCCCAGTGAGGTTCTAGGCACAGAAGGCCTCCGCACACCACTGAGCCTTGTCTCATGGGGCCTCTTCTGTAAGAGTGGGTGGACCAGGAAGTATTTAGATCATTTGCTTCATTCCCAAGCTCGGAAGACTTGGCGCCCCTGCCACCTCCCTTCCCCTTCCCCGGCCAGCGTTGCCTTTCACTGTGTTCTTCTTCTTGATCTTTGTGTTGCCCGACCTCTGAGTTCACTGGAATACACTATGTTTGTTTAAACCAGAACTGTCTAAGGGACTACTCTAGAGAGCCAGGAAAGTTTTCTCTGAAGAACTTGGGTCCTCTACAAAAGCAGTAACTGCCCTTAACCACTGAGCCATCTCCCCACCCCCTACACCTTTCATTCTTACAAGTATCTGTGGGGACAAATGATCGGATTCTCATTTCACAAGTGAGCAAATTGGGTTTTGGTAAGGTTTCCTAAGATCACAGACTAAGAAGTAGCTGGAAGTCCATATTTCATCTGCTCTGAGTTCAAGCCCTGCTGCTGGCATTAATTAACTAAGTAACCTTGGCTATGACCTCGTTTCATAAGCCCTGCACAGTAGTAATGAGTCCTTTTCTCCTGCATCAAGCAGCATATCTAGGGACGTTTGTCCCTTAAAGCAACATGCTTTGGGTATTTTACTATTTGCCCAAACTCTGACAGGTCTTGGAATAGTGGACAAAATAAAAGTCCCTGATAAGCATTCTTCCACCAGCTAAATGAGCCAATTCAAGATGAGTTCAAAGTATATAAATGCAGGCTAACTGGGAACAGCTCTCCGTGGAGTCACCGGCCCCAAAGAACAAGAGGCAGAGAAGCCACCATGCAGTGGGAGACAGAAAATTGGGCGGGGGTGGGTGTGGGTGGGGGCAGGCGGAATGTGAAGTATGCATGCAGGGACAAGAGAAAGAGAGAAGAAACACAGAAAGAGAGAAAGAAAAAGAGAGGAGAAAGCAGAGAGCATGGGAACCAAATTGTCTGGATTATATAGTGAAGAGCCTCTGGGGGAGGGGAAGTTCAACGTAGAGGGCAGGGTATGCCAGCCATGCCCTGTAGCAGATAGAGACTGAGGGATGCTGGGAGAAGGCACCTCAGCCACTTATCCCGGGTCTGAGGCAGAACATCCCAGCCTTTTGTTGATAATAAATGAATAAGATACGGAAGCATAAGCGTCTGTCTACTTCCTGCTGACAATTGGGATGTTGTTATTGGGGTTGAGGGGGAGAGTCCAAAAAGCTGGAATGAGCCGGGTGTGCTGGCGCACACCTTTAATCCCAGCACTCAGGAGGCAGAGGCAGGTGGATCGATGTGAGTTCGAGGCCAGCCTGGACTACAAAGTGAGTCCAGAACAGCCAAGGCTACACAGAGAAACCCTGTCTCAACCAAAAAAAAAAAAAAAAAGCTGGAATGAATGGTAACCAAGTCCAGGAAGAGCAGGCTGTTTTTCTCGCTGTCCAGGATCTGTGGAACCATCTGCGGCTAGGAAAGCGCAGCCCCATTGAAGCAGTCTGCTAGGCTAGACTGGAACACCTGTGTTCTGGACGCAGCTCTTGAAGAAACACCTGGACCTGGCAGGATGCTGGAACAGACATATGTTAGGGGTAGCAAATAAAGAGTTTAAGGAGAGAACATTTTTTTCTTGGGTGTACATTTGAAACTTTTAGGCCCATGGTCTCAGTAGTTGGTGGAGGGGAAGGGTGGAGGCAGGGAGGCCCAGGACCAGGGAAAGGGGAATAGGCGTTGATTGACAGTACCTATCTGGAGTCCATTTGACCTGTGAGAGGTGGATTCGAGTCCCCTGCTCACGGAGAGGAGCCGGCAGGAGCGGGGAGCATGACGGGAGATGAGATCTGAGAGGTGGTTTGGAGATGTCAAGCTCATGTAAGGCCTTGAGGGGTGTGACAAAGAAAAGTTTTCCTCTGAAACCCACCATCTCCAGGCTCTGATTCCACGCTGATACTCCCTTATGATTGCCTGGGTTCTTAGAGCGCCACGTAGCCCTTCAGGGCTCTTGGTGAGCCTGCCTTGAAGAGCTAGGGTGCCTGACAATTAGTAGCCACCACAGCCGACTGGAACCTCTAGGTTCCCTGCCTCACATCCAAGAAGAATAAGTATGCAGAAGAGTGAATATACATTTGTTAGAGAAAAGTAAGAAAAAAACTCTGGACTCCAAAGGAAGCATGTGCTGTGCTGGCCTGCCCCTGGGTCTTTTTGAAGTCTTATAGCAGGAGTCAGCTGGAGAATGAGGTCATCGTTACTGGGACTGGCTTTCTCTGACAGCATCACAGACTGAACCAGTGAGCGGCGCACACACCTTTGCATCCCCCACTGCCATCCTTAGCCCAACCACTGAAAGATCCGGAATCACTCCCCCCACCAGGTGAAGGGTCACATGTCATGGTCACCTCCATCCACTCTCCATCTCAGCTTCTTTTACTCATTTTGTGGGCTATTGGGTGAGGTATTTTGAACTCAGTTAACACATGCTATACCAAGGACCCTAACTTTACTTCCTGCAGAGAGCCAGCTCCTGTCTCAATAGTGTTGCAGAATATTTGACTCCAGTCTGAACCCCAAGATTGTGAACTGCAAAACCCTGTTTCTTATTTGGTGTGGTTGAACCCGAACACACACCTTTAATCCAAGAACTTTGTGTTTATTGTAAACAGGTGATTGTGGTGTGGTTCAGCCAGCCCCAGCACATCTTTAATCCAAGAGCTTTCTGCACACTGGATTTAGTAAAGTTAACCCTAGGTCAAGATTTGGAGCAAGAAGCCAGCTGACCCGAATTAAAGAGCAGAAGAGACATTGAATTGAAGGGTACTTGAGACAGTGTGGCTAAGAAGAGGCTTTTTGAACTTTGAGCTAGCAAGCCTTAGGCTTTTAGTTTTTTTGCCTTTTCCTCCTGGGCTGCCATGGGCTAGTGAGCTTTCTAGTTTTTCCTCTGAGACATGAGCTGAGCAGGAAGGTCAGCTGGGTGATTTCTCTGCCTCTCTGAGCTAGCAGGTTTTCACCCCAGCATCTGACTCCTGAGTCTTCATTGGTAAAATCAAACGCTTGGGATTTTTTTTTTTTAATAACAACACAATAGCTCTATGACTCTGTGACAGGCCACCATGTGTGCCCACCATTGTCAACAGCCCGGTGCTTCTTGGGATAAGTAGTCAGCCAAGGGGGGAATGAAAGAAACAAGGAGAACCCTCCTTTGCAGATCTCAGACTGTAGAGTATTAACAAATAGGATGTTACCTGGGGCAAGAGCCAACTGGGTTTTTTTGTTGGTTTGTTTACTTTCTATAAATATCTCATGTATTTAATTTTATTGGCATATATTCCTTGCACATAGTTGTGTATTTCCTAAAGACTTTTTCATGCAAGTATACCATGTACTTTGACTATATTTACATTTTTATTAAACTTTTTCTATTTTTTACATATATATTTATATTATTACACATATATACAATAAACTACCTATAGCAGCCACCCAGGTTTTATTTTTATATATGTGTGTGTATATATATATACACATATATACATATATATGTATATATATATGTATACATATATACATATATATGTATATATGTGCATATTTATCTGTTTTCAATATTATTAAATAATTAATAAAACACTTGATTCAATTAATGAAATAATTAATAAGTACTTTATAAGTTACATTGTATATTGTATTATGTATAATAAATATATTAAATAAAATAAATAGATTATAATTTAAAATAGAAATATTAATACAATAAAATAATATTATTTAAAAAATAAATACATACATGCATGTGTGTACTACTCCTTAACTCTGAAGCTCTCTAATGCTCAGAAAGTGTGTTGCCTTAGAAAATATTTGTTGAAGCTGAGCCTGATGATATAGTCTGGGACAATTTATTGAAATCCTGTGTCAAAAAATAGAAAGACAAAAAGGGCTAAGATATAGCTGAGTGGTAGCGCATCTGCCTAACATGGCCTAACAAGGGCCTGGGTTTAATTCCCAGGACCACAGCGGCAGAGGGGGAGTACACACTGGATTCATGACGCAGGAAGGGAAGCATCAACAAAGAGGGTCTTTTGCTTTCTGTATTAATTGGCTCTGAGAATCAATCTGGGGTTTCAAGCAGACAAGTGTTCTGCGGCTTGAGCTGTAGTCTCGGCCCCCGGATCCTACCGTGGCCTTGTCTGCTTCTAGCCCAGGCCCAGGGTGGTAAGAATGTTCTGAGAACCAGACTAGGATCCAAGCTGCAGCAGAAATGCCCTGGGGACCCCTACTCTAGCTCTGGGTTGTGAAGGGCCAGGAGAGGGGCTCGGCAGAAGGCAAGAAGGGAATTTTCTGAACCACTCCTCTAGGCCTTTACTCAAGGGTGCTCTCTGCTCTCTCCAGGCCTTTGGGGGTTTTGTTCTATGTCTGTTTCTGAGCCCGCCCAGCTTACTTCTGCTCTGAATAGGTCAGCAACAGCATCGGATTACGAACAGAGTTGTGATAGAATCCACAAGGGTTCCCAGTAGCCTCCCTCAGGCTCCTCCCATCTCCCATCTCCTGGAGGGACCCAAAAAACACAGGCCAACAAATTTGTCTGGTGGACTTGGCTTGGGACAAACATGAGTGGCCACATCTCTCGAATATCCACCAGAAACAGAGTTGTGTGAGCCCCAGGGAATTCCTTCTGTCCTTAAGGAAGCTGAAGGGAACCAGGTTCCAGTTTTCTTTTTTCTAGGACATCCTCTTTGTAGACAAGAAAAATTCTTGGAGCCAAAACACTCGGTGTAGCCGGGTGTGGTGGCCCAGCACCAGGGAGGCAGAGGCCGATGGATTGCTGTGAGTTTGAGGCCAGCATGGACTACAAAGTGCGTCCAGATCAGCCAAGGTTACACAGAGAAACCCTGTCTCGAAAAACAAAAAACAAAAAACAACAACAAAACAAACAAACAAACAAAATGGTGCCCCTCCCATCACATGCCCAACAGGACACAAGTGAATAGCCCAGTCTTGTCTGGGCTCAGTGTGAATTGCTCAGCAGTTAAAACTTTTGTTGTTTGTTTGTTTTTTCCTGCTCTGGACAGGCTGGTATACTCAGACACCTTTCCTTTACTCCCTCCTGTGACCCCTCAACTAAGAAAGGAATTCCTTCTTTTTCCCCCACTTGGTGGTGCTGAGGGTGGACCTCACACATGCTAGCAAGTGGTCTACCGCCAAGCCTCACCCAGACCCCATGCATTTTAACACTTTTCTTTTTTACATCTCTGAGATGTTCACAGCATATTCTCCCAAGTTATTCTCCCATAGAGAATTGAGAAATGACCGAACAGTCAGTCAACTGCTTCCACTTCTCTCTGAACACATTGCGGTATGCTCATGGGACTGAAGTTTTCCAAAAACACATCCAGGAAGTGTGAGCATGCAAAGAATAAGACATAGCTTTTCCCAGCATTAAAAAAGAAGTGTGTGGCCGGGCGTGGTGGTGCACGCCTATAATCCCAGCACTCGGGAGGCAGGGGCAGGTGGATCGCTGTGAGTTCGAGTCCAGCCTGGTCTACAAAGCGGGTCCAGGACAGCCAAGGCTACACAGAGAAACCCTGTCTCAAAAAACCAAAAAAAAAAAAAAAAAAAAAGAAGTGTGTATATATGTATATGTATATATACAATTCTTTTTTTAAACATTCATGCTGTGACTAGAGATGCGGCTCACTGGTTAAAAGCGCTGGCAGCTCCTCCTGAGGACCTGGGTTCAAGTCCTAGCACACACATGGCTGCACTCCATTAATCCAGTTCCATTGGATCTGATGCCCTCTTCTGGCCTCCTCAGGCACAGGGCACACATGTGGTGCACAGATATATATATGCCAGCAATACATCCATATACATAAAATTAAAAGTTAAAAAAATAAAAATAAATAAATACTCAGGACACAGAGGCATTGGTTCCCAAAGAGAAAAACGAGCCCAGGGCAGAGGGAAAAGTTGTTGCCTTTGACCTTCTATTCAGAGTTCCCTGGAACACCATCCCTTAACCTCAATAGAAAATAGCTGGGGATGTGGCTCAGTGGTGGAGCAGTGCTTGCCTAACACACACAAGGCCCTGGGTTCGATGCTAGAAATGCTAAAGAAGAAGGAGGAGGAGGAGAAGGAGGAGGAGGAGGAGGAGGAGGAGAAGGAGAAGAAGAAGAAGAAGAAGAAGAAGAAGAAGAAGAAGAAGAAGAAGAAGAAGAAGGGGGGAAGTTGTTTCTTGCTGCAAACACTTGCCAGCTAGCAAGCTGAGTCTTGGGTTATTGAAAACAGCCATGCAAACTGTGGCCTAAATGTGACCCAGCTGAGGTCTTTATAGGCTTAGCCACAAAGCCTCACCAGCCTCACCAACCTCAGGACCAGAGGGGCTGGAGGTTCTGCTGCATTAACCTGGAAATAGGAGTCAGAGGGGTTGGTCCCTGTTAGGCACCCGGTGCAGGGTGGGAGGGTGTGGCTACTGGCATGGGGCGGGGCTTACAAGGCACTGGGCCTGCAGTTCTTACCTGAGCTACTCCGGGTAGGCTGCTTCTCTGTGCTGCAAGCTCTTCACATGTAAGATGGGGATTGTAAATAAATAACTGTAAATAAAACCACAGTAGGCTGAGGACATAGCTCAGTGACAGAGTTCTTACCTAGCATAGAACAAGGCTCTGGGTTTGAAAGAAAGGAAAGAAGGAAAGGAAACAAAGAGTTTCTTGAGGGGTGTTCGGAACATTAAATTAAATAATTCACGTACAGAGGTGTCTGATACATAGGCCTATGTAACTGTTAACTATTTGGCATTATCACTGTGGTAGCATCCGAAATTAAATTAAGTTTGATCAGATCCTTTGTTTCTTTGCATATTCTTTTTGTGCATGAGGGTTGCCCAATCACAGGACCTTTATCGATGGAATGCATCAGCTTATACCAAGATGGCTTGTACCCAAAGCCCTTGCTGTGAGCCCCTCACCTTGCTTCCTAACACTGAGGGAGCCTGACAGCTGGGCTCAGGCCCACATCAAGAGCCTTTGGGACTTAAAAAAAAAAAAAGTCAGAGAGGATAGAGATGGGGGCCAGCTGCTCTATCTCTTTCAGTTGTGAAGTCTGTGGCAAGCGGGGAGCAGCGAGGGTTGAGACTTTGGCAGGAGGAGTGAAGTCCCAAGCCAAGGAGCAACCGGCCAAGCATGAGAAAGTCCCGCTTTCCTTCTGTCACAGAGAACCCACTCAAGCCAGGCCCTGGTGGTGCAGGCCTGTGACTCAGTTATTCGTGAGGTTGAGATAGGAGGACAGCAAGTTTAAGGCCCGCCTGGGCAGCTTCATCTCAAAATAAAAATAAAAAGAAAGCTGGGTGGGAAAGGGATAGCCTAGCATGCACAAGGTCCCTGTTAAATCCCTAGTACCCAAAATAAAATAAGATAAAATGCCCCACGACAGTGCATGCCACTACACAGCACCTCAACACGGAGACAACTACCACACGACACACAGCACACTGAGTGCACACACACACACACACACACACACACTGCTGTTCTGCCTTTCTTTACAGCAGACCAGTAGAGAAGCTCTTATCTCCAGACTGGTACAGCCTAACCAAGATGTCAAGACAGTCCACATACATGACTGGTAGGGCTGGGAGAGTCTGGCCTCACTTCTATGTCCCAAGTGTGGCCTTGGCAAGAGTTAGGTTCCTTGCCTCGGAAACAGTCGTCTCATCAGAGTGCAGAGCCACTGCTGGGATTAGACAGTGAGGAGAGGGGCAGTCAGATCCCTGCCTGAGATGCAGCCATTGCCTCTGGACAGTTGCATCATCTCTGGTTCTGGTTCTTGCTATTGTTGAGACTGCAGAAAGCAAAAGAAAAGAGTGTTGGTAGGGAAACCACTGAAGGAAGAAACTCCCTCAATGCAGAAAAAATAAAAAGAACAGTACCCTGTGTCCTCTCGTTAAATTTCTCAAGTATCTGCAGAACCCCCAGAAACGTGTATCCACCACGATCTCCAACTGGAGATCTTAAAAAGGGAACTTCCATTAGCAAGTGTATTAATTAGAGCCGTATTGTCAGCCCAGATCTCTTATCTGAATGGAAGACTCCTTGGTTCTTTGTCCTCATGGCTTGGCAGCAGGAAACAGTGTGGTCAAGTCACTCATCTTCATGTGTGTTCTCACACACAGCCATCACTCATGACAGAGTCCTGGGTGGAATCCTGACTTGCTCACCTATAAGCATCCTATGTTGGGACATTCATCCAGTTTCCTCCTGTTTATGGCTGTGTTAGAATTTCTTCTTCTCTGACATGACTCTTGCCCATTAGGGGGTCCCAGGACCCTTGGAGAATCTGGTGAATGGGGCATGTTTACAGATTTGTGTAGCTCCATCTTGCTGAGAGTGGTGGGCGCTTAAGATCAGTTTCCAGCAGCGCAGGCGCATTAGAGCCTGCCTCCTTCCTGGCTGTGCCCTGCAGGATTGGAGTTTGGCTGCGCTAAGAATCTGGGAGCTCTTCTACCTGGTGGCCTCTGTGGCGCCAACTTGTTAAAGCCTATATACAGCGAGTGGCTTTGTTAGAGCAATGCACTCTGGCAAAGAACCCACAGAGGGTTGGGCCACGGAAAGGGTTGCAAGAGTCTGCCTTTCTCTGTATAATTTTTAGATTGGCTAAACTCCCACATTTCTGAAGAAAAAAAAAAAAAAAGAAAAAGAAAAAACAACGCCCAGTAAAACAAAACATGGGCAACTCTTCAACCATGAGAGAGCATGTGACCTTCACCCAGACCACAGAGACCGGTGATGTTCTTGACATGCATGCTGCAGCAACAAAGGATGCTGGGTAATAAGAACTGCTGTGAGCTGACATTGCTATTAACCTGGCTGTGTTTCTCTTGCATATGAAAGGAGCATTGTTATGCCCACTTTATGATAAACAAGTAGGCACACCACAGAGGTAAACCAACTCGCCATGATGCCAGTATGAGGGAGCTATGGCCAGTCACGGCCAATCCTCACCGTGGACTTGGATGGATCTGGAATCTCCTGGGAGATTAGTGAAGCACACTTCTACCCCTCCAAAGAAGACTGAGTGTGCACCACCCACCCTGAGTGTGGGTGACACCACCCCATGGACTGGAGGCTTGGACAGAATAAAAGAAGAAGGCCAGCCAAGGGCCAGCTTTCCTTCCGTTTCTCGTCTGCCCCGAAGTCCCTCTGTCACATACACTACTGCCATTATGACATCCTGCACAAGTGCACAAAGCTGAGTAACGACGGGCTGCGCCCTCCGAAAACACGAACACGACAGACAGTGACCCCTCCTTCCTTTTAAGTTGTTCTATTAGGTGCGTTGGTCACAGAGATTTGAGGAGGGACTAACGTAGAAAGGTCAGATCCAGGCTGTCCCAGCCCAGAGCCCACCCTGCTGGTTTAATTACCCATCACAGCTCTGAGATCATCTGCCTCCACATTGCTGTGGTAGAAAGAGTGAGTGGACGGCAGGAGAAAGGGAGGCGGCTTTCCCACGGTGTTCACCTCTGGCAGCCTCTCTGATGATGTCACGATGCCAACAGACCAGAACCTGGGAAAGGGAGGCATCTGCCAAATGGGGCTGGTTCCCCTGTGCCCTCTGGTCTCCCCTGCCCACAAGGTAAAGAAACAAGAGAGCATCAGATCATGACCTCAGTTCCAAAGGGCTCACTTAGCCACCCAACCAGAGCTTTGTACTTTCAGACTTGAGCCATGGGACCTCACCCCTGCGATGTACAGGCCATTCAGTCCCTGTGCGACATCCAAACTGGCCAGGATAGCAAGTCACCAGGACGCTTTTATCTGGGTTGCGTAAGTTGAGAAGCAACTTTCTATCCAAGAACTAATGCAGGAGTTGAGGGTGGCTATTACTATGTCCAAGGTCATACTGGTCCCCACAAATAACCTAATAACAAATTCTTATCCAAAATGCCTGCCCTGAGCCATGCAGAAGCTGCATGCGGAGGTTCAGCAGTAAACGTCACACTACTCCTAAACAATGCCAGGGCAGAAACAGGACCATCGTTTTGATCAAAATCGCCAACTGTCAGATACTCCGCAGTGCTAGGGGTTGCTTCTCTCTCTACAGTGCTCCAAAGGGACATTTCGGATTGATCTCGTCACTATCCCGCTAGGTCTGTGAGAGTGGCGTGAGAATGGGTATGTGGAGACCGCCAGTCATCCATCCCTGTCCTGGGACCTGAGACACACAGTTTGATTTCTCCCCATAATACCGTGGGCCATGGTCTGACACCCAGTGGATTGTTTCTCCTGAAGGGCCAACACGAAACAATGGCGTGAAGATCCGTGTGGAGCTTGGAGGGTGTCCTTTTCCCACAGATTTTGGAGAATATGACCATGAAGTTAAGATCACGGCATTCGGTTTGTCTACTGAGAAGGTCCCTGTGACTAGACTGAACCTTAGGCCTCAGTTCTCTTGTCTTTGAAAGGGGAGCATCGGCCCCACGTGACAGCTGAAGGAGGCCTGACCTGGGGTAAGCAGCAGGCACACGGCTCGCACAACCCCACTGGCTGTACACTCACCATGCACTTTGAGTGGCACTCCACATCAAGCCACTCTGATTTTTCTTCTCTCTGTTAAAAAGAAGAGGAGAAACGATTGTGGGTGCTAGGAATGCTTGCAACGGCTTCCTGCTTGCAGAGTGGGCTCTCTTTCCATTTAGAGCCTGTCCTTTTGTTTGTTTGTTTCTTGGGATGGCGAAGAGACTGGGTTTTTTTGTTTTTGTTGTTGTGGTGGTGGTTTTGGTATTTTTGTTTTTGTTTTTTGGCCTTCCGAGATTCCAGACCCACATGTGTCGATGCTGTCAGGAGAACAAAACCCAAGAGAAGAAGAAGAGGAAAGCAATCTTTTGTTTTTGAAGCTAAGTAGCCTAACGTGCAGCTAGAAAAGTTCCATAAAGGTTCAGCTTTCACCGACACAGAGTGGAGACAAAGCTGACCCCTCCCCTGGCCATGCCCTCTGGCCCCACTGCAGTGCAGACTCTGTTCCCTCGGAGGCAGGGTTTCCTGGAGAGGGCTGCCTTTGGGGGTTGGGAAGGAGAGCTTCAGCACCAGACCCAGTTTCCAAATGGCAGGGGGAGTTTGCTGATGAATATTCATGAGCAGTGTTTTGTGCCTGATGCAGTTTTTCATGCAAGGTGGGTTTAGAGGGAGGAATATATTACAGAAATTACCCTCCAGCCACCACCTTTGGAAATACAGGGCCAAGGACTCAAATTGTAAATATTTAACAGGGTGAACCCCTTTTCCTTCTGTCTTTAGCCTCACCCTGTTGTACACATTAAAACTTATTCTTCTCCAATAACAAGGCCCACTGTGTTTCCTCTGGCTCTGTTCAGTTGTGTCCATAGAGGCACAGAAAATGCCCATAAACCCCTTTGGCCCCTATAGCACAATTGATAGTAAGTCTTTGCTCTTCAAGTTGCTACAGGCAGCAGCCCTGGGGCTGGGAAAGGCTTGTGTCTGCTCCTCAGATCAGGTCACAACAGAAAGGGGGCAAGAATCTGAGATGATTTCATTCATGGGGGAGGTATGCCTTCTTTCCCACAGCCAGTCCACACGCAGCTGGAATATTCGAATTGGCAGCAGGTGGAGCAGAAAAAGCATGGAGACTAGGAAGTAGAGAGCAAGGGCTTGAGGGCCTGATCTTTTCTCCCATCAGCTTCAGCAAAATGGGAAAAAAAAAAAATCCATCATCGTCAAGACGGACAAGGAAAGATAGGAGGATGGAAGGGCCACCATGCAGCAGTGTGGAGGAACTCCGCGGCTGTGGCCTGAGAAGTGTCTGTGTGGTGTGGGGAGGGTGGCCACAGCAAACAAAGCCGAGCTGTGATAACCGAGGGAGAGGCAGTCACACTCTGTAGAGAGTCCCTCACCTGCACGATCCTGTTCGTCTCTTTGGCATTAGCCTTGAGGATTAGGTGCGGTCTCTTTAACATATGAACTATGAGCCACACAGATATGATATGGAGAAGTGTATTGTAGGGGGAGGGGCACCCCAGAAAGAGGGGGGGCAGAGGGAGAGAGACAGAAAGAGAGGAGGAGGAGGAGAAAGGAACAAGGGAAGGAGGTAAGAGGTAAGAGAGAAGCAAGAGAGATAAGAGAGAGAGACAGGTGCATTATTTGCCCTTCTTTCTTTTCTATTTTTTTTTTTTTAACTTTTCAAGACAGAGTTTCTCTATGTACCCTTGGCTGTCCTAGACTCACTTTGTAGACCAGACTGGCCTTGAACTCATAGCAATCTGCCTACCTCTGCCTCCGGAGTGCTGGAACTAAAGGCGTGTGCCCCCTCTCCCGCCTCCGGCCCCTCTTTTTTTTTTGAGGTTTCTCTGTGTATCTCTGGTACCTTTGTACTTTTGTAGACTAGGCTGGCCTCGGACTCACAGAGATCCTCCAGCCTCTGCCTCCTGAGTGGCCATGTGCCACTAGGCCCAGAGGACTTGCTTTGTTTGTTTTTTTGTTTTGTTTTGTTTTCTCACGAGTCAAGGTTTCTCTGTGTCAGCCTTGGCTGTCCTGGAGTCGCTTTGTAGACCAGGCTGGCCTCGAACTCACAGCGACCCGCCTGCCTCTGCCTCGAGAGTGCTGGGATTATAGGCGTATGCCATCACGCCAGGCTTGCCCTTCTTATATACAGGGCAGCTAGCCCATCTAGCCACTGGCAGATAATGACGTCATAGGTTGCTAGGCCGACTGGAGGAGTATGCTAACAGTCTCCCTACGGAGGTGAGGAAGGGGTCCAGGAAGTTGAGTAACTATCTCAAGACCACTTGACACAGCACTGATGGGGCCTTGAACCTAGCTTCCTTATGTGACCTTGGGCAAGACATTTCAGATCCCTAAGCCTCGCTCTCTGGAGAATCCGAACTACCATCCTTGACACTTCTAACAGGCGCTGGAACAGGCCAGTATCCTCAATACCATATGCCAACCAGCGTTCGTGAGGTACACAACTCCATGGCTGCATCATTCATTAGGCTTCCCTTCCAGTGTCTCCTGTCGGTCACAGCAGGAACCGAGCCTGTGGAGTCCATGTCTACTAGCAGGAAGGCTCCTCACGTGAGAGGCTACAGGCAACGGAGCAGGCCAGAGGGGCCTTGGCTTTTTCTAAGCAGAGGTGCCCAGTCTCTCTGGCTCTGTTAGGCAAAGCAAGAAGAAAAGCCACCCAGCAGCCTGCTCCACCCCGCAGCCTGCTCACATGCAACCTCTGTGGCATCCTGCTTGTCTCCAGCTTCTAGCATCTTCCCCAGGGTGCTGCTCTGCTCCTCTCGCGGGCCCTACAGAAAGGAAGCTAGGGAATAGCAGACTAAGGCAACTCAGCTGTCTGGGCAATCTCCCCAAAAAGCAATTTAAAAGCCTTGATTCTGTGGAAGCTGCTGGGGACACTCCAAAACCAGAATGGCCTCAGAGACTCCGGAGCTATTTCCTGTCTCACCTTCATCCCCACCGCCGGCTTTTCCAAGAATCTGAGAAGCAGGTATCCCGGAAAGCCGACGCTGACATGTGAGATTACATTCCAAGTTGTCATAACACAACAAGAGAGAGGCAGGCACAGCGTGGGTAGAGGAAGGAGCCTGGCCACTAAGTAACTCTCTTGGCACAACCTGCCATGGAAGTGTCATCAACTTTTTGCCTTGGTTTCCTCCAAAGTAAAAATGAGGTGCAGTCCAGTCAGTGTGTGACCAGTTTGACTGTGGGAGGGGCTTAGTGACTTCAACCCCTAAAACTCAAACCCCTAGACCTGAGTTTCTGTAAGATAAATGCTTTTTTTTTTTCTTTCTTTTGTTTTGTTTTGTTTTCTTTCTTTCTTTCTTTCTTTTTTTCTGCTTTTTGAGACAGGGTCTCTCGGTGTTAGCCTTGGCTATCCTGGACTCGCTTTGTAGACCAGGTTAGCCTCGAACTCACAGCTCTCCATCTGCCTGCCTCTGCCTCCCCAGTACTGGGATTAAAGGTGTGTGCCACCATGCCTGGCTCTCATAAGTATTTTTTAATAAAAAATGTTTACATTTAGCTGGGTTCGGTGGTGCACGCCTGTAACCCTAGCACTTAAGGGGCCAGAGGGAAGGTGCATCTCTGTGCGTTTGAGCCCAGCCTGGTCTACAAAGTGAGTCCAGGACAGCCAAGATTACACTGAGAAACCCTGTCTTCAAACAAACAAACAAACAAAGTTGCATTTACTTATTTATGGAGATAGGTCATCTATCTGGAGGTCAGAGAACCGCTTTCGGAAGTTGGTTTTCTTCACTGTGTGGGTTTCTGACATCAAACTCAGGTCATGAGGCATGGTGCCAAGTGCCCTTACCTGCTGAGCCACCCTGCCAGCTGTCTCTCCCTTTAGAAAAAAAATCATTTTATTGCGTTTTATGTTTATGAGAGTTTTGCCTGCATATATATCTGTATACCACCTGTGTCCTTGGTGCCCACAGAGGCCAGAAGAGGGTGTTGGACCCCCTAGAACTAGAGGTACAGATGTTGGGAGCTGCCATTTAAGTGCTGGGAACTGAACCCAGGTTCCCTACAAGAGCAGCCAGTGTTCTTAACTTATAAGCCATCTCTCCAACCCAGTGGCACCCTTTTGAAAAGTATCTTTTGGGAAAAAAAAGTGTGTTTTATTAATTTATTTAGGTTTCAGAGATGTTTTAAAGCTGTTATTTTATAACTAAGAAGAAAATATAGTTTTTGCTCACTGGCTTCTATCACTGGGCCCAGGGGCTTCACAGACCAAACTCTGAGGCTGCGACCCACTGACCACATTATTGCAATCATACCTTGCCTCCTCTAATATAACTTTATGCATCTTAGTCATAGCAGCTGATTGACCAGTACTGCACATTCCTAGTGACCTCCATGGGATGTCACAGTCACACTGGGCCAGGGAAGGCAGTCAGTGTGAGCCCACAGATCTGAGGCTACAGCAAAGACAAAGCCAGCCTGCTCACCCAGGGCAGGGTCCTGTGAAGCCAGGTACAGCAGGCCTATTACCACTGCAACTTACAGCATTGTCCTAAATTAAAACTAATAGGTCCACTTATACATTACGTAATGCCACTTGACCACCTACAACCTGCCTAGTGCTTCGATTTTAATTTTAATTTCATGGATTTGTAGCAATTGTGTACAGAAATGTGTTTTTTAAGAGAGGGTCCCCCCCCCGTACAGTCTGAAATTATATATCCACATTAAAAACTCAGTGTCAATGTCCAGTATCTTAATATGTTTACATTTAATGTTTAAAAAATGTTTCCTTGTATTTTCAGGTCAGCCTAGCATGGTGGTGCACACGGGAGGCAGGAGGATCAGGAGTTCAAGGCCAGCCTGGTGACTATAATGTTCCTGGGTATTTGTTTTGGTTTTGGTTTTGAAGATAAAACAAAATGCCAAAACTCAAAACAAAATGGAAAAAGAAATATTTTTGGTCAACTAGGTTTGTTTAAACTAAAAGAAATCTTTGTGGGAGTCTTTCTATTTTCACTGAATTTTACACTCTTTTCAACCACGGCCCTTTGGACATAAGACGACAACTTGAGCTTAATTATTCGCTCAGATCGCACTGTCCCTGACAGTGTCTCTCGGATGCTAGAGCTTGGGAATTCACTCATTAGCAATTTTACTACTGATAGTCCGATTCCCTCTTTGCTTTCTGGAGACAAGTAGGCTGGAAATACTTAACTGGTCTAGAAGAATTCATCACTAACTGTGAAAACAATGATAAAACAATAATGGGAATAGCTGGACAAAAAAATATGTGTTTTTTCTAGTAACAAAAATATGAGGAAATGCCGCTTTTAATGCTGTTTCAACACGAGAGAAGGGGAGATCATAAAGTCTCAGGATCTAGGCAGAACAAGAAAAGCCAACAAACACACAAACAAAAAAGCTCCACAACTTGATTCCTGATGTCACCGTGAATTACCCTCTTTGTCATCTCCACCCACAGAGTATTGACAGACAAATTACATGCCCGAGGTCACTCTCTGGGCCGAGGTCTAGACCGCCCTTTTCCTCTTCGTCCCAAACCAGACACTACTGAGCCAACAGGAATCAAGGGGAAAATGGACAGGATAAAAATAATTTTTTCAGGAGTGCCAATGTTGCGTTTGTTAATTCGATGTGCAGGATTTTGCACTCGCTGCAGCTGTGACACAATCCAAATGTCGGGGATCATAAGAGATCTGATTTTTCCTGCTTGGAGCCGTTATAGGAAAGATTTGTAAGAACACTGAGCTACCCAGCCCAGATTTCAAATAGTTGACGACTGTGAAACTCAGGCAAGATCAGAAGGCAGTAGAAGCTGCCCTGTCCTAGAGAAACACTGGTCACGAGCCTGTCCAGCTCACTGCCCTGGCAAGTCTGGACATCCAAGAATATAACCAGCTGACCATGGCCAGTGACAACTAATATGACTAATGAGGGCTTTGCTGTTCAGTTGGTTTTGCTTTTAATTCTTATTCCTAGTCCTGAGCGCCGTCCCCCACCCCCACCCCTACCCCCCAATTCTTCTGCCCTTTACTCAATAATACTCATCAGATATAAATACCACCTCATGGGTCACCATGGCCTCGAATAACCTTGGCTCATGTTCTAAAACTTCCACAAGGAGCAGGAGATATGAGTAAGATTATGGAATTGCTAGGTTTAGGGGGTCAATTTTTGAATAAAAGGAAAAAGCCGGGAAATGTTTGGAGGATTGCTGTAGTTCGAATGCTTGTCTCTCATGTTCACGTGTTCATTTCTTTACCTTCACGGTAATGACGGTAGGAGGTAGGGCCTGTGGACTTGGATTAAGACATGAAGTGGTGGCCTAAAAACATGGGATTTTTCGCCTCTAGAAACATGAGAAAGCAGTTTCTTTTTTTTCTAAGCCACTCAGTCTGTGGTGTTCTTGTTTCCTTGGTTTGTTTTGTTGTTGTTGTTGTTGTTGTTGTTTTTCCTCTCTCTCTCTCTCAATGTGCATGCGGCTGGCTCAGGAAGTGGGGGGAGTGGGGAGGAAGTAGGGGGTTTTGGGAGGGGGCTGTTCCTGTGCATGTGTGTGCACACAGAGGCTAGAAGTGAAGTGCTGAGGTTGCTGCTTTGGGTCTGTTCACCTTGGTTTTTGAGAAAAGGTCTCTCCTTTCTACCTGAGGTTCACTAAGCAAGCTTGCTGGCCACCAAGCCCAGGCATCTGCCTGCCTCTCTCTACACAGTGCTGGGCCTACAAGCAAAACCCACCAAATTGACTTTTTACCTAGGTGCTGGGTTTCTGACCCGGGTCCTCATATTTGCTCAGCAAACACTTTAGCAACCAATCTGGTCCTCCAGCCCTATTCAAAAGTTAGTTTGTTTGTTTGTTTGCACTCCTGGGGATAGAAAACCCAAGGTCTCATGCATGCTAGGCAAACACCATGTACCACGGAAATTGTATTTCCAGCCTTTAAAAGTTCTTTTTTCACATTATGAAGCACAGTCTTTGCTAAATTTCCAAAGCAGTACTTTGAATTTGCAATTCTCTTGGTTTAGTCTCCTGGGATAGCAGGCATGCACCACCATACCAAGCCTAAAGTACTTTAGCCTAAAGCATTTTGCTAAAGCCACCTAGATGGGCTAAGATGAGGCGAGAAACATTTCAAGATAGCAGAGAAACCTGATGCTGGCAGCAATTCCACATGTGTGAGCAACGGACAAGTGACGGCCTTCTCTCACTCTTTCCTTCCTTCTTGCAGCCAGTGCATATTGAGGGACACAGCAGGAAGGTCCCAATACTATGACAATGAACTGGACACAGACCTGTCTCATAAAAGCTGGGGTCCTCTGGCACAGTAGGGGCACACAGCAAATCCTGGAGACAGCTGAGGGACAGGGCCCCAAAGCTAAAAGAAAAGAAGAGAACTCTGTGCTGCTATCTACAGGTGAGCCTCGATTATCCAGTTGGAATGGGGGAGGGCAGCCTTCCCGGCTGAAGAGTGCAGGCAAATGTTCGAGCTGAACAGGAAAGGAGACCATGTCAGCTGACAATCTTAAAGCCAGAAGGAACAGCATAGGTTTGATAAGATTGGAGACAGGAGCTCACTACCAGAGCCAAACTGTGACAGCACAGAAGGGGGGTAATTTCAGCAGATGGTTCAGACAACTAAGGGATGGGAGTTCTGACCTGGGGATATGAAATCCAACTGGAATCAATCCTGAAGTAACCGGCGATGCATGTTAGATGGGTTGGGGTTAGAAGGAAGTAGAGTTGGGCGGAAGTGAAGATGAGAGCTGAGGCAAGCCAGGGAAACAAAGGGGCCCTGGAAATCAACAACAGAACATTATTTCAGCAGTAGCGTTGACAGCAGAAGCCAGACTGCTCTGCTCTGGCAAGAAGTCTAGGAACTGGGTGATGCCAACTGTTGGCAAGCATTGGCGATACAAGGACACGCTGATGGCACTGTGTACTGCTTTAGCAATTCTGGGGAACAACTGGCACGTTTGGGGAAAGTAAGTGGAGGAAGAATTTACAGCAAGCAATTCTACTCCTGGCTATAAATCTAAAATATGGTCGTCTAGCTGGTGATAATGTTGATCAAATGAGAAGCTGGAAGCCATCCAAGAGTCGATCAGTAGTGAATGGGTAAGTCCAGTAAAGACACACCATAGAATGTGGCACAAAGCAATAAATTAAGTATACTCCTAACAGCTTGGAGGGATCTTTAAAATGTGGTACTAAGCAAAAATAACAACAACAACAACAAAGCAAAAGACAAAATAAGTTGCAATGGTATTTATGCAAATAAAAGATACAGACACCAAACTTTTAGCATATCAGGTGGTACAACCCTCTCCACCCCCTCCCCCACCCCACCCCACACTGAGGTCAGCACCCATCACTTTCCTCTACTACATTATTTTTCCCATAGCACTTACCACCTTCTGATCTATTGATAATTTTCTTTTGTAAGGAGGGAAAGCGAGTAGATAGGGTCTCACTATATCACCCTGGCTGGCCTGCAACTCTCTATATAAAGACCAAGATGGCTTCAAACCTGCAGTGATCCATGTGCCTCTGCCTCCTGGATGCTAAGACTATAGTTGTGGGCCACCATGCTGATAGTTTTCTTTCTTTTCTTTTCTTTTTTTCAGGTGCTGGGCATTGAACCCAGAGCCTTGCGCATGCTGAGCAAACACTACCTGAGCCCTCACCATCACTGTCTTTTCTGTTTCTCAGCAGAGTCTAAGGTATCCACGCCGGCCTCAACAAGGATATCATTGAGAATGGCCTTGAATTTGAACATCTGGTGACCTTGCCTCTGTCTCCTGAGTGTTAGAATTACAGGTGTGTGCTGCCATGGTTACTTATGCGGTGCTGAGAATAAAGCCGACTGTTTCCTATGTGTGTTTGATTAGCCCTACCAACTGAGCCACATCCCCAGCCCTTGCAGTCTTGTTTTTACTGTATGTTTATAGGTAAATGTTCACCATCCTGTGAGAATATACATTCCACAAAGGCAGGGTTCTTTTTTGTTTTGTTTTGTTTGAGACACGGTTTCTCTGTGTAGCCTTTGCTTTCCTAGACTTGCTTTGTAGACCAGGCTGCCCTCGAACTCACAGTGATCTGCCTGCCTCTGCCTCCCCGAGTTCTGGGATTAAAGGCATGTGCCACCACACACCACAGGATTCTTTTTTTTTTTTTTTTGGTTTTTCGAGACAGGGTTTCTCTGTGTAGCCTTGGCTGTCCAAGACTCGCTTTGTAGTCCAGGTTGGCCTCGAACTCACAGCGATCCGCCTGCCTCTGCCTCCCGAGTGCTGGGATTAAAGGCGTGTGCCACCACGCCCGGCTCACCACAGGATTCTTTATCAGCTTTGTTCACCAGTGTGGCCCGAGAAAGTCTAGCACAAAGCAGGAAACTCGACAAACAGTTGTTGAATGAATTGATGATTGAGATAGGACATACCTTGTGCATGACAAGAAAGATCCACTTTAAAGGCATTAAGTGTGAATGCCTATAGAGTGGAAAGTACACAGGGAATGAGAGACAATCCTAAAGCAGCAGAAGAGGCCCTGGGGGACAGCGGGAATGAAAGAGAGATAGTCAGTCTGGGGGGGGGGGGGGGGAAGGGGGCGGGGGCCAGCTTGGGGATGGGGGGGTGCAGAGCATTCAGGGTTTGGGCAGGTAGGTGGCTCCCTCTCCCACCTCCCAGTGTCAGCCCTGGGCCTGCACTCAACCATGCCCAGCCTTTCTATGAGATCAGTCAGATATTGAAAACATAAGCCCAAGGCTACTGAGCCCCTGTCCCAGATTCTCAAAAATCTGAAAGAATCCAGCTGGCAGACCCTCCTGACTCATCTTTTTTCTCTTTTTGGGGGGGTGGGGGTATGGGTGGGTTTTGAAACAGGGTTTCTCTGTGTAGCCTTGGCTGTCCTGGACTCGCTTTGTAGAGCAGACTGGTCTCGAACTCACAGCGATCTACCTGCCCCTGCCTCTGCTGGGCTTAAAGGCGTGAGTCATTTTAGGAAAGATACTAGTCAAAGGAATCTGCCCCAGAGACCACTCAGGCCCACAGAAGCTTGGGCAGTTTGTGGATTTGGAATTCCAACTAGTTAACATGCATTAGCAGGTTTAAAGTTCTAGAAAGACTGTATTCATGCTAGGAAGCTCTTACAAGCCATCAGCTCCCTTACCAGGGACATGAGAATTACCTGAGGAACTTTGTAAAAACAATTCCAATTGAGCCAGATACCAATTGAGATTCTGACTCAAAACATCCCTGGGGGTCTGTAAAACTGTTCTGTGCTGATTTTCGATTCTCCAGGTAGTTGTGGCCTAACTTGGACCAAAGCCACTTCCGCCCCAGAGTGGACAGGCAGAACATCAGTTTGCGCCTAGCTCTGGGAAGGGGGTGGCTGGTGGGAGCGTCAGAAGCCAATGCCACAAGAAATGCTGTGTGCAGGCCTGCAGACAATGGGCCCAAACAGCCCCTCAGGCCTGCTCGAGCATCCACATTCCAGGCCCACCCACCTGGGCCCTTGGTCACCAGGAGACCTCACGTGTACACACAGGCTACAACCTGCCCTAAACCCAGATCCGGTTGCCCTTCCCGAGCAAGCGGACTCTCTCAGCTTGCTGGAAACAAAGGCGATTGTTCTCTCAGGAATGCTCTGTAGGGAGGTGGATGTCTGTCCATCCTTTGCCTCTTTCCCAACCTCTCTTCCTGCCTGGATTCCCGCCTTTAATCCCCAGGAGTCATAGTGTTCTAAATAGGGCTACCCTTGGCACCTTTCTCCGTCCAAGTTGGAAGTCGCTGCTGGTGTGCTTCTCCGTGCTACGGGCTCATAATCCCCCAACTCTGAACCAGCGCCCTCAGCAGCCAGAGGCACGTTTTCCACGCTGGAGGTTGAGGTGCGGGTAGAGGAAGGGATTTAAAAACAAAAACAAAAAAACACATACTTAGGGAGGCCAAGCTTCCTGTGGGAATCATCCTATTATTGAAAGGAGAGCTGTGTCTGTCCCTGCCCCCATCCGATGAAACAGTAAATTGTAACAAGAGAATCTGGCTGAACAAGTTTCTGGTTCCTCGCTATCTTGTGGACAAAGAACTCTTTGAATATGGTTTCTGTGTTTGGCTTCTAGTGATGGAGTGGAAAGTGGTGTTTTCACTATTGCTGGAATTTTCTCCCTTCGGCAATGTCCAATAACAGCCGTTCACAAGGAAGGCAGCGTTGGGTCCCATGGGGGCAGGGAGGCCACGTGGCAGGAGCGCTCTGGCCCGACCATTTCCTGCTAATTAACCTGTGGATATTGATAATATTTCTCTCTGGGAAGCTGCTGTAGATAAGGCGTCTGTCCCTTGCCGGTCACCAAATCATCAATGAGCAGGCGGCCCCTTTTTAACAGGGTCCATAATCCAAACACGCTGGGAATGAGTGATTGGCAGAAAGCGCCAGCTTTAAAAGGAGTCCAAATCTAAACAGAATGTGTCTGGTTACTAACAAAATTAAATTACCCTCGGCTGAAGGAACTTCCCTTCCAGAGAAAACAAACTTACAGTTGCAGATAAAATAGAAACTTGGGCATAAATTCTTGGCGACTCCTAAGAACAGGCAAATTTATGAGCTTAATTTTATTTTGTGTTTTTCCCCATTCTGGTATACTTTGTTGGTGAGGAAATAATATATATATATATATATTGTACTATATATGAGGGAGAGCTATATTTGAAGGGTCAAAAGTCTAATTGACTAGTCCAAAGCACCTGGAGGCCCAGGTTTTATTTAACTTTCTCTGAGCTGTTCTGGGAAATTTTTTTTTTCTCCTTAGAAACATGATAAGCAGGCTGCTGAGGAGAGAAAGGGCAGGTACGGAATCTTCCTGGCTGAGATGGCGTTGCTCAGCTTTTAGGCCGGCAGAGTCTTGGACTCTGAGGAGGACAGATGGGTCTTCATGGGACCAAATGTTCGCACAAGTAATTTGGACAAGTGCCAAGTGAGCGGGAAATGGCCCCTGAATCTAAAAGGCTTGGAGAGTGTTTAGGGAATTGCAGAGAACTCTCCAGAGAACAGACAAAGCCTTTGACTCAATCCAGGGCTAACCTATGAGAGAGCTATCCAAAGTGCCCCTAAGCCGCAAACCCTGAGCCTCCACCGAGGTGCTGTTGACCAAAGCGCCTGCACTTCCAGTCTGCAGAGTTGGTTCCAGAGTATTCCTCTGAAGTGAAGTCTCCTCTATGAGACCCAGGCTTTAACAGTGACACCCATTTCTTGTCTTTGAAGTCAGTTTCTAAATCTCCTCCTTGACGGAGAAACTTTACCTCCCACATCCTTGGCGACCCTCTTAGCTACATCATGGTCAGTGAGTCCAGCTAGCCTCTGAAGAGACAAGCCATCTATGTGGCTTTGTGCTTGGGGGGAGGGGGGACTTGCTGTTATTTTACTTTGAATGAATGTGCCACAATGTCCCATTAGGGAAGGTGCCCCCTCTGTCTCTCTTCCCTAGCCCCACCACCACCACCAAGCTGGGTGGGTTTCCAAGGGAGCATCTGAGAGAATATGGGTATGCGTGTTCTGGTGCTCGGTGGGTCTGTGTGGCTGCAAGGCAGTGGCCCGGTCATCGCACTCCAGTGAGGCGCCCGCTGCAGTGCTGTCGGCAGTACAGTGGAGAAAGGCCCTCTGGCACCCACTCCTGTCCTTCTCAGGCTCCCGTGATGTATGGGGTTGCTTGTAAGCTCTTCACCGTGAGACCCTGTAGGCTCAATTTTTAAAAATCAATTATATTTTATTATGAACTTTTATTAAATGAGTCTATTTCCCTACCAACCCGACTAACCCAAACAATCAGAAAAGCGCATTAAAAAACACTACAATGAAACCTTAAGGATATCAGTCCCTGGCGTAGTCAGCAGAATTTAGACCACTGGGCTCAATCAGGTTCTTCGTCACCATGTGACCAGTGTTGTGAGGACCTCAGTGTGCCCTGGGTGGCCATAATTAATGTACCCCATAAGTGTTGTTACCATTGTCGCCCATTTTTGATGTGTCTTAGCCATTCTACTTAAGCGTGCCCCCCCCCCCCCCGCCGGCCCGTCCTGCCCCCTTCAACTCACCACCATTCCTTAAAGCCCTCTTAAGTCTGTAGCAGTGGTTTTTTACATTTCAGTTCAATCCAGAACAAATTTAATGAGAATCCGTTAACTTCATTCACTTCATATTGTTGGTTTCCTGTGTTATAGACACCGGACAGATAACAGCAAACTAGGCTGGCCTTCATTACTGAGGAGGAGACTGTCCAGGACAGTAATGACTATTTATTCCCCAGTCTTCCTGGACATCTCTCACGTGTTCTCTCCCCATCTCTTTGGTTCTGCTATAAAGGGAGAGCCTTGCTAAGTCAGCCAGAGCAGTGGAAAAGGAGCCCCTTGGTAAAAGCAGATGTAGGGTCAAAGTGCAGCTCAGCGGCTTCCTTGTTAGGTTGAAAGACATCAAGTTACTTGACATCTCTGAGCAGCTTCCTCTCGCGGTGACAAGAAACCATTGTCCGGAGGGGTTCAGTGGGGACTGAGATACCGGACGCTCTGCTCAGTTTGCCGTCTGACATGTGGTGAAATCTAAAGTGGAAGAGGTGCAGCTCTGTGTCCAATCCTTGCTGCTGCTGCTGCTGCTGCTGCTGCTACTGCTGCTGCCGCTGCTGCCACCACTGCCGTTGGTAACCTCTCTGTGCTCTGTGAGGTAGGGTGTCACCTCCAAGCATCAAGAACTAGGAAGAAGACCACAGTGGGGACATCTGGTCCCAGAAAGTCTCCCAGGGAGCTATCACATCATACCAATTTGGAATTCTCCCTTGCAGTGGCATTTTTTGGTAGCAAAAGCCAAGGTTCTGTCTGTCGGAAGGAAAAGATCCAGTTGGGTCTGCTGTTTTGTTTTTACTTACATGTGATTTTCAGCTGATTTCTTCTGCTTCTAGGAATCAGTCTTCTTCTTTTTAAAAAGTATGTTCTCTGGCAAGTCTTTCAGAAAGTAAAAAAAAAAAAAAAAAATGCTGGGCTGGAATTTCACTCTGAGTTACCAGAGGAGGGAGACATGACAGGAGCTACCAGTTCACGTTTAAAAGAAATCATCGCCACCTCAAAACATCCCGTTGGAGGATGCTCATTGTCTTCCTCCTTTGTCTCATCCCTCCATCATCATCTCCTTTCTTTTTGTAGCCTTGACAAGTCAGGTGAGGCTAAAGAGCACAGGACAATTTGACATTTCCTTTCTCCACCGCCTTTGATGAGCAGGAGAAAAGAAATAAGATGGTGGGGTCACTCTGCAGCATTTCACAGCTGACTTTACAGTGGTCAAAAATACAGAAGACGTGCAGGGCTAGGGAAATGGCTCAGAAGCTAATCACACTGGCTGTTCATGCAAAGGACCACGGATTCTATTCCCAGCACCCGCATGGCAGCTCACAACAGTTTGTAACTCCAGTGTCAAGGGATCGGGCACCACCTACTGGCCTCCTTGGGGAATCATGTATAGTAGCACATAGACATGTTTGCAGGCAAAATACTCATACATGTGAAATAAAATAAAAATGATTTCAATAGGGGTTGGAGAGATGGTGTAGCAGTTATATGCACTTGCTGCTCCTCCAGACGACCTAGGTTTGATTCCCAGCACCCACATAGTGGCTCACAAGAGTCTGTAACTCCAGTTCCTGGGAAATTCAATGTCTTTTCTGACTTCCAAGGGCATCAGGCATGGATGTGACTGACACACAGACACACATGTAGCCAAAACACAAATCTACATAAAACAAAATAAATAATTTTGTTAAATATCTAGAAAATGTATTTGGCAATGTAGCCTTTTTTATATACAAAGATTTTTTGGTCTTTATTATATGTAAAGAATTTTAAGTTTTACAGCTAACGCATTAGAAAGCTCTGCAAGATAAACTGTATAGAAACTCTCAATACATTTTTTTTAAAAATTCCTTCAGCCAGGCATGGAGGTTCAAGGCCAGCCTGGTCTACAAAGCTAGTTCCAGGACAGCCAGGGCTACATAGGGAAATCCAAACAAACAAACCAACAAAAAAAAGTAAGGAAAAAAAAAAAGATCTTTCTAATGCACAAATTTAAAAATAAATTTGTCTTAGTGTTTAGGACTGAGGCTAGGCAAGTATTCTTTCATTTATTTCTATCTTAGGTCCCTAATTTATAATTTGAAGGCAATTTTTCTGGTAGGTTTTGGGTTTTGTGGGTTTTTTCGGTTTTGTTTTTTGTTTGTTTTGTTTTGTTTTTTGACCTACTCAATACTTCTATTTCCCACTGTTTAAATCAAAAGGGAAATTTTGCCTGGCATTATTTATTTTTACTCTTTAATTCATATGCCTCTAGAGAATGTATTTTTTGTATGATTCTGTTTTTAAAAGCTTAAGGGAAACAGAAACTGAAATGCCATTGCCCTGTAAGAGGTTGTCCGGAGGGGTCTCTCTTGAATCTTTTTTAAAGTCATACTTGAGGTCCTTGATGTTGACAGCCCTGAAATATTACCGTACAATTACATCATAACCATGAAATGACTTGTGTTGGCTAGTGACATGATTTTTTAAAGAGTTTCCACTAAATACACAAATAATGAAATGAAAAGATGTCGGAGATCTCCAAATGATTAGTGGTAGTATTAAAATGAGTGGTACTGCTATATAGTGCAGCTCTAAGAAATCTATAATATTTATGACCAGACCTTCAACTAACCAGTCTGTCTTCTCTTTTTATTTTCCTGTTTAAAATGACTAGTAATTTCTTCTTTCACTGTTTCACATGATTTGCTATTACCTCAAGACATCAGAGCCATTGATTTTACTTTTTTTTTTTTTTTAAACCCTTCATGGAGGAAAAAAGCTGTATTCATATCAGAGTCAATAGTGTAGCTGAGCTAAGTAATATCACCTTAAACATTGGCTAATTCAAAAAAAGAAAGAAAGAATAGTACAGTAAGGAATGGTTCACATTCAACTGTGTGACTTGGCCATCCACCAAAAAGAAAGGGCAAGAAAAAAATGAGGTTTTCAAGAATGGTCATTCTGGGTTGAAAGGATAGCTTGGGGTTAGCATACTCACAAACATAACGCTTTAATGGTCTAATATACAATGGTTTGTGATGGCTTAATCCCCAGCAGAAAGGAAAGCAGAAACAGAGGAAGGGGGGGGGACTACTCCAGTCATCATCCACCCAAGAAGTGAGGCCCCAGATGCAGCAGTGGGGATACAACCCCTGTAAGCTCAGCTGGCTTTCCCTGCCCTTGTACTCCCAGGACCTGACGTGTTCTTAAGTTGGAGTGCAAAAGCAGCCATCAGAGTGCATATAAGACTTAAACTATTAGGAGCCAGCTCACTCATCTGGTTCCCAGCCAAAATCGAGCAAAACAAAAGGGCATCATGACCCATTGTTAGAGGAACACATAGCTGTGCTGACTTTGGTGAAGGAGGTCCCTGGATGGTACTTTATAAGCCATGGAAGGGATTTTTCAAGGAAAAAAAAAAAAAAACTACACTCAATGGGTTATCTGCCCTACCTTGTACGGAAAGTGCTTAATACAGCACTTGTCCAGTTAGATCCATCTGCTGGATATAAGGCTCTGTGCTGAAATTACAAGGAAAGTTCTAGATGACTTGGTGAGTATTTTAGAGACATCTGAACAAGGTTATGTAGAGCTACATTATGTACATATACGTCACACTGTAGGCCTGGCCACACTTCTGTAGCATGGGCCAGCCTTGCTATGTCCTTGATACGTCAGTGGCTGCAGCTCCAGAGAAAGTTTAGCTAACTGATCAGTTACTGACCAAACTTTAAATGAGAAGAAACAGAACCGATTTCTTTTTAGAACTAGAGAGTTTACTGTTGGGAGGTGGTGGTGATGGCAGTTTTTGTTTGTTTGTTTGTTTGTTTTTGTTTTTGTTTTTTAGAACAAACTAGTTGTAAAAACAGAACTGTAGACAGATTTTGTTTGCTGATCACTCAACTACATTAACAATGAGAAGGTTTTGTCCAGAGTCGGGCATGGTGGCACACGCCTTTAATTCCAGCACTTAGGAGGCAGAGGCAGGAGAATCTCTGTGAGTTCCAGGCCAGCCTGGTGTCTATAGAGCAAGCTCTAGGACAGCCAGAGCTGTTACACAGAGAAACCCTGTCTTGAAAAACCATTTAATAGAAGAAAAAGAAGGGGGCAGCAGTGGAGGAGGAAGAGGAGGAGAAGAAGATGGCTTTGTCCATAGCGTGAGCTGTTCGTATATGTTGCGCAATCATGGGCCATAACAGCAGACATTAGCTGGTACATACATGCTAGAGTCAAGGAATTGCCTCCCTATCATCAAATAGTCTGGGACACACTGAATCTGAAATACATCATGGCAAGCATTTCTCCCAATAAACAGTCTCCAGACTCCTTGACTACAGAACTGGGCAGTGGGTGGGGGCCACACAGGACTTGTGTCATCCTGGGGGAAGAATGTTGATTCTATGAAAATAAATTGGCAACAGTTGAACAAAAGATTGAGACCCTCCCTCAAGACCTCCACAACAATGCCTTCAGTGACCCTGCCTCCTGGTGCTCCAACCCACTCATTGCCTGGCTCTTGCCCTTGATGGGCTCAATTGCAGCCATCCTCCTTCTCACGCTGTGATTTTTACAGTTTTTTTTTTTTTTTGTAATTCTTTTTTTTTTTTTTTTAAGATCTATTTATTATTTATACAGTATTCTGCCCACACATGTGCCTGCCCACCACAAGAAGGCACTGGATCTCATTACAGATGGTGGTGTGCCACCATGTGGTTGCTGGGAATTGAACTCAGGACCTTCGGAAGAGCAGATGGTGCTCTTCACCTCTGAGCCATCTCTCCAGCCCAATTTTTACAGTTTCTTAGGAAAAAAAAAAGTTACTAATAGTTAAAGTCACCGCCAACCAAGTTCTGGTGTAATATCAAACTATTCCCTAAATCTATACTAACACATAAGATACAGCTCCATTATAAAAAAAAAAAAAAAAAAAACAAAGGGGAAGATGTGGGTTCCCAAGCCAGATGACAGACATCAGAGCACTGCCCATACCCCAGACATCTCTCAGAGAGCACGGCAGGAGTGGGGCTGCTCTCTACCCAAATCAGGCTTGGGCCTAGTCAACTCCATAGAGACAGTGGCCAAGTCGTGATAAAGTCAGACAAGCTTCCGTTTCACCACCAGAGAACTGGCTTCTCAGAAATCATGTGACTGGAAGTCTGCTAATTTGATACTCTTTGGAATGTCCCTACCCAACCCTATAACACTTCCTCCCTTGACCTTTTTCCCTCCCTTTCCCATCTGACTCTGGCTATATAAGCTAGGCCCCGTTTCAATAAATGATCTGTCCTCTGAAGCAGACTCCAAGATTGTTCATACCCTCCATACTCACTGCTGCCAAGACCCTGCTCCCCACATCCTCTGCGTCTTGAGACCGCCAGCGTGCAGAAGCTGATGGAGTGGGAGACCCACACCAATCTACCTGTTTCTAATTCAATTCATTTACTCTTAAGCGTTACCTTGCTGTAATAGAGATATCCTATAATAAATAAATAAATAATAAAATAATTGCAAGCTCTCTTGTAAGTTTTGTAAGTATACAGACAGTACATCAAGCAGTGTCTCTCTTTTCTATCCTTCAACTCCTGTTTGGTTCAAGTTCTGAATGAGTTTCATATATTCAGTTAGACACTCCAAGAAAATATACCACGTCTGATCAGGAGCAGAGAGCCAGACAGCAAACGCCAAGTTTCTCACAAGTCAGACCTAAGTCTTCTCTCCCTCCTTACAAGATCAAATGGATACTGGCAGTATTACATGCAACCCCACTGACAAGAGAAACAAGGCGACAAGGTAGGAATGTGACTTTAAATGGGCCACCCTGCCTGGGGATAGTGTGGCCAGAGGGATTACACTGACAAGTCTTGGTAGCTTTATTTCAACATGCGGTAAGAAATGCGAAGCGCGTCCTCATTAAGGCTGATTTACTGGAGAGAGTTTCAGAATCCTCCTTCCTGCTTTTGGCATCATCATCCAAGTCCCTCATGCCGGTCCATGAAGCTGAGCATCGTTAGTCTAATCATCTGCAGCCCTACAAGCAGGACTGTGCACACAGAAGGTACCAAGGATGCTAGGTGGCGGTACTGACTCTGGTGGAACCAAAGAACTAAAGGCTCATAGTCAGTGATAGACTTTGATGCAAGGTTTTTGTCTTGATTTTCGAGACAGGGTTTTTCTGTGTAGCCTTGGCTGTCGTGGGCTCACTTTGTAGACCTGACTGACCTAGAACTCACAGAAATCCACCTGCCTCTGCCTCCAGAGTGCTGGGATTACAGGCGTGCACCACTGGAAGGTTTTAGATTTGGTGTTTGGGCATGCTTCCCCCTTCTTTTTATCATAACAGAAGAGGTAGATGTTTTCCAGTGTAATAGAGATAGGCTGGAATTAAGGTCTAGCAAGGTATTTATTTGATCAACAAAATGCTGTACAAAGAACACTGCTGTGTTGCTCTGCTTTTTGTGGCTTTATTGCAGATTCATTTCTGCTGAAAATGGCCTCTTTTTTTCCTAACTTCCCTGTAACCTTCCTAGAGTGAAAAAAAAAAAAAAAAAAAAAGGCCCCGACCGAAAGCTCCCGTTACACAGAATGTTTGTTAATAGCGTGGTCATGGCAACTTCAGCTTTAGGGGAAGAGCTGCCGTGACCTGCACTCACGTCTTTGCTCTTAGGCTGCCATCCCTCCACACTCGCTCTGGCAAAGACCATTCATATACCCTAGAGGATGCACAGTCAGTGTCTCAAAGCACTCCTCCAAGTGCTCTGCTGGAGAGCTAGCTGTTGAATCCCAGGGTCTGGCTGCAGATTCCACCCGCAGCGTTGGGTGTGTCCTGCCCCGAGCTTCTGCTTGTAGAGTAAAGCCGCTTGATGGAATGGAAACTTTAAACATTCTTTGGATGTTCCTGGTATTTGAATCACTCTCTAAATGTGTTTCACATGAAAAAAAAAAAAAAGTTTGGAACCATTTTTAAGGAGGGAGCGCAGAGGAAAAGATAGGACCTATCAAGGGAGTGGTGATCCTGTACTCTCAGCTGGAACCTCCAGGCTGAACGGAATGTCAGCCTCCTTAAGGACACGTGGCCTGTAAGTTGGACTGCAGACCCCACCGGGGACCTTGATGACCTCACACTTCTGCCACCCTTCTGTCTGAACATGTCTAGTAACATCCTTTGGGGTTGGTCTCAATTTATACAACTCTCTGGATACACAGACCAAGATGAGGCCCAGCTGGAGAGTTATCCCATAGACACATCAAGATCGTTACTGGCCACTAGAATTGCGAAGGAAACGGGCATGGATGAAATCACTGCACCTGGGCTGTAGAAGTGAAGACCGCAGATTCACTTGCATATGTTGGGCTGAGCAATCAGCCGGTGTGAGAGATCTGGAGGAAGGACAAAGCTGGTGTGTGGCCAGAGCACACCAGAACAGCAGCTAGTGGGTGTGGTGAAGAGCTACTTAAGGTCTTGGGATTATGGCACACAGGACTGCCCCATATCAAAGATATAAGGGGAGGAGGAGTTATTATTTCAACAAAAAAACAGTATAGTCCTGCCAAAAAGATTAGAAAAGTAGTGATGAACCAGCCCCAAATAATCTCCAAAAGAGACATTCTTTTTTAGAGATTTGGTAATCTCTAAGGTCTGCAGGTTCCCAGCTTTCTCTCCTTTGCACCGTACTATGCTGAGGGATGGGGACTAATGTGGATTTATTAGGCCAGAGTGAACTGAGGTTAATTTAATTTTGAGGATTTCTCCACACGCCTTCGGACAGTTGGAGACACTCGAGGTTGCGAGACAAAAGCTGAAAGTCCCTGAATTTAAAAGTCAGCCCAACACTTCAGGGAAAGGGAAAGAAAAGTAGTGATGAGTAAGAATGCGGGGCGGAGGGGAGGGGTGTTGGGGGGGGTTTCAGGCAAATTTAAATAAGAAAAACAGTGGGGGCTGGAGAGATGGCTCAGTGGCTAAGAGCACTGGCTGCTCATCCGAAGGTCCTGGGTTCTACTCCCAGCAACCACTGGATGGCTCACAAGCATCTATAATGGAATCTGATGCCCTCTTCTGTCATGCAGGCATACATGCAATGGAATGCTTATATATACATAAATAAATAAATCTAAAAGGAAAAAAGAAAAGCAGTGGTGTTTTCCCTTTTTTGAAAAGTCTCTGAGATCCTCTACACACACACACACACACACACACACACACACACACACACACACACGGTGAGGTATACTGGGGCCTGCTCTGCTCTGACCCTGAAGGATTGAGTCTGCCTGAGCCCTAGGGCAACCACAAAATGGGAGACAGCTGAGTCAAGGCCTGGGCATCGGCCTTCAAAGGTCAGTCAAGCGAGCTGGTGAGTTTTCCTAAACAAAGAGTGCACACATGCAGGAATTCTTGATTGAAGACAAATTTCTATAAACATTTCCTTCTGAGCAAACGTCAAGGCTCCAGCTAGGTTTTTTTTTTTTTTTTTTTTTTTTTAAACCATAGAAGAGGGTGGGGGGAGGTGAATGGAGACAATTACACTCACTAGTTTGCTTTGTGAGGTCATAATGTTTCATTATGTGCCAGAAGTAATAACGTACACATTGAGACGGATAAATCGTCCAACGTGAGCACCAGGGAGCTTTCAGCTCAGTCTCCTGTTAGAAACAGACTCTGAATTCCTCTGCTCTTTTCTATTTCCCTAGACCAGGCTTTGCCCGATGATGGCTGCCATTTTCCTCAACTCGTCTTCCTCGAGGGTGGAGGTAGGCTTGGCTTCGTCACCGGAAGCTAAGTAGCAGGCTCCTCAGCGGCAGCGGCGGCGGTGTCCATTTGAGGCCCAGGGGATAGAGAAGAAGGCTCTCAGTTCCAACCCTTGAGGAGATAGTTCACTGTGGGGAGCCAAACGCCAGAGGCTCCTCAGAGCCCTTGCTCCTGAACTGGGGCCACGGTTGCTAGGCAATGGGTTCAGAACAGTTACTCAAGGCAGGAAGTCAAGTCCTGCTTTTAGCTCTGCACCCTGACATGTGAGAGAAGTCACTTGTTCCGGATCCTCTGCCCACAGAGTAATACATATAATTAGAGAATTACTTAACATCGTTCCTATAATGAGCATATGCCCGGATATAGTTTAATGACTCGAATGAAAAAGGAATACAATCCTTCCTGGGTCTTCTTGAGTGTAGACCCAAATGCCCTCTCCCCGTAGGTCAGTATTATTTCTTTGGTGTGCTCCAAATGCCATTCAGAAGTTGGGGGGTCTGTTGAGAGAGTGAGCAAATGACTCACAAGCCAGAGTTGATTACTCTTTGTGCTTCAGCGTCTGGCATTTAAATGACTGTGCCATTCTCTGTCCTGGGTGTCTGCCATCTTTCCCACTTAGCATCTATGCCCCGACCCCCACCCCCACATCTTCTGGTCTGGCTTTGAGGAATGCTCGCTTCCTGTTGGGCTCAATCATGGTGGTGGTTTTTTTGTTTTTTGTTTTTTTTAACAAAGCTAAGTTATGCTAGAAACACAACAGCAGACATGCAATCATAATAGTCTTGGAAATGGTCAGAGGTCAACTAAGACCATAGCACCCCAAGATTACCTACCGGCTCCTAATCCTGGAACCTGCACTGCCACCTGTCCCCTCTGAACCTATATTTCCTGTTTAACCTCTATTTCTGTGGCTCTCTGCCTATCTTTACAATAAGTTATCTTTCGCTTGACTTAATGACTCTTGTCTCAACCGAAATATTCTAACTACTCACATACACCTTCAGAATAGACTCTGGTTATTACAGAAGTCTTCCGGCTAGGAGTGATGCTAGGTGCCTGTATGTTTAGTGCTGGGGAAGCTGAGTGGGAAGGTCACAAGTCTGGGGGTACCCTGTACTCTACAGAGACCCTGCCTAGGAAAAAACGGGGGGGGGGCAGCAGGTAAAGTAGCTTGCTGCCAAAACTGACAACCTGCATCTAATCCAAAAAACCAACACCCCCAAGTTGCCCTCTGCCCTCCTGTATGCACTGTGATGCAAGCACATACGTGGCCACAATAAATAAATGTGGTTTCTATTGTTGTTAAAAAGAACAGATAAACTCTTCAAAATCTAGTGCAGTTTAAAAAGTTCTTCCTGTTTTCTTGAAATTTGTTTTGTTTTGTTTGTTTGTTTGTTTTTGTTTTTTGTTTTTTTCCTAGACAACCAGCCCCAAAGGCGTGAAGTAGCATAACCAGAATCCTGACACTGATTGGTTTCCAGGACTCCAGGTGGGCGGGGCCGCCTGGTCAGAATCCTGACGCTGGTTTATTTCCAGGATCCCAGGTGGGGGGGTCCACCTGGCTAGGAGCCCTTCTGCTTCTCTACTGTTTCCGGTGTTCAGCATTACCTAAGGTTACAGCCCATGGCTGCCTTTTGCTGCAATGAAGGAACTGAAAAGCTGCCACAGGAGACTCATGGTCCACCCAGCCTGCAGCATTGACGACTGTCAGGCCTTTTAAAGAGAAAGTTTGTCACACTCCCTAAGTGACTGAGGGTAGCTGGCCTCCACGGGAACTTTATTCATAGGCAACAAAATCAGAGATTTCACATTTCTCAAAATATTATGCTTTTGATATATTCCAAACGTTTAAAGATGCAAACAACATTCTTAGTTCATGGACTGGACAAAAATAGGTATCAGGGGCTGGAGAGATGGCTCAGTAGTTAAGAGCACTTGTTCCTCTGCAGAGGACCTGGGTGCACATAGTGGCTCACAACCAGCCCTAAGTCCAGTTCTAGGGCTCCAACACCACCTTCTGGTCTTCATAGGCACTTGGTATGCATGTGGTGCACACATATACATGCAGGCCAAGTGTTCACACACATAAATATGAATAAACAGGTAAGCAAATAAATGTCTTTTAAAAATAAATAGCAGGCTAGATTCAACCTATTGGCTATATAGTCCACTCACCCCAGTTAAGCCACTTAGACAGTCTGCTATTTGCAATGATGCAGTGAAGTTACCTGACAGAGTTAATACAGTTTTACAGACTTTTCTTTTTTTTAAAGTAAGGCAGGGGCCAGCTACAGCCTGACCTCAAACTCCCAGTCCTCCTACCTCAGACTCGGCTGATGTGGGATTGCAGGCATGTACCTCCGCGCTCAACTTTCACCCCTATACTCTTTGACTATCTTACTATGTGGGAGGCGTAGAGCAAGGGCTAAGGTGTAGCCCTTCCTCTTGGTTGCCTCACAGTCTAATTTGGGACTGGCAGAACTTCCACAATTATATTTTCAATGAATTATTTAATTTTGCAGGGCAGGGGATCAAACGCATGGCCTCACGTAGTCTCAGAAAAGCACGCTACCACTGAGCCGTATCTCCAGCTCATCTTTATGTGGGGAAAGAGCAGCATTTATCGATCACTTGCTAGAGTATACAATTACCTTAGATAAATTATAATTTAATTTTCACTAACAATGCCACAATAGGCAGGTAGTGATGGCGCATGACTTTAATTCCAGCACCTGGAAAGCAGAGGCAGGATGATCTCTGTGAGTTCGAGGCCAGCCTGGTCTACAGAATGAGTTCCAGGACAGTCAAAACTACACAGAGGCATGGCTGCTCACGCCTTTAATCCCAGCACTCGGGAGGCAGAGGCAATCGGATCACTGTGAGTTCAAGGCCGGCCTGGTCTACAAAGGGAGTCCAGGACAGCTAAGGCTACACAGAGAAACCCTGTCTTGAAAAACAAAAACAAAACAAAAACTACACAAAGAAACACTACCTGGAAAATCCAACAAAGACCACAATGTCATAAATTGGCTCCTTCTTACATTACAAGTGAAGGAAGTGGAGCCAAGGGAGAGCAAGCACTTGGCCCCAGGCCACAGAACTAGACTTTATACTAAAACACCCAACTTAAGCTGAACCCTGGAGAGCCAAGAATTGTGTCAAGGGCACCTTCCCCAGCATGGCTGTCACCCACATTGTGATGCTGGCTGCCCACCGCCATCTTTCCCAGCTATCCAGGACAGAGGAATGAAAAAAAAAAAAGCGTCCCACCCTCTTCTCCCAGGTCTGGGAGCACCGCATCTGCATCGCTCGCTCCTGAACTCCCACTCGATTCCTGGATCCCTCCTCACCTTGAGCTGACAGAGCCTTCAGAATGTCAGTCAGCTTGTCCTGTTTGCTTCTTCACCCTAAGCTATCCTGTTGGGGAGGAAACACAAACATCATTCTTTCATAGTCCCCAGGGACAAACACGGTCAGCACAAACCTGGGAAAAACAAACTGGCGAAAGAAGGGAGATAAGAAGAGAAATCAGGCAGCTAAAGATATAGTTCAGAATCGAGACTCCCCTGAAATGAATAGCAAGAAAACAACAACTAAGAAAGAAAGAAAGGCAGGCACAGAAAGGAGATGCCCCAAAGAGGCAGGAAGACCAGAAGGTCAAGGTCATCCTTGGCTGCTTGCAAACTTCAAGCCACCCCAGCATATATGAGACTTTGTCTAAAGAAGAGGAGGAGGAAGAGGAGGCATTTTCACACATCTAAGAAGGGAAGAGGGAACAAGAGCAAATAATTGGGGGCGGGGGGGGACACAAATGTTTACTTTTATATATGGACACACACATATTCTCACACACACACATACACGTGTGACTCATGTGACAGGGCAGGGAACAAGGGAAACAGAAGACAGTGGGGAACGAATGCAAAGCACAATGGTTACATAGGTGAAAACTATCAAAACCTATTGTTTTGCATGCTTGTATGGTATTTTTAAACCAATAGGCAAAGCAGGGTGGAGAATGATGCAGTTAGCAAGTCGTCATTTTGTTCAGAGAAGCGACAAGCACACATCCCCAGCTGTGAGAGACTCTGGGGAACCAGGTACCAGCGAGCCCTTCCCAACGAAGAAGAAAAGGGGGGGGGGGGGGGGGAGGGGGCAAGTGGGGGGAGGGGGGAAGGGGGCAGGTGGAGGGAGGGGGAAGGGAGCGGGTGGAGGGAGGGGGAAGGGGGCTGGGGGGGGGGCGGAGGTCCTTGATGTTCAAACACAACCGCTCAAGAAATTGCCCAAATCCGAGAACAACTACTGTGAAAGCCACAGTGAAAGAACCAGCAATAAACACTGAGTTCAGTTAAACCCGGAATGAGGACAAACCCTCTTGAGAAGCAGTGATTGCAAATCAGAACATAGATGCTATAAACCCAAACAAATTTAAAAATCACAGAAGTGGCAAAGCTGGGAGACCAGGAAGAGACGTGGGCACACAAAAGCATCTCACTACCTGGCAGGGGCATAGCCAAACCTCTCACCTGAATTTCCCACGGAGTTTTTATTCTTTTGAGGCCTGGCTGGCCGGCCTAGCACTGTGTACAGGAAGCTGTCATGAACCTGCTACCGCAATCCTCCTGCCTTTGCCTCCTGAGAGCTCAGATTCCAAGTGGGCACCATGACGCATGTACTTTTCACTAGTTTTCATCGTCATTGCCATTTTCTAGACTGGGATGACATTTTAATGACTTAATTATTATTATTTTAATTATGTGTATGTGGTAGGAGGATGCATGGGGGCGGGGGCCAGGCTCAGGGGCCAGAGATGTCTGATGCCCCTGGAGGCAGTGGTGAGCCTCCTGACATGGATCCTAGGACCAAATCTAATGTTTAGGTCCTCTGCAAATGTAGTATGTCCTCTGAGCCACTGAACCACCATCACTCTAGGTCACTGGAATAGTTTAAGAATTAATGTATCTTCTTCACATCAGGAAATTAATAGTTAAGGTTCCTTCATTTCTGTTTCTCTTTCTTCTGCTAATGCTCAGGTAAACCCAACACTAACATTTTTGTGTATTATGTGTGTGGGGTGGGGTGGGGTGGGTGAACAGGGGTTGAGGGGACCACATGAATGCCACCAAAGCCAGAGGATAAATCAATTCTCTCCTCCCACCTTCACATGAGCCCCCAGGGATTGAACCCAGTTCCGCAGGCTTGTGCAACAAGTGCCTTTAGCCACTGAGCTATCTTGCCAGTCCCTCCTTTAAAATGATTTTTTAAAAAGCCTATGTGATGTCATCGTGTTACTGTAAAATGCTTCTATGTATATACACAGATAGAATATGTACGTGTCTAGAATATATGTCAGCTGTTACTCACTGGTTATTTTAAGACGGCAGCAACAATAGCTCATTCTTAGTATGGTTTCGCTCTGAGTCAAGCACCGTCTTCAAGTACCTCAGTGCATCATTGGATTCAGAAGGAGTGGACACCCTCATCATCCCATTTTACAAGTAAGGAAACCAGAGCGTGGAGCGTGGTGATGCCTCCTGCAGTTTACACGCTGGCAAGTGGTTGGGCTACGAACCAAAACCAGTAGCCCAGGCTGCGGAGTCTGTGTGTTTACTCATCGCTATATACCTCTCTCCATAGGTATAGGTAGGTCACTGGCTGGTTTCATTGTATTTGAAATTTTAATTGATGATCATGCGTGACTTTTTTTTTTTTTAAGATCAAGGCTGGTGAAATGGCTCAGTGGGTGAAGGGAGTTGCCCCCAACTATGGCAGCCAGAGTTCTATTCCCAGGACCCACATAGTGAAAGAAGACTGACACAAGCTGAGCTGTCCTCTGACCTCCAGTGCTCACTGTGCCATGTTCACACACACACACACACACACACACACACACACACACACGCACACACACATGCATTCACACACATGCATTCACACACATATGTGTGCCCCCACACACACTAAATTAATTAAAACTCTGTTTTAAAAGATCTTTTTTTTTTTAAGTGTCTACTCCTGCATGTGACCCAAGCTCACAGAGCAGAACTAAGTGATTTTTGTCCCTCTTCTCTCACTCATCTAGGCAGGCTCCTTGGAGGAGGTGTGTGGTTCAGCAGAGTCATTCATTCACAACCCACCCAGGCTTCAGAGCAATAGGTAGGCTGAAATTTTAATGCTTGTCATTGCAAAAGGATGATTCAAGATTTTTTTTTTATGAGCTCTGTGTAAATTAGCAAGAATAAGCCTCCTTAGTCACTAGAGTGAGAGAGCATGCACAGGAGGAGAGGTCAAGAGGCCCCAGCCGTACACAATCAGGAACCTGGGTCACTGTGCCTCTGAACAATTAGCCCAATTCACACAGTGTGAACCATTCTTCATCCACACGCTGTATGTGGTAAAGGCTGACACAGAGCAGCTCCCGGGAAGGTGGAGGGACATCTATTTCGTGTCACCTGGGAACGGCGCCCACCTGCAATCCCATCTCTTTGACAACGGTTCTAAAGTCCCCTCCCTTGTCACTGTCACCCACAAATCTAATGACTACAGGAGAGAAGGACCACAAATGCCTAGCCCCTGAAACACAGAGACAGAGAGGGACAGAGCAAGTTAATAAATAAAACAAGAGCCTGAAGGGAAGAGCTGCTTTGTCAGAATATAAATATTTCCCTTCCCCTTTTATCTTTAATGTAGTGTGAGAAGCTTATTAAAGGGAAATGCCTCCTGTCCCTGGAGCCCTCGCAGGAGCTTATGGGAAGCTGCGCACCCAGCCTGGCCCCATGCTTCTAAACTCTTCCCTGCTGGAAGTGAGTGAAAAGTGCAGAGCAATAAAGAAAGGCTGGGGAAGAAAGGGACGCCATCATGGCCATCAGAATCCTTACCTTGATGGGCCTGGTGTCACGTTATGTTAATCGCTAGAAGCCACTGAGAGATGGAGGCTGGGGACCGCCTAGTCTTCCCTTAGAGATCTGGCCTCCACTTCAGGGAGATACTTGCATTGATATACTTACTGCCCCTGCGTGGCTAGAGAGAGACACCCCATTTAGACAAAGGGGAGTTTGTCAAAGGGGTGAGCGAGGGAGTTTTGTGAACCTTTGTGGCTGCACACTCACTTTTACAAGACAGCCAACACAGGCAGTTCCAATGCCCAGACCAAAAAAAAAAAAAAAAAAACCACCCTATTCCTAAAGAACAGAAAAATGGTTCCCCTTCTTCATATCTCTTTTTAAAAAACATAAAAGGAGGATGGGAACAGATCTGAGCATACATGTAGGTATCCAGTATGTTGTTTTGGTATTAGTTTTTAGATAAGGTCTCATGTAGTCCATTTATATATATATGGATGTCACCATATAGCCAAGGAAGGGCTTGAACTTCTGTTTTAGACAGGATTTCTCTGTTTCAGCCCCGGTTATCCTGGAGACCACATTGGCCTCCAACTCACAGAGATCAGCCTGCCCATGCCTCCTGAGTGCCGGGGGTGGGGGTGGGGGGCGCAGCACTGAACATCTTATCCTCTTTCCTCCACCCCTCAAGTACTGAGACTGCAGACATGGATTACCGTCCACTGTGTGCACAGTGCTGGACATTGAACCCAGCGCCCTGTGGGTGCTGGGTAAATAGCAACTGAGCTATACCTCCAGCCTGGACCCGGTATGTTTGAGTGTCTTGCCACAAGGCTGTGCTGATTTCATTGAACACCGTCCTCGATCTGTAAGGACAAGCACAGGGCCTGGCCCACGTTGCTTTGTAGAATGGTGGATGTGCACACGCATTTGAAACAATAAGATGATTTTTATTTTTATTTTTTATGGTTCACTCTTCTGCCTTTCCAAGAGCCCTTCTTTTCTGGTCAGGATTTGAGCTCTCCCAGGCTTGGAGTTTCTCCTCATTACTAACATCTGTAGCTGTGCAACCATGTGTGATTACAGGCCAGGAGGAAGGCCACTCATGCATCGGGTGCCACAGACTACCTGAACACTTCTGCTGCTAGAAGACCTATCTATCTTCTCATTTTTCTTCACAAGTCTCCCAAGAGATGAGCTTAATTCTCTCCCACTCTCCTCCCGAGCCTACCCCGGGCCACACATCTGTGCATTTTAATTTTATCCATGTCTTGAGTGGAACAGACATTTGTAAAGTCTGCCTTTCTAGCTCATTAATGCTTAGACCATATATGACCTCATCAAGGGTGGAGCTTAGGTACCACTCCTTCATTCCGGATGCAGAACCTCTTTACAACCCACTCAGCCTTCCATCCCCCAATGCTGATGTCTTTTGGGGGTCTCATACTCGCTCATTTTTTGTATGATGCACTTACCCATAGAATCTTATTAAAGATTCCACTACAAAGCAGAGGACTAGAGTCATTGCTAATTCCACCGAGCTCCCCCATCTTCAGAACCAATTACATCTTAGGGCAATGCCCGTGTTACAGACAAGCATTGATTCAGGGATGCTTAAGGATGCTTAGCTGGTTCCCAGGCAGCTCCTTGCCTGTCTGTCCTTCTACACATTGCCTGGGAGCTATTTGAGCTACCTGATTTAACATTCACCTCCTGCTCAAGCCCGCTCAGCCTCCCCTGGGCTGCACTGGGAGCTTGGAACCATGAGAGGGCCTATTTCCAGGGTTCCCACAAACTATGTAGAGGAGGAGGCCTGGGGGTGGGGTGGCACACATAAATCTGACAGTGTGGAAGGGGGATTAAACATGTACTGTAGGGATCAATGGAAGCCTTGAGGAGGTGGACTTCCGTTCGATACAATGAAGAACTTTTTAACAAAGCTGTCTTAGGTGGAGTGAGAGCTTTTAAAGATAGGCCTCCCTTCGTGAAGTTCAGGCAAAGGTGAGATCTCACAAGGCAGCATGGTTCATTGGCCAGCAGCATAGGCACCTGACACTTGGCAGTCTGATCAAGTGGTACCACCGACTGCACAGGTTCGAATCCCAGCCCCAAATGTCACTAGCTTCACAATCTTGGGTGAATTATTCAGCCTTTCCAAAACTCCATTTCTCTCTCTCTCTCTCTCTCTCTCTCTCTCTCTCTCTCTCTCTCTCT
>OU015743.1:46376930-46401424 GCA_907169655.1 Acomys percivali | reverse complement strand
TCTCTCTCTCTCTCTCTCTCTCTCTCTCTCTCTCTCTCTCTCTCTCTCTGTGTGTGTGTGTGTGTGTGTGTGTGTGTGTGTGTGTGTGTGTGTATGAAAACATATTACAAGGAATGAGGCATAGCTTAGATAAAGTTTTGTTTTGTTTTGTTTTTCAAGACAGGGTTTCTCTATGTTATCTTGGCCATCCTGGACTCACTTTGTAGATCAGGCTGGCCTCAAACTCACAGCGATCCACCTGCCTCTGCCTCCCGAGTGCTGGGATTAAAGGCGTGTGCCACCGAGGCCAGCAAATTAATTATTTTAACTGATGTGCAAGGGGCCCTGGGTTTGGTCCCCAGCAACACAAACCATTTTTTTACAAGGTAAGAGAGGGCCCAGCAGCTACGAGCACTCTTCTAAGGGACCCAGATTCAGTTCTTAGCACCCACGGGGCCATTCACACCATGTGTAACTCCACTTACAGGGCATCAGATGTCCTCTTCTGGCCTCCTTGGGGAGCCAGGCACACAAGTGGTACACAGACATATGTGCAGCCAAAGTAGACATGCGCATAAAATAAAATTAAATGAAAACATGCTAGAGGGCTGGAGACGTATCTCAGTTGTTGGTCTCTTGCCAAGGATCCAGATTTGGTTCCCAGCACCTGCATAGTGGCTCACAGCCAACCAAGACTCGCCAGTTGCAGCAAAACACATCAGACCATCCCCCAACAGGCTCCCACAAGCACCAGGCACACACCTGGTATACATACATGCATGCAGGCAAAGCCACTCATATGCATAAAATGTTAGAAAAAAATATGTTTTGAAAATATATTTGGACTGAGTGTGGTGGCACATACCTTCGATCTCAGCAGTCAGGAGGCAGAGGCAGGGAGATCCCTGTAGGTTCAAGGCCAGCCTGGTCTACAAAGTGTGTTCCAGGTGACCAGGCCTGTCTCTTCATCTCTCTGTCACTGTCTCTCTCACGTGCACTCAGGCGTGTGTGTGTGTGTGTGTGTGTGTGTGTGTGTGTGTGTGTGTGTGTGTACTAATCTCAGCAAGATGGCTCAGTGAGTTAAAAAATGGTGGTTGCCACTAAGCCTGACAATTTGAATTGGTTCCCCACCCATGACCCACACGGTTGTCCTCTGACAGGTGCACAGGGAAAAAAAATTCTCAGTAACTTTCTGGAATATTATAAGATTTCGAGGGTTTTTTGTTTGTTTTTATTTTAATGTTTATCAAATGAATCTACGAACTGAAGAGAGGGCTCAGCAGTTAAGAGCACTGGCTGCCTTGACAGAGGGTCAGAATTCTGTCCCAACATCCACATGATGGTTCACAACCATCTGTAACTACAATTCTACCATATGCTCCTGCATACATGTGGCACACATACATACATTCCCACAAACACATATGCACATAAAATAAATATTTTTTAAAAAAAGAATCTGTGCTGGATGTCTGAGTGCAAGGCCAAGCTGTGTAGAAGGATGAATTACTCTTTCTATATTAAGTAATACATAAAATTATTATGGTAACAGTTTTCTTTAACCAGTTAGTTTTCCAATGATTGACACAGAGAGACTATGATTTATTATGAAGCTGTAAGCACTGTATTGGGCAGATTCTGAGCTCCAGGGCCCTGAGCTCAGGCCAGCAATCCACAGACTGTGTCCATCTAGACTGAACCTGGGATTTTGTCTTTTCCTTATTTATATATAGCACAGTTCTTGGTTCCAAGAGACCTGGACCTAAAATGGGCATGCGTAGAAATAAACATGGAATGCCTAAACTATCTTTTCTATATCCAAACTTGGAAAAGCATTCTTTCTCTTCAGCAGCTCTTAGCAACTCATACGTGTCTACCTCTGTGGCCTGTTAGCTCACCGGAAGTATTCATACAGAGGGACGGCCAGCTTTGCTTGGCCCACTCACTCCTGCAACGTTGTCATTTGCAGCAGCACGCAGAGCCTGCTGGTGGCCTGGCTTCCTAAATTGCCTTTTTAAACCTTTACCAACCAGGTATAGTGGCTCACGCCTTTAATCCCAGCACTCAGGAGGCAGAGGCAGGCGGATCACTGTGAGTTCAAGGCCAGCCTGGTCTACAAAGCGAGTCCAGGGTAGCCATGGTTACTCGGAGAAATCCTGTCTGGGGGATGGGGAATGGGGGGGAAGCCTTCACCAATAGGTTTAAACCAAACCTTACTGTCCATTGATCATGTACAGCCTGCCGGATCCTAAATTCACCTTATCATCCCATTGTAATCGTCACAATCCCAGGACACAGGTACTAGTGTAATTACTATCACTTACGATAGGGGAAACTAAGGCTGCAAGAAAGAACTTGTTCAAAGCCACACAGCTAACAAACTACTAAATAAGGATTCAAATCTATAAAGGCTTGGCTTTCAACACAAACATACCCATAGACAGAGTGCAGAGGGGTCCCTCCTAGACCACACTAACATCCGCGCCCCCACCTGCCCCCGACCCCCGCCCACTCCCGGGGCTGTCGTGCCTTTTCAGCAGCAAAAATGGAACTTTCAAAATAGTTGGTGGGAAAATTCTCCTCTGCCTCCTAGCCGAGTGAGAAATGTGAGCTGGTCACCAGGGGAGGCCGTATATGCTTTATAATGATCCGGCCTCCCACAAACATGGTGGACTTGCGACTTCCCTCTTGGACAGCTGGCTGCGGAGATGCCAGACAGGAAGGCAGCCTCACGGAGCATCCTTGGAACACCTGAGCTGACTGTTTCTCTTCGTGCCCTGCGGGCACTTTCCAGACCAGACACTTAGGCTCATGCTCTTCTGGGCGGGCTAAATTTCAACACCTTTCTTTCCTTTCACACCTCCTCCCTCCCACCATGCCCTTATTCAAGGAAAGAAGTGGGCCCGAAGTTTGTCCCTTACCGTCAGTACCCCTCAACGACTTGGTATCCTCACCTATAAAGTGGGTCAAATAAAGGCAGGCCGTTTGCAAGCGCTATTGTGGACGGAGGTTTAGAAGTGTGGGCCGAGGGTGAGCAGGATGTCTTTGGCATGGTGAGCATTAAATAAACGTTAGCAGTTCATAAAAATAGTAAGGATCCGGCTAGCCCCAGACGCTGGAGTCGTCAGCTGGCTCACTCCCAACTGCTCAGCTGGGAATTAAGTTAGGACATCAACATGCCGGGGTGCCAAAACAAAGCACGACCAATATGGTCTTTAGAACTCGGGGCGGGGGCGGGGGGGGGCACTTTAAAACAAGGGGCCATCTCTTTGGGCCTGGACTGACTTTGTAAAAGAAAAGCTGGGGAAGAGGAGGGGCGAAGTTTCACAGGGAGACCAAAGTGCCTTTTGCCAAAGTGAGAAGTCTGTCGCCCCGCTCTTCTCTAGAGGTTTCCTCGGCCTTCTGGGCTGTCTTGCCCCCCCCCCCCCCCCGCCCCCGACCGCCCCCCTCCGCTTTCAGCGGCAGGTCTGCTGCAGGCCACAGGAGCAAGCCGGAGCAGCCCCTTCCCCAGCGCCCTCCTGTGCTGCCGAGGTCAGCCTGGACCTCGGGCCGAAGCTCTCCCGCCCCTTCCCGTCCCTTCCTGATGAGGCCCAGCTGTGAGGGGGTCACCTCCGGCGACTTGGAGGCAAGCTGAACAGCGCATTCACCGGCGTTCTTGCGGGTCTCCTAGGCAGAAGCCACCCAGGTTTAAAACAAAGAAACAAACAAACAAAACAAAACAAAAAAACGGGTCCAGGAGCCTAAACATGTGGATTTTTCTTTCAGTCCTTTCTATCACCTCACGGACAATAAAAGGTGAGCGTTAGTAAACTTTCGGATTCCTTCTGAAAAACCCGAGTCCTTCCTTGCTGCGGCCCCTCCCTTTTGATGCCCCTTAATCTTTCCTTAACATTTTTTTACATGTGTTTATTTGTGCGTGTGTGTGTGTGTGTGTGTGTGTGTGTGTCACACGTGGCTGTGCATGCCACAGCACATGGGTGGAAGTCACAGGACTGCTAGCGGGAGTCAGTTCTCCTATCTACCAAGTGAATTCCCGGGATGGAATCAAGGTCATCGGATTTGGTGTCAAGTGCTGACCCACCGCAATGGCTCCTAAATCCGTATTTTTAAGTAAGCGAAGGGGTCGTGAGCTTTTTTCAGATGCTTTTCGGTTTGAGTTGGGCCATAGTAACTCATTGACTCAGTTATTTATTAGGCACTGGGCACCCCCTGGCGCAGCATTCCACTGCTAAATTTAAATAAACCTTTGTGACTACCTATAAAGAGAAGAACTGGTGGCTGAAGCAGGGGATTTAAGTGCAAGGACAGATTCCTCAACATATTAATAAGAATAAACTGAAATAGAAAGAGCTTCCCTGTTCCCATCCCCCGGGGCTTCAGCAGTCAATATTCAAATAAAACTTGCTTTAACCAGCTTTGCTAGCCAGAATCAAGGCCATGGAACAGAGCACTTCCTGCTAAATTCACAAGGTAGAAGCGAGTCAGGGGAGAGTCTAAGACTTTCACCAGTAAAGGAAACCTCAATGCTCCCTGCAGGCTTGGTTCAGCTCACTTCACCCACGGCCACTTTTTCAACCTGCCGTCATCTCCCCTTAGGGGACAGCACCAGGTCACGCCCCTACTCCTGCACAGGTGAAGCCATTCTCAAATCACAATGACGGGCAGCCAAGCTGTAATGATCTGTGTTTATTTAGCAAATGGGTTGATTGCCCCTCATTTGTGGAGATTAAGAGTTAATTTCCCAACTGCAAAGAGAACCGATTTCTTGAAGGGCATCCCCAGATAATTACAGGGTGGGGGTGGGGGGTGGGGTGGGGTGGGAAGCAAAACAAAACAAAACTCAAATGGCTCCCCACTTGCTCCAGCACCACCCCTACCCCTTCCCACCCTACCTTGGCCTTCGGGTGGCCTCCTCTGTCAGGTACTCAAAGGCCTTGGGTTCTCTGAGTGTTCTGAGCAAGGTTTTGGTAAACAAAGGCTTAGGGACGCTCAGCCCCCTTTAAACTGACATCTGGCAAGTTTGAGATGAAGGTAAGTTTCTCTCTCGCCAGCTCCCCTGGCTTTGAAAAAGCGAATGTTTTAAGGTCTGTCCCCTCTCCCTTTCAGAGTTTTTAATCAAGTGGAGTGAAACCACTTTGTCTACACCTTAATTGAAGAGCCTGGCTCTAGAGTTTAGAGTGCTATTTATAATAATAGGGAGGAGGCAGCGAAAGGAGGGGGGGTGGGGGGGAGTGAGGAGATTTAGTGGAAATGTGAAAGGGAAGAAAAGGCATGCACAAGGGGCCCTTAAGGGAAGGATGGGTTTCCTAACAAATTACACAGGTGGGGAGTCAGTCCACAGGCTTTAAGAGCCCCCCCCACCTCCATGCCATACATCCAAGAGAACCCCAACTGTGGGGAGTCCAGAAATTCACAAACAGAGGTAGAGGCTGCCATAGCCATATCACGAAGGGCAGCTTCCTTTGTGGACAGGCTCAGAGGTGACCAGGCTGGCCCTTAGCCAAGGGTGTGGAGTTAATCGGAGGGTCCCAGGAGTCTTCACCGGCTCTGAAGTACTTCTATTAAATTCTCTAGAGAGAGAAGGAATTCAACACACCATCTCCCGACTGGAACCCACTGACTTAATATATTTTTCAAGAAAAGGAAACTAGCCCTTTCTTTCTGTTTTGTCATCAACTATTTAAAATCCTGGCTTCATATTAGACCCTCTTGGGGAGCTTTTAACAGATGTTTAAAATGAGGGAAGCAGGTTTTAAAAAATTCATCTTTACCACCACCCCTTTGAGAATCAATTTCCTTCCCTGCATACCACTTAATTTAGTTTGCGTATCCCAAGTCTGTGTTCGATTTAGAAGAAATCGCCGAGCTTTGGCCCATGATTTTCAGGATCCTGAGGTCTTTTGTCCCTATCTGTATCCTGTACATCTGCCTTTTGTAAATCCTACCACCCACCCCCACCCCCACCCCACACACACTAAATTTCAAATGATTGATAAACTGCACAATTTGATTCAACAAAGCAAATGTCCACCTTGGGGATGCCAAAGAAGAAAAAATAAAATATAATCTCTGCTGCGGTCACAAAGCAGGAAGGGAACAGGAGCATTATGGGCCAGGCACGCTGTGACCAAATAGGACTAGGTTGGCTGCAAAACACAAGACCTCAAATATTGAAAAGGAGTTCATCCTCATAGCATGATGCCAGAGACCCGGGCTCCCATCTCTCACTCCTTTTCCAAGTTCTAAACATTAGCAGACAAAGGAGAGGAGAGAAGGGAGGAAGGAAGGCAGGCAGGAAGGAGGTCGTACCTGTTGGGTTAGTGTTGACACACAGATTATTGCTGACACCCATGGCCGGGTTCAGCGGCTACCACAAGGAAGAAAGGATGCCTAGTAGATCATATGTGCAGCCAGAGACGCGGAGGCCAGTCGGTTTGGAAGGAGAGCACATGAGAGACACTAGCAGCCTCTACAACATATAGAAGATGCTAGTGATGCCTTGACAAATGTATTTCTCCTCATAACAAAGGAGGCAGTGGTCTCCCCAGCTTTTGCAGATAATTCACAGTCAATACATCGATTGCTGTCCTACTATATTTTCCAGGTTTGTTTTGCTTGTTTGTTTGTTTGTTTGTTGCTTGCTTGTTTGTTTTTATACAGGGTCTCATGTATCCCAAGCTGGCCTTGAGCTTGCTGTGCAGCTGGGTATGACCTGGGAGTTTTGATCTTTCTGCCTCTATCTCTGGAGTCCTGGAGTTACAGGTGGGAGCTACCATGGCAGGGCTTACGCAGTGCTAGGGGACCTAAGCCGGGATGTCAAGCATGCTAGGCAAGCACTTACTAACCTTTTTTTTTGGCCCCAGCCCTATTCTCAAGTTCTGCACTCAGGCTGGTCCAGCAACACAAAGATCTCCGCAGGACCGAAATGGGCTAGTCAGCCAGAGAAGATGCTTCAAGGCCCCTGATGATGATGATGCGGTCAGATTTCTGAGGCTGTGAGCCCACCCACAGGACAGTCAGAAGAAACCCACCCACCTGCTCAACGTATTCCAGGCCCTGGCATGTGGTTGGTTGGGTTTTCTCTAGTTGCTTAGTAAAAGATAAGTGGTCAAGTGGTTTCATTAGGGCATGGTAGGATTTTGAGAGCAGAAAAAGGGCCAAGATGCATCTTCTTGCCTTGGGCCTTTGGTCTCCTGCTGCTGCTGCTGCTGCTGCTGCTGCTGCTGCTGCTGCTGCTGCTGCTCTTCCTCTTCCTCCTCCTCCTCCTCTTCTTTAATTCTTTATTATTTTATTTTTATTTTATATGTTTGGGTGTTTTGCCTCCGTGTATGTCTGGTATCTGGTGGAGATGGGGGCAGAAAAAAGGCATTTGATTCCCAGATTCCTGTAGTTAGAGTTAATACACAGTTGTAAGCAAGGGTATGGGCACTAGGACTTGAACCCAGGTCCACTGGAGGAGGGAAAAAAAAAACTAGCTAATGCCCTTAACCACCCATATATCTCTGCAGCCCCTGGTCTTCTCTTCTTAAAACAGGCGGATCTAGGCCTTTCTTTACCTGCTTCTCAATCTTTTCTTTCTTCCCTATTTTTCCCCTGTACCTTCCTGGCTTTCCTCCTAGTGCTCTGCTGCTACTGATTCATTGCTCTCTACCTGCCCTGTTGTCTGAGCAGCCGTCGTCTCCTCCCAGCGTCTGCTGCTTCTTGATATTTGCCTTTCATGTTCCCAGACCTCCCCCAAACAAAGGATCTAATTAGGTACCCAGCACGCGCGCACACACACACACACACACACACACACACACACACACACACCTGTTAGACAGTGGTCTCATGACAGAGAACCTCTTGGCTGGGTCACATATCTATTCATGACTCAGTCTATGAGGTCAAGGTTCATGTGGTCCACGGATGGCAATGTCAGTCCAAGGAAGTGAACTGTGGGAGTAGCAGCTGCTATGCTTCAGAATAGCAGCAGTGAACTTGAGCCTCGGAGATAAGATCCCAGAAGCGAGCTAGCATCACATCATACAGACAGTGTCCAACCCTCTCTGTCTCTGCCTTCACCTCCCTCTTTCTATATCTCTCTGTCTCTCTCTGTGTGGTGGCTTTGTCTGTATCTCTCTGTCTCTGTCTATGCCTCTCTATTGTCTGTCTGTCTGTCTGTCTGTCTGTCTCTCTCACACACACACATACATGCACGCATGCACACTGCACACACACACACACACACACACACACACACACACACACACTATTCCCTTACAGATCTCATGTTTCCAGCCTTCATTTCAAAATGAAATCAGGCGGAGTGAGGACTCTGTGAGACTGAGGACGTTCTGTGTGGTACCAGTGACACATGCACTGGTTTGGGATAGATCCCCAAGCCTGACTAACTCAAAAGAATCACCTGGTGAGCTCTTAAAAAAATAAATAAATAAAATAAAAATCCCAAACCCTATGCCAGAGATTCTGACCCAACAAGTCTTCCATGGGCTAAACGTCTTAAGCCCCTCCCCTCCACTTCCCTCCCCTCTCCTTCCCTTCTTCCATTCTCTCCCTCCATGCCCCTTTCTTCCTTATTCTTCAGATGATCTGGTGACCATCAAGGTGTGAGCGCCATCGTTCTCCCTTCTCCAGTCTTCTGGAAGATTCTCTGAGGGCTTCCACCACTGCTACTAAGGAGAAGCTAGGTGACTTAGCGGAGGCAGGGCAGGAAGTCAGTAGTGAAAACCAGAACCAAGCCAGCCTTCACTAGCAACCTCTGCGCTCTTCCCACACCTTAGCACCACAGAGAGTGGCACTGAGACACAGGTGGCAATTACCCACAGTGCTGTGCCCTGATAACCCAGACAGCTTGTGTCTCCTTCAGGCTGTATTCAAAAACCGCTCTGCAGATTCAGTTCCTGGAGTGCCTTCCTTACTCTCTGCACCCAGAGGGTTTTCCCTGAGTTGCTGATGGTTTTCCATGAAGCAACTTTCTCAACATTCTTTTTCCCTTTGTCCAAAGATGTGTGTTTGAAAAAAGTCCTCTAGAGTCAGGGTTCAGCCCTGATGGTAACAGATGCCAGAATGACACAGACTGCAAGGTCAGAAGCCCAAGAGCTGTTTCTCTCTGTGGCCTTGGCTACACAACACTCTGGCCAAGAAGCAAGCATTGCTGGCCAAGCACTCCCGAGCCTCCACACCTTGCTGCAATCTTTGTTGTCTTTTTTGTTTGTTTGTTTTTATTTTTGTTTTTCAAGACAAGGTTTCTCTCTGTAGTCTTGGCTGTCCTGGAACTCACTTTGTAGACCAGGCTGGCCTCGAACTCACAGAGATCCACCTGCCTCTGCCTCCTGAGTCCTGGGGTTACAGGTGTGTGCCACCTCGCCTGGCTCCTTGCTGCCTCTTAAGTGAGAGTAACCTAGGGACTTTTCTCTGATGGACGCAATATGGCAAACACCACAGGTTATCACTTCAGGCTTAGACTGCGGCTTCCCTTTTGAGTGTCAAAGTCTGAGGCATTCTTGCTCTCACTCCCACACTCACAGCTCTCTTTCCTTCTGAGCCTTCACCATGAAGGAAGTTACATGCTTTGAGTGTCCTCAGAGGAGGTATGAAGGACAAGAAATTGATGACTTTGGCCACCAGCCAGTAAGAAGCTGAAGCCTGGCCAGATGCTAATCAAGGTTGAAAGTGGGGTACTTGGGAGGCAGAGGCAGGCAGAGCTCTGAATTGGAGGCCAGCCTGGTCTACTCAGTGAGTTCTAGGACAGCCAGAGCTAGACCGAGAAACCCTGTCTTTAAAAAAAAAAAGAAGGAAGAAGAAAGTGTGTCCTTCAGTGAAGCCGTGACTAACCCTGCTTGCAACAAGCAGATAGAAAGTCCAGCTATGTTCATCCACGTTCCTCACTTTTAAAGTGAGGATACCAATAAAATAAATAAATAAATAAATAAAGTGAGGATACCAAATATTTGTTATTTCTAAGCTGCTAAATTGGGGGACTTTTTGTTATACAACATAACTGACTCAATAAAGAAAATGTCGTTCCAACAGATTTCGGCAATGGAATCTGCAATGTAAACCATTTCCGCTCACGGACCAAACATGAGCACCGTTATGGCAGACTTCCTTGTCTTCCATCTGGACATGGGCATCTCTAACTTCTGTAACATTTGAAAATATTTTAAAGATTAAAAAAACAATGTTTGGACGGAGAACAAGCCAACACCCTAAACTAAGATGAACACAAACTGACATCAACCTAACAATTAAATAGCTCAAATTGTCAGTGCGATAATGTCAAGACTGCCTGGCGAAAGAGAAGCCAGAAGAAAAATGTGTGTTCCCAGATGCCCTTTCTGGTCTTCCATGGCTAATGCTTATAGCCAGAGTTTCACTACAGTTACAGGGCTGTGGCACCACGTGGCTATTTCAAATCCACCCTGACATCAGAATATGTAATTCAGCCAGATAAACCTGGGACCCAGCCAAAATAAGTAGTACTTGAAAAAAAAAAAAAAAACGAAGCTAGTGACTACCACCATTTTCTTTGGGGCCAATATGGCTATGACGTGAAGAAACAAAGGCCTTTGTTATTTTAAAGGGCAGGGACAATTGGAAGGTTTGCAGCAGACAGTTACAAAATTTTCCACCCCTTGCTTTCCAAAGAAGATACCAGTAAGAGGCTTTGGGAGCTGGGTGTGGAAGGTATTGCTTGGAAAGGAAACTAATCCCAGAGAGAATGCAAACCAGCATCGCCACACTTGCCAGAGAGCCCAAACAGACCTGGCCTCACACTGTGAACTCACCTCTTCTGGTCTATTCCCTTATGACATGGCTCCTTAACACCATAGCATTTCACAGCGAAGGGAACCTTTTTTCAGTTTTGGTTTTGTTTGTTTGCTTAATCATAGCATTTGACATCAGGCAAGCATAGAAAGTTACAGCAACTGTCTCACAGTTTCTCTCCCCCTCCTGCCCCGCCCCCTACACACACACAGACAGACAGACAGAGACAGAGAATGTTTTGTTTGAATCAGAATCTCACTATGTAAACCAGGCTGGCCTTGAACTCACGGAGATCCAAGCACTGAGATTAAAGGTATGTGCCACCACACCTGGTACAAACAATACATTTTTATTTTATTGAAGTAATTTTGGATTGAGATTTTTGTTTGTTCATTTGCTTGGGGTGGTGGTAGTGGTGGGGGTGGTGGTAGTGGTGGGGGTGGTGGTAGTGGTGGGGGTGGTGGTAGTGGTGGGGGTGGTGGTAGTGGTGGTGGTGGTGGTGGTGTGTGTGTGTGTGTGTTGGAATCTAGGGCCTCTCATACTCTAAGCAATTGCTCCATACTGAGCTACATTCCTCATGCCCAAACTGAGTGCTGCTGTTCTTGCTTTAAGTCATTTTTAAGAACAGTCTCCCCACTCCAACTCCTAAAATATACCTTTCTTTCTCTACTTCTTTTGCACTTATCTGCCTAGGATAAGTGCTGAGACAGTGGCATTCCCATGTAGCATGAGTCTCCTGTGCCTCATGCATAGATTGCTTTAAAAATATTTCATTTCCTCCTATTGCCTAACATCAGAGCTATCTGGGACTACAAGGATGAGCAGTTCATCAACTAACTGGTTTTTGTTGCATTTGAGGCAGTGTTCTGTCAGTCTTCATTTTATATGACGACAGTGCTTGTTATTTTTCCCTCAATAACCAGAGATGAGTTAGATCAGAGGCCTGATGAATAAGCATGAAAATTTGATTTAAAAAAGGAGGACACCCTGAACTCCATGGGTAGAAGAAATCTAAGCCCCCATCACCCACACTTTCAATGACAAAGCAAAACAGCCAATGCCTTAAACGTCTTCCAACAAATATCAACACAGCACAGTGGCAGGCAATAGGATTAATATTTTAGAAAGCAGATGAGGTGTTAAAGAAAGTACATTGTTAAAAAGGAAAATGTTGCCTATAAATAATCTTTATTGCTTTGGTGTAGATACTCTAAAGGGAGGGGGAGGGGCGGGACGGGAGGTGGGGGGACGGGTGTGAAGGGTAAACTGATGCTTAGAAGGAAAATGGTGATTCCTACTGCAGGCCGGATGGAGGGTGTCAACTGTCTGACACTCTGCTCCGTTCCAAGGGGTTCAGCTCTTTAGATCCATTAACACGAGCACAAAAGACAAAGAACTCTAAAGTGGAAGGAAAGAGCACAGCAAACCTCTGAGATAAAGTAAATAAAAGAAAATTAGAAGAAGCCCAAGTCTGCTAGAAAAGGGAATCCAATTAATTGTCTTAGATTTCACGGAGAAACCGTGTACTGGAGAGAGTTACTTCTGTCAGCATTCAACGGTCGAACAGATCAAAAATCTCTCAAGCCCCAGCACCCAACTGAGACGGGCAAAGGGACTCAGCCAGGAATAACGTTTATTTAAATAGTAAGACTGCAGAGTCAGGAGCAGATTCAACGACTCAACTTGTCACTTCCTTGCACGGGAATTCATAATATTCATAATATTCCTTGCTGGCCCCAGTGAGAAGGGCAGAGGTCCCCTTTGTAACTTCCGACCCGTTCGGGGCAATCAGACAACGCGCACAAGCGCCTAGTGCCTGGAGCAGGGTTAAGATTTGACCGTGAACAAAAGAACGCTTGCCAATCAGAAAACTCTACCCCAGAAGGAAAATAACCCCTCTTTGTGTCTCCAAAGCCCTTTAATTAGCAAATGCCTTGGTTTCTAAGGCGCGTTAAAACTTTTCTATGTAGATTCCAAATGGAAAGATCAAATGGTTGCTTCTGCAACGAAGATGGGGGTCCCCGAAGGCCACACACCGCAGAACGAAGAGAAAACAGGGCAACCGAAGGCTCTCAGAAAGTCGTACAGAGTTCCGAGGCCCTCGGTCTCAAATTACTTTCATAAGCATCACCCCCCTCAACACCCCCACCCCCACCCCGAGCTGCCTAGAGCTCTAGCTCTAAAAGAAAGAAAAAAGAAAAGAAAGAAAGAAAAGAAAAGAAAAGAAAGAAGAAGAAAAAAACCCAGAGCCTCTCAGGCTCCCTAGGCTCTCAACAGTGTGCACGGGCGGGGTGGCTGGCTGATTGAGTGCTGCGCACCCCCAACTCTGGGCCCTCTCCTCCGAGGGTCTGCACTTCCTCCCGCCACAAGTCCGCCCCTCGGCCGACTCGGGTTTCTCCTTCCAGGCGGGACCCCTTATTGTAACTGGGGGGAGGGAGAGGGGATTGTGGCTTCACGTGGTCGGTTGGAGTACTAGAAGAAAAAAAGCGATCATCAGTCGTCGTTCACCCCCCCACCCCCCTCACCCCCATACCGATGCTAACCAAAAGCCTCCCGCCCAAGCCAGCCAGGCCGGGCTAACGTGACTCCCGGTCACGTCTCTCCGCCCAAGCGCTGCGCTATTCTCAGCTCCTCGCCAAAGCCTTCGACCAATGCCCCCTTTCTGCTCAGGAATGTGTATTTTAGGGTACCCGGAAGAGGAACCAATCTTTCAAGCAAGTTCCCTTTCTGATGCGTTTTTCTCCCCCGAGCAAATTCTGGGTAAAAGTTTTTCCTAACTTTTTTCTCCCAGTCCCCCGCCCCTCCCCTCAGGAATCCGCCCAGAGCGCCTCAGGCCCCGCCTTCCTCGTTGTCTTGGCCGCCCCTTCCGACTTCCACCCAATCGAAAGACGTCCACAGAGAAAACAAAGCGTGCTATTGGATCTCCAGAGGGCTCGGGGCCCGCCCCCGGAGTGGTTTGTGAATGGGGGGAGGGGAGGGGGCGGGGCGGCCCGGAGCCCTGCAAGCCCGACGCTTCTTCTAGCCACCAGCGCGGCTCCCAGGCGTTACTCGGCGCTCCTTCCCTGGCGGGCGGCGGAGGACGCGGGGACTCGCGGGCTGGGACTACGCGGGGCAGGAGAGGCGGGTGCAGGCAGGCCGCGGGTGCAGGGCCTCGGCGCTTCGGATTCCGCGCAACTAGCTTTCCAAAAAGAAGTCTCCCAGCTCTTCGCTCCTGAGCACCGGTCCGACTCAAAGCAAGAAGGAGCCGTTTGCCTGAAACTTGGGGCTGACCTTCCCCGGGCTGAAGGAGGCTCCAGGATCTGAAGAGGCGGCAGCGGCGGCCCGAGGGGCCTGGAAGCGAGAAGGCGGAGGAGCACCATCGAGGCGGCGGCCCGGGCGACCAGGCAGGGACGCGGGGCGCTGGCCTGGCGGAGGCCCGACTAGGTGTGGGGGACGTGCGCATCACTGTGCGCCCGGGGCTCGAGAGACTTGGGCAAACTTTGAAGGGTAACCGGAGACGCTTGTTGCCCGTCGCCGCAGAGAAAGCCGCACCGTTACGTCTCGCCGGGGAGGGTAAGGCGACACCCCCCCTCCCCGATCCCCCAGCCCAGGCCTAGGAGTTTGATCCCCCGGCGGCCGCGTGAGTGCCACGCGGAGGCGCCCCCTCGGCTGGCGGCCTCGCCCCCGCCGTGCAGGCACCCTAGCACCCTCGGCTCCGCGCCGCCCACGGCCCGGCCTCGGCGCCGGGAGGACTCTCATGCGCCGGGCGCGGCGGCGCCTCCCTGCATCTAAGCCGCTCCCCAGAGCCTGGTCTTTTCCCTCCAGCTGAGAACGCCGCTGCACTCGCCGCCGGCGATGCGGGGCCCCGGCTTGGCGGCGTCGCACTCGCCCCTGGGCCTTTGCGCCCTGGTGCTGGCGTTTCTGGGCGCGCTGCCCACGGGCACCCGGGCTCAGCCGTACCACGGCGAGAAAGGCATCTCGGTACCGGACCACGGCTTCTGCCAACCCATCTCCATCCCGTTGTGCACGGATATCGCCTACAACCAGACTATCCTGCCCAACCTGCTGGGCCACACGAACCAAGAGGACGCGGGCCTCGAAGTGCACCAGTTCTACCCTCTGGTGAAGGTGCAGTGTTCTCCCGAGCTGCGCTTCTTCTTGTGCTCCATGTACGCACCCGTGTGCACGGTGCTCGACCAAGCCATTCCTCCGTGCCGCTCCTTGTGCGAGCGCGCCCGCCAGGGCTGTGAGGCGCTCATGAACAAGTTCGGCTTCCAGTGGCCTGAGCGGCTACGCTGTGAGAACTTCCCAGTGCACGGTGCCGGAGAGATATGCGTGGGGCAGAACACGTCCGACGGCTCCGGGGGCGCGGGCGGTAGTCCCACCGCCTACCCTACCGCTCCCTACCTGCCAGACCTGCCTTTCACTGCGATGTCCCCCTCAGATGGCAGAGGCCGCTGGTCTTTCCCCTTCTCGTGCCCGCGCCAGCTCAAAGTGCCCCCCTACCTGGGCTACCGCTTCCTAGGTGAACGCGACTGCGGTGCCCCGTGTGAGCCAGGCCGTGCTAATGGCCTCATGTACTTTAAAGAAGAGGAGAGGCGTTTCGCCCGCCTCTGGGTGGGTGTGTGGTCGGTGCTGTGCTGCGCCTCGACGCTCTTCACGGTGCTCACCTACCTAGTGGACATGAGGCGCTTCAGCTACCCGGAGCGACCCATCATCTTCCTGTCGGGCTGCTACTTCATGGTGGCAGTGGCGCACGTGGCGGGCTTCCTGCTAGAGGACCGGGCAGTGTGCGTGGAGCGCTTCTCGGACGATGGCTACCGCACGGTGGCGCAGGGCACCAAGAAGGAGGGCTGCACCATCCTCTTCATGGTGCTTTACTTCTTCGGCATGGCCAGCTCCATCTGGTGGGTCATCCTGTCTCTCACTTGGTTCCTGGCAGCTGGCATGAAATGGGGCCATGAGGCCATCGAGGCCAACTCGCAATACTTTCATCTGGCCGCGTGGGCTGTGCCGGCGGTCAAGACAATCACCATCTTGGCCATGGGCCAGGTGGACGGTGACCTACTCAGTGGAGTGTGCTACGTGGGCCTGTCCAGCGTAGATGCGCTGCGGGGCTTCGTGCTGGCGCCCTTGTTCGTCTACCTCTTCATTGGTACATCCTTCCTGCTGGCCGGCTTCGTGTCTCTCTTCCGCATCCGCACCATCATGAAGCACGACGGCACCAAGACGGAGAAGCTGGAGAAGCTCATGGTGCGCATCGGCGTCTTCAGCGTGCTCTACACGGTGCCGGCCACCATCGTGTTAGCCTGCTACTTTTACGAGCAGGCCTTCCGCGAGCATTGGGAGCGCACCTGGCTCCTGCAGACCTGCAAGAGCTACGCCGTGCCATGTCCCCCGGGCCACTTCCCGCCCATGAGCCCCGACTTCACAGTTTTTATGATCAAGTACCTGATGACCATGATCGTGGGCATCACTACCGGCTTCTGGATCTGGTCGGGCAAGACCCTGCAGTCATGGCGTCGCTTCTACCACAGACTCAGCCACAGCAGCAAGGGGGAGACTGCGGTATGAGCCCTGGTCCTTTACCCTACCTTTGCCACTTCTGCTCCTTTGTAGGAGAGGCAGGGTAGTGAACGAACTCCTGAGTGGGGGTTTGTTTCTGTAAGCTACACTCCCCCCCCCCCAACTGAGCTTTAATCTGGAAGTGAGAAGTTGTTTGGAGGTGAGAAGAGATTTGGGGTGAGAGGTGGTTTTGAGAGGAGGCCTGAGTGAAAAGGCAGTGGATGAAAAGACTTCTGGCTTAAGACTTGGAGGAGGATGCTAACTGTGAAAGCTACGGGCCGGCTAGGGCCTAAGGGAAAAGTCGAGATGGCAGAGACTGGTGAGTTCCTCCAGGCCCCAAAGCTGAGCAGGGCTGTGAGTCCAGCCGTCGCGCCCCCCCCCCCCTCGCTGTAAGGCAAGTGGCTGTCCTCACTCCTGTGAGGCCTGGGGGGGGAGGGGCTTGATACCGCTCTGTCTGCAGCCTGGGCTTTGTTGCAAAGATGGGGGACCTCCTGCAGTGCCCTTGTCATGCGGTGGTCAAACCATAATCTCTTTTCACTGGGGCCAAACTGGAGCCCAGATGGGTTAATTTCCAGGGTCAGACATTACAGTCCTCCCTCCCCTCCCCCCTCCCGCCTGTTTTTCCTCCCCCCTCCTCCTTTCAAGTCTAGTTAAATAAGCATTTGGAAGGCTGGGGAGGCCTGCCTGCTAGAATCCTAAGGTGCAGAAGGTACCGGTTTTTGGGGTTTGGTTTTTGGTTTTTTTGTTGTTGTTGTTGTTTGTTTGTTTTTTGTTTTGTTTTTGAGAGAAGGCCTAGGAAAGAAGTAATAGATAGGTCTGCTCCTTTTTCATTTTCTAGGGAAGGCAGGAGGCAGGGAGAAAAAGAATGTTTTATTTGGTTTCATACCCCGAAAAGAAGTGATGACTTGTTGCTTTTAAAAAACAGGAATGCATTTTCCCCCTTGTCTTTGTTGTAAGAGACAAAGAGGGGAACAAAAGTGTCTCCCTGAGGAAAGGCTTAACTGTGAAGACAGCAGCTTTTATAGGCAAAGCAGCAGAAAGCTGAGGTTTCCCCTTTGGTTGTTAATTTGGTTGAGATAAACATTCCTTTTTAAGGAAAAGTGAAGGGCTGCGTGCTCTCCTACCCATTCAGCCAAAGGTTCTGACTTGGATAAAGGAAATGCAAGGAGTTTTGTTATTTGTTTTAAACAGATTTAATTCAGAACACATGATCTAACAGGCTCTGTTAAACTGCTTAATGAAATCTCCATTCTGCACACACACCCCAAACCCAATTCTCAGCTCCCCCTCACCCCCCACTTCTGCCAAATTTGGGGTTTTGTTTTTGTTTTTTGGATTTTTGTTTTGTTTTTCAGACAGGGTTTCCCTGTGTCGCCCTGACTGTCCTAGAACTGGCTCTGTAGACCAGGCTGGCCTCTAATAGATCCGCTTGCTTCTGCCTCTCAGTGCTTGGATTAAAGGCACGGCACGGACCACCACGCCTGGCTCCTCTGTCCCATTTGTATCCTTCAAGATAAAAGAAGAGACATAGTGCTCACAGAGTCAAAATAAAAGAAAAAAATTAATTTAAAGGCTTGAAAACATGTGCCCACTTTTTCCTTTAGTTCCATAAATCCATGTATAAGACACACAGGTTGCATGAAGAGTTGATGTGCAGAGTGCTGGTGAAGGAAGAGGGGAATTTGAACCAGGTTTAAAGAAAGTCATTAAAGGAAGGTAAACTTCAAAGTGATTCTGGAGTTCTTTGAAATGTGCTGGAAGACTTAAATTTATTAATCTTAAATCGAATGCTTTTTTTTTCCTCCTGCAATAGAACTCTGGTTCTTTGGCATGATGGTGTAAGGCAGAGAGCATCATGGGAGTTAACCTTTACTCCACCTTTGACACTGACTGTCCCCCAATCTTGCAATGCTGTTCAGTTTCTCAGAGCAGTTTTTAAATGCCAATCAGGGGGCACTGTCAGGAGCACAAATTACTCTATATACGCTGTGTTCAGTTGAATGGTCCTGCTTCTACGGTACAGTGCTCTTGTATTTCTTAAACTTTCAAAGCGATCTCACTTGTCAGTTTTTTTTTTTTTTAACTGCCACTACACAGGTTTGGCATCCTTTGTGTTTTATCTCTCAAGTGCATGTGAAATTTGTAAAATAGAGACAGTGCAGTATGTATATTTTGTAAATCTCCCATTTTTGTAAGAAAATATATATTGTATTTATACATTTTTACTTTGGATTTTTGTTTTGTTTTGCCTTTAAAGATCTACAATGAAGCCCCACTTTATCACGTGTACAGATCACAAATAAATTTTTTTAAAAAAATACAAAAGCGAATGTTTGTTTACTCTTCCTGAGATAGTAAACCAAAAAAAAAAAAAAAACCCAAAACCTTATTGTGGAAAGAAGAAGGTTTAGCTGGTGTGACTGGGTGACTGGGTGTGTGTCCCATAGAAGAGGCTGGTGGCTTAGAGGGGGTCATGAAGCCTTTGACTGGTTTTTGTTGTTGTTGTTGTTGTTGTGTTTTTTTTTTTTTTTTTTTTTTTTTTTTGAGACAGGGTCTCTCTGTGTAGCCCTGGCTGTCCTGGACTCACTTTGTAGACCAAGCTGGCCTCGAACTCACATCGATCCACCTGCCTCTGCCTCCCAAGTGCTGGGATTAAAGGCGTGCGCCACCACGCCCGGCAATCTTTGACTGCTTTTGCTTTTGCTCTGCAGTTTTGTTTTCTCTTTCCTACCTCCCTGCCCTGCCTCATCTACCTCTAAGCTAGTGATTCTCAACAGTGTCAGACCCCTTTGGGGGTCTCCTATCAAATATCCCGCCTAGTAGATACTTATGATTCATAACAGTAGTGAAATTACAGTTACGAAGTAGCAAGGAAATAATTTTATGGCTGGGGAAAACGCCTCAGCATTAGGAAGGGGGAGAACCACTGCACTGAGCCTTTTTAAGTGAGAGATTCAGAATCCATGTCTCTCTGATCTGTAGTTTACTAACCTTAGGAGTCTAAGCCTGTGTGTGAGAAGGTCTACAAGATATTTTTGCAATTTTTACTTTTCTATTGACCCTCCCCCTTGGGAAGTGGGTATGTGTGTGTGTGTGGGTGTCTCTAATGCACCTCATCCAAATTATTAATATTTACGTGCTTTGAATTCGGGTGGCAGGGAGTGTTTGTAGAGCAGGGGTCACCTTTTTAGAACCCGCAGCTGGAAGCTCCCCTGTACCTTCCAGGTGAACCGAAGCGGAGGCTGAGCTGCTCTCGGAGGCCGTGACTCAGCAGCTCTGTAGGAATCGACTCCAAGCCTGACCCTGAGGTGGCCTCAGGAGCCACTCAGCTCTTACTTGCTCTTGCAGAGGCTAACTTTGGAATCAGACGCAACTGGGTCGCCCCTCAGGAAAATGGTCAAGGCAGTCTGATACTCCCAGCCCTAAGCTTTGATAATGTTTTCATTTGTCTCTTGTTTAATTCGAGTGCCAATACCCTGGTTATGCCCAGAGCAGGCGGAGTGCTGATGTTTCTCCCTCCCCACAACCGGTTGGAAGTTTCTATAGTTCCAAAGTGTAACAGAAACAGTTCTGTTTTTGTTCTAATTAACAGGCTCACACAGGGCGGGCGTGGTTTACAAACGGAAAGAATGACAACCAATGACAGACCCGCTCTCCAGGAGGAGGGAGGCTAGTTAGACACTGCTGCAAAGCAGCGTTGTTTGTTTGGTTGGTTTGGTTTTTTTTAAAAATAAGTCTCCTGAGTTCTGAACATCACAATGGGTGTCAGGTCATTCTAACCGGTAAAGGATTTCGCAGCAAAGAGAGAAAATTTAGTGAATTTGCATCTCTTAAGGCTTATCCAGTTTTCAGTCATAAAGTGACAAATTTTAGGTGAACCATGCCTCACTTAACAGGGAATACTGCCTGTTAAAAATGTCTGCTTTCAGAGTAGCTGGAAAGAGCTTGTTGTTTTCCTCCTCCTCCTCCTCCTCCTCCTCCTCCTCCTCCTCCTCTTTTCTTTCTTTCCTTCTTTCTTTCTTCTTTATTGTAAACAACCAAGGAAGGCATTTAGACCTTCTAAGGGAATCCTGTGGCTGTTCCTAAGAAAATACCCCTGGCCGTCTTTCACAGCTCCCAATGACGGAAGAGGCTTGGTCTCTAAGGAGGGAACAAAAACAGCATGTGAAGAAATTGGTACCCGCTCTTGTTAGAAAACAAAAAAAACAAAAAACAAAAAAAACCTCCATTTCCCACTATCGTTCCTTCCACATGAGGATGCCCTGTGAGGTCAGCCCTTACCTGCACATTTCAGCAAGCCCATGAGTTTCCTTCAGAAGTTGCATTTTAGCAGAAACTAGGTGAAGGAGAGTGTGTGCGAGAGAGCAGAAATCAAGTTTAAGAAAAACACTAGCAGAGAGTTTGGTGTTAATCCCCAGATAAGGAACACAAACACTGAAATTCTGCATTTTATAAAACAAAACACACAAATGCAGCACAACACCTAATCTTGGTGACTGGGTATGTTAGAACTCTTGGCAAGGAAAAACAGTGTCCTGCTCACATCTTGCTCTTAAGTTTTTTAATGTACTTAGCATAAAATAGTGATACGGGACATTCTTTTGGTGGGGCTACAGTAACATGACATCTGTAGGTTTGAGCCCTGTAATTACACTCAGGAAAATCTCTTCTCACTCTCCCATCTTTAATTTCACTGAAAAGGCAGGTGGCTATTTATAGATGGTATATTTTTGTATATGCATATGTGAACGGTGAATAACAGTCTACAGGACTCCAGGAAATCCTAGAAGAGAGTGAAAACACTCCAGTGTACACTTAAATAAACAGTTCGTCCATGTTACACTGCCTAGCTTTTATGGCAGCTTGACACAGGCTAGAGTCATTCGGAAGGACGGAATCTCAGTTAAGGAAATGCCCCCCCCCCCCACCAGATTAGCCTGTGGGCAAACCTGGAGGGGCGTTTTCTTGATTAATGATCGATGTAGGTGGGCCCATGGCTGGTGTGCCATCCCTGAGTGGGTGGTCCTGGACAGGAGAGCAAGCAGGCTGAGCAAGCCAGTAAATCGCACTCTTCCGTGCCTCTGTATCAGTTCCTGCCTCCAGATTCCTGCCTTGCTTTCCTGCTCTAACTCAGGCTGAGTGATGAAAGACTATCTGTAAAAGGGAATAACATCTTTCCTCCTGAAGATGCTTTTGGTCCTGGTGTTTTATAGCAACAATAGAAACTCTATGTATCTCCCGTTGCTTCTTTGTTTTTTGTTACCCCTCCTCAGTGAATTAAACTGGTTTAAAAAAACAAAAACAAAAACTCATTCCTAAGCTCTTCTTATTAAATCATTAAAAAAAAAAAAAAAAGCATCTAAACCTGTATTCCTCACACTTCATAGGAAATTGGTTTTTTGTTGTTTTGTTGTTGTTGTTTCCAGACAGGGTTTCTCTGTGTAGCCTTGACTGTCCTGAACTCACTTTGTAGACCAGGCTGGCCTCGAACTCACAGCGATCCGACTGCCTCTGCCTCCCGAGTGCTGGGATTAAAGGCGTGCCGCCACCACACCCGGCCCAGGAAATTGAACCAAGTTATAAGGGTTACCACCACAATGCCAGCTCTTTGATAAACATATTATATTTCTTATTCTCTTTTGTTATCTTTTGTATGCATGTGGGGGGATATGTGGGTGTGTGAACTATGTATGTGAGTATGGGTGTGTCCACAGGTGTGTGTCCACAGGTGCACACGTGTGTGAAGTGGAGGCCAGAGGTTGATGCTGGCTGTCTTCCTCTTTTTCTCCACCTTATTTGTTGAGACAAGTCTGTCAGCAGACTTGGAGCTCATCAGTTTGGTTAGAATGGCTAGGCAGCAAGCCCCAGCCATCCTCTTGTCTCTGTCCCCTAAGTCCTACAGTTACATTATCACACACATGCAAGCACTTAAACACACACATACTTTTACATGTGTTGGGAACGTGTGTGGGGATCTTAACTCAGATCCTTGTAGTTGTAGGGCAAGCAAATCATCTCCCTAGCCCCCTCTTTGGGGAGATAGATAGATAGATAGATAGATAGATAGATAGATAGATAGATAGATAGATAGGTAATTGATAAGTAGGTAGATAGATGATAGAGGTGTGTATGTATGTACATATATATTCATTGTTGGAATTTTCTTATTATAGTAGTGGAGAGGAAGCAATTTTGACAATAGTAGTTTATTGTATTTTTTGGGGGGTTGGTTTTTTTTTGGTTGTTGGTTGGTTTTTTTGTTTGTTTTGTTTTTTGTTTTTTCCAAGACAGGGTTTCTCTGTGTAGCCTTGGGTGTCCTGGACTTGCTTTGTAGACCAAGCTGGTCTTGAACTCACAGTGATTCGCCCATATCTGCCTTCCTGAGTGCTGAGATTTAAAGCATGCACTGCCGTGTCCAGCTATATGTTCTATTTCAAAACGCAGTGCTCAGCAGCCAGGTCAGGTGACAGGGAGACAGACAGAGCTCTCCTGAAATGAATCAAGACCCAGTTCAGAGAGACCACGCCCTCCAAGGAAGAATGAGCGAACTAAAAGCTACAATGCTGGACAGAACTGGCAAACATCAGGAGGGGACTCGAATGACATTTGACCTGTTCTAAAGGTTCAGTATTTAACTTAATGCTTACAAGTCTTTCAACCCTGATACGGAAAGCATTACCAACTGAGAGATGAGCTAAAAGAGTTGGTGAACAGCTATTCACTGTAGAGACGGTCTTTGAAATATATAAAGGTCGGGACTGGGCAACTGTTTATTTGGATGACTGCCTTAATCTTGCTGTGTGATGGTTTTGCCAGCGCGTTCATTACAAAAAGTAATTTTTAAAAAATCAGAGAAGTATAGAAATGCAGGTACCAGAGGAGTGAGTGGTGTTCTCACATTGGCTATGGTATGCTGTCTGTCATCTGCAGCCTAGCCTCCGGCAAGGTGCTATACAGGACAACCCAGCCCATCACAGAGAGAAGTCCAGCAAGGATTTGTTCCCAAGAATCCAGATTATGCCACATGCTGCAACTCGTGTGTACTTAAAATCACTTTCTTCTCCTCTGTGGGCTTTCTCGTCTCATCTGAGAAGATGGCCTCTGAAGTGAAAACCTTCCTCCAGCCTTCCAGGGGGGACAAACACAATCACCACCGTGCGGTACACCAAACCGGCACATCCATTTGTGGTGCACCCATAGCTTTCATAAACCTCCTGTAAATCTGCCCTTCAACCAAACATGTGAGTATGTGCTCTGTATCTACAGAAGCCGCTTTAGATATATTGGGGGTGGGAGTGGGGGGGGGGAGACACAGCACGGCTCTGAAGCAGACTGTTAGATCTCACTCTGGATAACCCACAAGGGTAGGATGTGGCGGCTATCGAGCAACTGTAATCCCAGCACTGGAAAGGCTGAGGTAAGAGGACCATGCCTTTGAGACAGGCCTGGCTGCTGTACAGTGAGATTTTCGGGAACAGAGAAACAAAGGTTTTATTGCACATCCTCTTGTTTCCTCTCCAAGCATGCACCCATATCACAGCCAGGCTTAGCCAGTTTCTTGGAATTTTCGCTACTTGGAACTTTTGCTATTTTACAACCAAATCTACACTTAAAGGCTTGAAATGATAGGGACAGACATTTTTGCTTCTGACCTAGGCAGGAATTAAATGTTTCTCTAGCTTCCTAAAGCCGCTTTCAAAAGCTGCCTGACAAGATAAACTTGAAGCTATTCTGAGGGGTTCGAGTGTGCTTAAACCGAGGGGCCACTTAGCTGTAAGGATGCTCTCTGGAGCTCTGTGCTGCCGATTTGGCTGGTGAGCTGCCTCCAATGGCCCTGTGAAGCTCTTTGTCCCGCTCAGATCTGGATCGGGTTCAGCTAAGAGTTCAAGAAGTCTCCAGAGATAAGCCTGTCTGGAGCAAGAAAGGGCATTTAAGAAGCAGAGACAGCCAGGCGGTGGTGGCACACGCCTTTAATCCCAGCACTTGGGAGGCAGAAGCAGGCAGATCTCTGTGACTTTGAGGCCATCCTAGTCTACAGAGTCCTGGACAGCCACAGCTACACAGAGAAACCTTGTCTTGAAAAACCAAAAAAAAAAAAGGAAGGAAGGAAAGAGGAGGAGGAGGAGGAGGAGGAGGAGGAGGAGGAGGAGGAGGAGAAGAAGAAGAAGAAGAAGAAGAAGAAGAAGAAGAAGAAGAAGAAG
>OU015743.1:46359294-46369887 GCA_907169655.1 Acomys percivali | reverse complement strand
AGAAGAAGAAGAAGAAGAAGAAGAAGAAGAAGAAGAAGAAGAAGAAGGGGAGGAGGAGGAAGAAGGGGAGGAGGAGGAGAAAGGGAATTTCAGGGTGGAGGGTGTTCAAAGAAGAGAGGTTGAGCCTGGAGGCACAGGCCTGTAATTCCAACTACTTAAGAGGCTTAAGAGACACATTACAAATTCAAGGCTAGCCTGGGCTACAGAATGAGTTCTAGACCATTCTGGGTAACGTAGTGAGACCCTGTCTCTAAAAGGAGTTTAAGGAGAGTGGTGGAGATAGAGGTCAGAGGTAGAGTGCTTACCTAGCATGAATGAAGTATGACAGAAATAAAACAAAAACAAAAACAAAAAACAGAAAACCCACAAAGGAGCACACCACAGAGCAAAGCAGTCAGAGAACACTCTGAACGCACCTTTCCTGACCCATGACCTTTTTTCCCAGCCTTTTTTTTTTTTTTTTTTTAACAATAAACTGAAGGCCAGTGACCTGACTTCTCATTTCTCCCTTTTCCGGTACCCCAGAGTTATGAGCAATGACAGCAGTCGTGGGGGTGAGGACTACATACCTTTCCTCATTGTCTCTCAGCAGCCTCTCAGACAAATAAATACAGTCTCCATTGTAAAAAGGCTGAACTGGCACGGGGGGGGGGGGCACTGGGGGGCGGGGGGGGGGGGGGGTGGCGCACGCCTGTAATCCCAACACTCAGGAGGCAGAAGAAGGCAGATCTCCGTGAGTTTGAGCCAGCCTGGTCTACAAAGAGAGTCCTGGACAGCCAAGGCTAACACAGATTAACCCGGTCTCAAAAACCCAATAAAACAAAACCAAAAAGACAAGAGAAAAAGGCTAAGGAACTAGGGTTTATAAACCATCAGCCAAAATCAGTTTCTCTCCCACTCTACAACCTTCTAGCTAGACTACAGCCAAGCAGATAGTCAGCTCAGAACTGCGAGGGACGAGGAAGCAATTACTTAAGTTTAATTTGAGTTCTACAGGAATTTGTTTTTGTTTATTAAAAATCTCAAGGTAGGGCTGGGTATAGTGGTGTCTACTCTTTAATCCCTTGGGAGGCTGAGACAGGTGGATCTCTATGAGTTTGAGGCCAACCTGGCCCACATAGTGATTTTTTAGGCCAGGCAAAACTACATATTGAAACCCATTCTCAAAAACATTTATATATGTATATAATCCTGGCTGTCTGTCCTGGACTCGCTTTGTAGACCAGGCTGGCCTCGAACTCACATTAATCCTCCTGCCTCTGCCTCCCGAGTGCTGGGATTAAAGGGGTGCGCCACCATCCCCATTTTAGGGTCCCTTTTTTATTGTCAGGATTAACAGAGACATAATGGATTTCAAGGAACCTAAAGTGACAGCAGTGATTGAATCTTAACACAAACACTCGAGGAACTCCATTACAAAGGAAAATCAATTTGTTAGCAATTATCCACTCATGCAAAGAGTGCATTAGCTGATGTCCTGTATTTAGTCAAGTTATGTTTTTACCAGTTTTAACGCATCCTATTTTTCAGCCAGCTTAACCACCTCCTTCCCTCCCTCCCTCCCTTCTTTTCATACAGCACGCACTGACCGCCTGTAGTGGACCAGGATGGACCAGGATGAGTAACTTGCATTGGGTTAGTGTAGGATCCCCACTGCAGCCACTGGGGCAGAGCCGCCCCTGGGAAGCTGAGATTGCCTTGGTGTTTAGCGGAGGAGCACTAAGGAGCAGGAGGGAGATAACTGACAAGAATGACTGTCCTTTGCCTTCCTCCTGGGAAGGGAGAACACGCTCTGTGGCCGCTGCTGCTGTTCATGCTCAGTGTCTGGCCCCAAGCTAGTAGATGAGCCTTTTTTTTTTTTTTTTTTTTTTTTTTTTTTTTTTAGCCTTTAAGGGAAAGATGCCCCAGGAGGGCATGGAATCAGATCAGCTCCGTTTGGCGCCACCCTGGCCATTTGGCACTGATGTGGATATCATGCGTGCCTCCTTTCACTGTCCCGGAACCTCGAGGACTTCTGGCAAGGCCTTCCTTCCCTCCACTCATCATATTCCTTTTTTATTTATTTATTTATTTTCTTCAGCCCACCAGGCAGTTCCTGCCACCATCTCTAGAGCCAGGAAAGAGAATCTAAAAGCTGTGTGCCAGGAGCCATCTTTTCAAGACAACTGTTCTCTTGCTTTACAAAAACAAGCAAACCCCCACAAGTCTAGCCACGCTCGGGCCTCGCTTTGCTACTTGGAAGTTTGGAGTAGCCGGTTTTCCCCTGACTGCCATGTGTCCTTGTCACCCTGCAACCCTGACAAGCCCCTCAGCTGAGGTAGAGACAGCAAAGAAAGAAAAGGAAGACCCGGTTTCAAGTTTGACACTAGCTTGGATATCAGAGCCTGACATTTTGTGTTCTTATGTGTAAAAAAAAAAAAAAACAAGGCCATTTTTAAAAATTATTTATTTTTATGTACCATTTGGCATTTGGCCTCCATATATGTCTGTGTGGGGGAGTTGGATCCACTAGAATTTGAGTTATAGACAGTTGTGAACTGCCATGTGGGTGCTGGGAATTGAACCTGGGTCCTCTGGAAGAACAGCTAATGGTCTTAACTGCTGAACCATCTCTCCAGCCCCAACAATACCATTTTTTAAAAGATTTATTTATTTATTTATTATGTATACAGTGCTCTACCTGCATGTACACCTGCAGGCCAGACAAGGGCATCAGATTACATCATAGATGGTTGTGAGCCACCATGTGGTTGCTGGGAATTGAACTCTGGACCTCCGGACCAGCAGACAGTGCTCTTAACCTCTGAGCCATCTCTCCAGCCCAACAATACCACTTTTTAAAAGTGCAGCTTTGCCCTTTTGTTCCTCTGCTCTAGAGTAGCTCACAGTTGAACTCAGTGCTGGAAAGTTACTTGGAAAACATCTCCAGGTTCTTCCTGGGCCCCTAAAAGCATAGCTCCAACCATCTGCCCGCAGGAAGTCCTAGCTGTGAGTGGGCCATCCCACAGGATCACAAGGGGCGGAGAAATGAAGGAACGAGGCCTTTTCTGCCAGCCCTAGATCCCAGGGTACCCTTCTTCCCTATTCCATCTTATTCTTGACTCAGAACTTCTGGAAACCAATGGAATCATCATTTCAAGGCCAAGATGGACAGAAGGGAAGCAAAACGAAACTTGATCTCCTCCTGCTGCCCTCAGGGTGCAGGTGGAGCCATGCTTCTGTCCTCTGGGCCATCTGTGTGCTAGCTTTGCCTCCTGTGATCATCCTTTCTCGGCCGGTAGACTCCACCGGAAAGGGAGCGGAATAGCAGTCCGCTGAATGACGGCAAAGGCGCCACTGTTGGCATGCATGCTCTCTTAAGATTTGCTGACACCTTGGCTCCGTGGATACTGCACTGGCCCAGCTCTCTCTACACCTATGGGGGTCCTTGGTCCGTGAAGATGGTTTGAACAGCTCTTTGATGGTAGTGAGGAACAAAGGAGAGGCCCCTGCTCCTGTCTTCAAAGTGCTGGGATTACAGGGCAATCAGTCCTCAACCTGTGGGGGCGTGACCCCTTTGGGCTTCAAGCAACCCTTTCCAGGGGTCCCATATCAGATATCCTGCACATCAGATATTTACAGTATGATTTGTAACAGTAGCAAATTCACAATGATGAAGTAGCAACAAAAATTATTTTATGGTTTGCGCGGGGTTGGGGGGTAGGGGGCGGGGGAGTGCGGTTAGGGTCACCACAACATGAGAAACTGTATTAAAGGGTCACAGCGTTAGGAAGGCTGAGGATCATGGGATTGTTGGCGTGACCCTGTGCTCCTCCTGGCTTTGGGATAGCGGTTCTTCATGTTAGGTTCCTTGATGCTGAAGACTGCCATGGGGGTTCATGAGCATAAAACCTTCTAAGCTCTGACCCTAACCTGAAGTGGCTGCTGCAGTGTCACTTGGGACTCAGGGGGCATCCTCCAGAACTTCCAGGTGTGTGGTTACCTAGCTTCTTACAGCTCACCTCATCCGTGTCAAGCTGTTCCCAGTCAGCTTTGCTGACCCTGCTGGCCCAGGGTCTCCTATGTGTGGCTTTAAGCAGAAAGCTTGAGGATGATGTTATCTGAACTCATGGCCTTGTTCCCAGTTTACCAATCTCCATCCATCCCAACATTTCGTGTCCTGTCATTTTCCTCACCTTGTGCTTGACAACGCAGTTTGTACTCACACAGTGTCGTGGAGCGCTCAGTGTTTCTTAATAAACGCTTTCTTTCCTTTTTTATTAAAATACCATTTATCAGTATGGGGGCTCGTGCATTGCCATGGCGTACCTGTGGAAAAGAGGGGATGACTTCGTGGAACTGGTTCTCTACTCCCACATTTGTGGGGGACCCAGGGACCAGGCTCATCAGGCTTGTGTGGCAAGCGCTTCACCCACTTTACTTCCCTCCAGCCTGACATTTTATTAAAAAAAAAAAAAAAAAAAGGATTGTTTATTAAATCCTACCTCCGACAACTTTGAAAGGCACAGTTAGGCTCCAACTGCTAAATTTCTCACTATTGACTTGCTCTCGTTTTTTCTGTCTAGTGGCTCCAAATATGTAACTGTATGCAGCACCACCTTAAATGACCTCTCCACTCTAACCTACGACGCGGTGATCCATGTCCCCAGGATATAAGTATTTATATCACAGGCTCCATTTCAGAGCTGTGTGGCTCTTGTGAGCCTTTCCCTGAGAACAGAGTGTCCAGGGAGCATGTTTCATCAGAAGGAAGTAGGAAGGGAGAAAAGAGGCTCCCAGCAGGTTGGAGCAGCGATGTGATGCCCTGGAGTTGTTTAAATACATATTTAGCATTTATTGAAAATGGCTTTGATTGCAGGAGAAAATTAATTAAAGCAGACGAAAGGCTTCTAATCAGATTTATGCTATCTGACTGTAATTAGACCTGGCTCCGAGGCCATCCCAACAAGTTTATTTGGAGAGGAACAGAGATCACTGTTTGTTGGAATGGCAATAATTTGGGTTCCTTTAATTGACTCCTGGTGTGAAGACATTGATGCCTGCTGTTCTCTAGGAGGCAGTGTGGAAAGTTTCCAGGAAAAGTTCACATTCCAGGGGCAGCTTTGGAATCTACTTTCCATTGCAACCCAAGTCATCCTGCCGTTGGGACTTGACTTTGTACCAACAAAATGCCAGCTCTCAAAGGCAGGTTCCCCAGGCAGTGGTGACCGCAGCTGCTGTACTAGGGCCTGAGTAGGGAGCCTGGCACTGTGCTGGCCCATCGAGATGCTACAAGGTATTGCCCCAGCCTTATCTTCCCCGTGTCTAAAGCACTAAGGGCACCAGTTGCAGCTCCTGGAGCCCAGAGATGCCAACTGGGGAAACGAATGAACATTCCCATCCCAGGTCTGGGTCTGTAGGGCAGAGCCATGGGGTGGGAGGGGGGAGGGGGGGTGTAGGGAGAAAAAAGTGCTGATACTTTTTTCCCAATGCTCCCAAATCCAAAAAGCACAGCGGCCAGTTGCCTGAAGAAAATGAGAACCTTCCATGAGAATTTAATACGGTACAAAATAAAAACAATCCAAACTTGCTTGAAAGCAGAGGTACATTTGAAAATTCCAGAGCTTGGCATATCTTTTCTAGAAAGTATGGGGGTGGGGCAGAGAGGGGAGTAGAGACTGGAAAATGATGCTTTCTATGCCTGGTTCCTGGGCTCAGGACAGAGCTCCGTTGCCAGAGTGCTAGCCCCAGAGTGGCCCTGGCCTTGGGGTCATCCCAGCACTGTATAAACTGGCTATGTTTGTGCTCACCCGGAATCCCAGCACTCTGGGGGTGGAGACAGGAAGATCAGAGAACATCCTTGGCTAAGTAGCGTGTTTGAAGCCAGCCTGGGCTACATGAGGCCCTGTCTTAGAAAGAAAGAGGTTGGGGGGGTCAGAGGAAGGAAGGAAGAAAGGAAGAAGGAAGAGAGAGAGAGAGAGAGAGAGAGAGAGAGAGAGAGAGAGAGAGAGAGAGAGAGGAGAGACACTTAGTTCAACCCCTGGCTGCCCCTGAAAGCCTGATGACCAGCACTCTCTGCAACCATGACAGCTGCCATTTGTACCTGACGCCTGTGGCACATAACTTGGGCTAATCCTTCCAACCTTGGCGTTTCATGGTATCGTCCTAGCCATACAGACAGGAAGGTGAGGCTCAGAGGTGGTAAGGAACTGGCCAGGATCACATGGCAAAGTTTAGCCAATGGCTGAGCGTAACTCCATCGTCTGTTCTTCTCTGTATCTAGCCTGGAGTACCTTATTCACCATCATCATAGGCTGGCCAGGTAGGTCCTGCAGCGGCAGCCAGCTGTTCCAGATGTGAAGCCACACGATGCTTTGCTGTCTGGATTCTTGGGTTCCCCACGGGAGCAGGACTTTATATCGCCTACTTCTCACCACTTTGCTTTTACCTTTCAAGAAAGTGAACCTCAGCCGGGCGTGGTGGCACACGCCTTTAATCCCAGCACTCGGGAGGCAGAGGCAAGCAAATCGCTGTGAGTTCGAGACCAGCCTGGTCTACAAAGTGAGTCCAGGACAGCCAAGGCTACACAGAGAAACCCTGTCTTGAAAAAACAAAAACAAAGTGAACCTCTACCAGTTGGAGCCAAAAGCAAAGCCCTTTTCCCTTTCTCCATCTGACAAATGTGGTCACAGGGGACCAAGGACATGCCTGGCCCAGGAACTAGGAGAGCAAGAGCTGGGAAAATGAAGTTCTCAGCTGTCCTAATTCTTGACAAACACCCCTCAAAAACACACCCCTTGGTGAGTTTGTGGGAAGAGCCTTCCTCCATGAGAAGATGGGACATGTCACATGATCAGATCCACTGTGTGTGTGTGTGTGTGTGTGTTATATAGTGTGTGTGCATGTGTGTGAGAGTGTGCTGTATGGTATATGGTATATGAGTGTGTGTATGTACGTGTAAGTGTGTGTGTGCTGTATGATGTGTGAATATATGTGTGAGAGTGTGTGTGTCTGTGTCTGTGAGAGTGTGTGTATGTGAGTGTGTGTGTGGTATATAGTGTGTATCTTGTAAGTGTGTCTGAGAAAATGTGTGAGTGTGTGTGAGAAAGTGTGAGTGTATGTGTGAGAGAGAGAGTGTGTGGTATATGTTGTGTGTGTAAGAACATATATGAATGAGTGAGTGTATAAAAGTGTGTGTGTATGAGTGTGTATGTGAGTGTGTTAGTGTGTGTGAGAGAGTATTGTGAGTGTGTGGTACATTGTGTGTGTGTGTGTGTGTGTGTACATACTCCAAGGCCCTTTTATATTCTAGGTAAACACTCTACCATCTGAACTGCCCGGCCCTTGTTTGTTTATTTGTATTTATTTTAGATAGGTTCATACTCTACACCTCAAGCTAATCTCGAATTTGCTATATAGCCCAGGCAGGCCTTGAACTCAGAATCCTCCTGTCCTAGCTTAGTGAATACTGGTATTACAGATCTACACCACCATAGCCTGCCAGGGGCACCTTTAAAAAAAAAATATATATATATATATATATACATATATATATATGTATATATATATATATATATTCCATCAAGTCATTCTGCTCATCAAAATCTTCACTGTTGTCTCATCGTCCCCTTATGCTGACTTACAAGAGACCACATTGTCTGGCCTCTATTTGCCCTGCTGTGCTTGCATGTGGTTTGTCCCCCACCTCGCCCCACAAAGTTCATGTTAGAAATGTGATCCCTGGTGTGGTGATATTAAGAGGTACTTGGGAAGTACAACCTGATGGGAGGTCATTACGTCATCACAGCCCCTCCCCTCAGATGGGACCAAGGTAGATCCTAAGAGATTCTCATTATAAAAACACAGGCCAGCTGGGCGGTGGTGGCACACACCTTTAATCCCAGCACTTGGGAGGCAGAGGCAGGCAGATCTCTGTGAGTTCCAGGCCAGCCTGGTCTACAGAGTGAATTCCAGAACAAGCCAGAGCTACACAGAGAAGCCCTGTCTTGAAAAACTATTTTAAAAAATTATTGCATGTGTATGTATGTGTGCATGAGTGAGTGTATACACACTGCATGCGTGCAGTAGCCCTTGGAGGTCAGAAGAGCTATTGAATTCCTTGGAACTGGACTTATAGACAGCTGTGAGCTGCCATGTTGGGTGCTGGGAGCCAGTGTGGGTCCTTTGTGAGACTAAGAAATTCTCTTAAGCACTCAGCCATTTCTCTAGCTCCAACCATTTAATTTTTCCTGACAGAATGGCTTTAGCAACCAAAACTAATTCATCCAGTGTGTTCTTTCCAGAAGATCTGGAGGATGCTGCTTCCTGCAGAAATGCTAATGTGTGATTACAGAAAACACACACACACACACCACGACCACCACCACCACCACCACCACCACCAACAACAACAACTCATGGCTGTTGCAAGAAAGAACAATTTGCTCAGTTAAATAGCTCTGTGTGAGACCAAAGCTTTATCACGTAACATTTTAACTATTTGCTGATATGCTTACAATCCCACTGGTCTCCAAGCTCTCTGAGAGATGGGGCTGCTCGTCATGTCTTATGTGCAAATCGTAGCTCACGGCAAGGTGCATGTCAGTTGTCCAATACATGTTTCTGGAAAGGGAGGGAAGGGGGGGGGGAGGAAGAAAGTTAGTTTCAAGTGAGAGTGCAGTAATATCCATGATGAAATGCCCAACCAACCAGCAGTGTATTGAATCATGGATTTTTGTTGTTGTTGTTGTTGTTGTTGTTGTTGTTGTTGTTGTTGTTGGGTTCAACAGTTGCTTTTCTAATTTTCTCTTTGAAGACCTGAAGAGGTTTCAGTGCAGAGAAACCAGGTGGTGCATAGCTGGATAACGACATAAGCATGGCTGGGGATGTAAGCCAGTTGGTAAGCCTTTGCCTAGCACTCACAAAGCCCTGGATTCAATCCTGAGGACCACACAAACCTGGTGCGGTAGTACATGCTTGTCCCCCCAGCACTTTTGGGGCAGGAGCAGGGGAGCATTGAAGATTGAAGGGCACCCTGTGCTGCTGCATGGCAAGCTCCAAGCCAACCTAGGCTATAAAATAAACCCTTGTCTCAATAAACCCACATTAAAACTTTAAAAGTTAAGAAGAATATGCTTTAATTTTTTTTTTTAAAAAAAAGATTAACTGTATGTTAGGAGAATAAGTATTTTGCCTGCATGTATATAGCTGGACCAGGTGCCTACCTGGTGCTCTCAGAGGTCAGAAGAGGACATGGAAGCCTCTGGACCTAGAATTATGGAGCGGTGTGAGCTATTATGTGTGTGCTAGGAATTAAACCCAGGGCCTCTGCAAGAGCAACAAGTGCTCTTAACTGTTGAGCTCTCTCTCTGCTTTCCTGTTACTAGAGCTTATTGAAAATAATTAACATAAGGAAAATTAGAGTGTTTTTCTAATTATTCTCTAGGCCTGCTCTCCCTCCCTCCCCCCCACCCTTGGTGGGAATTTCCCACAGACACTTCCTCCTAGTTAAAATGTCTTTTTTTTTTTTTTTTTTCCCTAGTAGCAACTTCTAAAAGACAGCAGTAATTAGGAAGATAATTGGGAACGAATACTCAAGCAAATGAAACAGGAGCTTTGGAATGCCCTGGGGATGCCAACCTGGCATCATCACAAGACTTGTGTGTCCATCTGGGTCCTCCCAGAAACAGATACCAAGACAAGATTAGATGCGTCTGAGATTTATTAAGGAAAACACCTGTGAGGGAAAACGGGGCGGGAGCCAGGAGAAGCAGCAGATAGGGCCCAGATCCACCCATACGAAGGAGAGTGGGGAGAAAGGTGGGAGGGGTGGAACTGTTTTAGAGTGCTATGCCATAGGAAGAAGGTTTCACAAGGTCACTGGGAATCCCGAAGCCAGTCACCCATCGGAGGTGCACCCTGTCTGCAGTGTCCCCAGGGCTTAGCCTGTCTGTCATGGTTCTGCCGGCACACTCAGGCATGGGTTAGGAGCAGCTTTGGTACAAATGTGGTGATAGAGTAGAGTGGAGGAACGGGGCGTGGGGTGGGGGCCTTGTCACTTCTGTTCCTCGGAATTGGAGATGTTAAGAGGTGCTTTTACATGGCTACCCCAAGCTGTGTCTTCTCTTTACAAGTCCCACTTAGACCCTATTTCTTCAACATCCCTTTGAGGGGCACCTGCTCCCCTATCCTTGAGTTCTCATAGTGTTGCCCTCATCCATCTCTTACACAAATCAGTGCCCGGGTGGCTGTTTGTGAATGTGCTGTTTGTGTGTGTGTGTGTGTGTGTGTGTGTGTGTGTGTGTGTGTGTGTCTTGCTATATGACCTAGGCTGACCTCAAACTCTCAAAATCCTGCCTCCTGATTGCTGAGATTACAGGCATGCGTCACCATGCCCAGCTTCAACTTAATGCTTTCCATCTTTCATTATTTTTTTGAGATACTTTCTACTTTACACAACACACTCAGTACAAGGTAACCTATTAAGACTGTTCTGTGAGGGCCTGAGATAGATAGTAGCTTGCTTACCTGCTCTGAATGCTAGAATCTTCACTGAAATATTCAAGGTTTAGTGTGTGTGTGTGTGTGTGTGTGTGTGTGTGTGTGTGTGTGTGT
>OU015743.1:46334594-46359284 GCA_907169655.1 Acomys percivali | reverse complement strand
TGTTTTCAGGTATGTGCATGCCACAGTGTACTTGTAAAGGTCAGAGGCCCACTTTTGGGTGTCAGGTCTCACCTTCCACCCTGTGGAGACAGGCCTTCTCAACTTAGAAGTGTGAATAACCACTGCATCTGACTTTTAAAAATAAAATTTTACTGTAAATTTTTAATTTGGTAAATTAAAAATAGTTGTAATCAGCATGAAAATATAAATGAGAAATAGTAAATGATATTTAGAGTAACTTAGACAATGGATCATTACTCAACAAAGAGGTTTTACCAGTGAATGACAATAAATCAGTATAAATATGATCAAAGGCTTTGAAGAGGCTACTTTAACAGGAAAGAGGTGAATAATCATATCAAATATGTCTTCCATTAATGAAAACATTTTATATGAACAGTCACCTTCATCTATTAAAATGCCAGTCTTGACCAGGCATCATGGCTGGCTGAGCACTAAGGAGGCTGGACAGGAGGATTGCCAGGAGTTCCCAGCCGGCCTAGATAATAGGGTGAAACATAGTCTTCTACCAAAACAGAACAGTAAATGTCAGTCTTTACATAAAAATGCACATTGTTATTCTAGGTGAGAAAAAGAGTATCTCTCACATAAGGAATCATTATAAAAATACAACAATTTTACAATTTTTAGGGAGAGTAGTTTGGTAATTTGTTGTCTTTTAAACTCTTTTTTTTTTTTTTTTTTTTTTTTTTTTACTTTTATTGAATATCTATGATTTACATGACATGCACCAAAATCCCTCTCTTCCCCCCAGTAAAACAAAACAAACAGACAAACAAAAAACCTTATCACAGAAGCTGTAGTGTATCACGCAGTATAGCCTTTTGTCCACATATGTTTACTTTCAAATGTTCATTGCTACGAGTCATGGGTCTGGTTTGAGGCCTACACTGTCATTACCGGATCCTCACTGGGACTGCTGTCGGCTATCCCGTTGTTGCCGTGTGTCAAGGAGATTCTTAATCTTTGAATTTGCAGGTCCAGCCCCTCTATGTATTCCAGCAGGTCATACATAGGGTAGATGTTGGGGTAAGGTTCACTCAGAGCCCTGGATCAGGGCCTGCTCCCTTGTCTTCAGGACAGGGCCCACTCTCCCACTCCTGTGTCCTCAGGTCAGGACCAGCTCACCCACTCCCATGTCATCAGGGCAAAGCTGGCTCACCTGCTCCTGTGTCCTCAGGTCAGGACAGGCTCCCCTGCTCCCATGTCCTCGGGGTGGGGCCGGTTCTCCCACTTCTGTGTCCTCAGAGCAGGACCAGCTCTCCTGTTCTTGTGTCCTCAGGGTCATCTCTCAGGTTTCTGTGTCCTCAGGGCCAGCTCTCCTACTCCCATTCAATTCGCCAGATTGTTGCTGGCCGTCAAGGCCTGGATGGCCTCCTACTCCTGTGGCTACTGGATCTTGTGGGCCATCAAGCAGGTGGCAAGTGGAGGCCTCTCAAAGTCTTCGTTGAGAAGCTCGCAGAAACCATTGATGTTGGCTCAGCTCAGCTTCTTATCCCGGGGACCTTGTGGCTCTGTTGATTTGTTGTCCCTCCTGGGTCTCTGGTTCCATTGCATGTTCCATCCGCCATGGGCCCCCACCTCAGTGCTGCCGCTAGTATTCACCTCTGCATCATCCAGCTCTCGGCACTGAGCATGGCCCCAGCCCATGAGAGGAGGTCCATGAGGCCTGTGGTGTGGGCGGTGGAGTCCTCACTGGGGCTCAACTTGAACAGCACCCCCTCCTCAAATGCACCGCACCTGGCTGCAACCCAAAAGGCAGCGGTGGCAGCCCAGGATCCCTGGGAACTTACCTGAGTGTGGTCCCATGGTCCTGCAGTCCGCAGGAAGGCATGGACGATCCACATGACAGGATTTCCTTCTTTCTGGGAAACACCAGCACTGTGTTTTGGAGCTCTCAGTATGGTCCTTTGGTGGCTGTGCAGTCACTGCTGTTCTGTGGATCAGACACAGTGTGCGATTGACGCCATCTTGGATGATCTCAGCTTGGGTATTTCTAATACATTGCGCTAAGTGTTTCCTCCCAATCAGGCCGCTCTCAGGGGTGAACATTTCTGTGTAGCTCTGGAACACAGTCATCCTCCTCAGAATGCACTGAGGACCTCATCTTTCAAACCCCACCCACCACCACATCTGAATTTTTTACCTGTAGAGGAATTTGAATTCAAGAACATGGTTGCTCTGGCAAGAGATCACATCCAAAGACCTTCTAGGCCTATATGATCTGTCTGGAATGCAAACTCACCTTTAATCCAGGAGACAGAGGCATGCAGATCTGAATTCAAGGCTGGCTTGATACAGAGCAAGTTTCAGGTAAAGAAAAGCTGAGATCCATACATGGTGGTACAAGGCTTTAATCCCAAACAATGAAGGTAAAGTTAGTTTGTAGAGGGAAGCACCCATGTTTGAAAGTGATGTCTAATTGAGTGGCAGAAAAAGTGATGAATTTGAGAAAGTTTTAGCAGACTAGGATATGCTCAACTCTCTCGAGAAGAGCGAGGAAAGGGGGGCTACGTAGGGCCAGTGCAAAGAGAGAGGAGGCAATTTTACCATAACAGTAATAGAGAGACAGGTTGCACAGAGCAAACCAGCTAGACTCAGGTGAACACAGAATGAGCCAGAGAATGAGAAGGAGCCAGGAAATTAGAGCAGATTGTTGGAATAAGTTTGAGGCCAACCAGAGCAATTTAGAGGCTGAGAGAAAAGCCAGATTGAATAAGTTAGCTGGGAGAGGAGTTTGAGCCAGCCGGCTATGAGCTCAGAAAGGACCAGAAAGGGTGAGCTTATTAAGCAGTAAGTCTCAGAGGCTAAGAACATTATGGGCCTAGGTGAGCAGAAAGAGGCAGAGACCCTCCCAGACAACAACTGAAACAGGTGACTAAAAGTTCCATTTACGTCTACCTGGTTCCAGGCAGGAATCGAACCTGTATCCTCAGACTTACACAGCTGCTGCTCCCACTCCCTGACACCTCGTTTCATTTTTCTTCTCTTTTGAGACAAGTTCTCATCACGTATCTGAGAACAGGCTCCAAGTCCCGGCGCTGGGGTTCCAGGCGTGTGCCTCTGCACACCGGTCCTGAGGGGGTCCTGCCTCACCCTCAGGGTCTCATTTGTACACTTGGTGACATTTCTAAAGTTGAGATTCCTTTTATAATTTTGAGTAATTGCCAAGTGCTGGCAGGAGAGCAACTCGGTGCTAGCAGGAGAGCGACTCAGTGCCGAGTTGTCATCATCTGCCCCGTGGGAGAACTCAATAAATAGAGCGAAGCGTATTTACAATAAGTGAATATTCAGTATTCGTTGCTGAAGGCATGACCGACGACATTTCTATGTGTTGCAACAAAACAAGTCAAGGGCTTCTCATGACACGGGGTGGGTGTGGGGTGCCAGCCCACACAGTAGGCACCATACTTATACAATAGAAATTGACCGATGTCTCAGGGGAAACAGGGCTTTTAAAGTTAAAGATGGTTTGAGGGAATCAACTCATTTATTGCAAGGTTACTGTAGAGCACAGGGCATCCCTCAAGGGGCTTCTAAGTGACTTTCAGAGGAAGCTTCTAGAGACAGACAGTCTTCTTAAAGGGAGGACAGACATGAGGTTAGCCAAATAGGAAAAACAAATGAAATCCTGGTATGACTCCCACCAGGGTACTCAGCCTCCATTTGCATTGACTACCACAGGTATGACTGCCACAGGTATGACTACCACCGGAGCACCCAGCCTCTGCTTGCTAAAGGGGCTGTGAGCTTAGCTCCACCATGCATCTGAGCACACCCACCACACAGCTGAGCAGTGCTGCAACTGTCACAAAGAATTCAAAGAAGCCATAACCTGACTTTGAAAGAGGCACATCCCCAAGGCCAGACATGGTGGCACTCTACTTTAATCCCAACACTTGGGAGGCAGAGACATTTGGATTTCTGAGTTCAAGGCCAGCCGTGGTCTATGAAGGGAATTCTAGGCTGGCCAGGGTTACCCAAAGAAACCTTGTCACAAAAGGGGGGCAGGAGTTATATTCTCAAACACTGAGGCACTAACTGAAGAATACATGAATATTTTTAACAGCACAATTATCATAATGCTTATTTTCCTTAAATATCAACATTAATGCAGGGCGGTAGTGGTGCATGCCTTTAATCCCAGCACTTGGGAGGCAGAAGCAGGCGGATCTCTGTGAGTTCGAGGCCAGCCTGGTCTACAAAGTGAGTCCAGGACAGCCAGCCAGGGCTGTAACACAGAGAAACCCTGTCTCGAAAAACCACAAAAAAAAAACAAAAAAACAAAAAACAAATCAGCATTAAGTAAGTAATGTCCTTAAATGGCATCTTGAGACTGAGGAGCTAGGGTTAACCCAATAAGTTGGAATACTTCCTTAACTCTACACATTGATTGACGCTGAGAGGAATTACTGAGAATGATCAAATCCACACCTTGGAACGCGGATGGGAATTCCGTAGAGAACAACACTGAGCTGGCTGATCTCCGTTTACGTATCATACACTACTCGCTCTCCTCCCTCGCCTATGGAAGACGTCACTCACCATCCATGGAGCGCTGTGTTAAACTAGGCCAGAATTCTGCAGTCACTTCCAGCTGTGTGTTCTAGGCAGCCGCTGCGGAGAAACTGACTTGGGTGTGCCTCGAGGAGCCAGCATGCCACCCCTGAGTTATGTTCTTATGTGGAGACCAAAGACACCACAGGGGGTTCTAACAGCCCCTTGTTTGCTCTGGCTTTACCCTAAGACATTCGTGAAACTCTCAACAGGAAGAGTGAAAAAGAACAGTCTGGGATTGGCTTGGAATCGCCGCTCAGGCTCTGTCTTTTCTAGAACCAGTCTCCCGCACCGCTTTGGCCTACCCCCATTTTGTTATTAAACACAAAATGTGCTGTGTTGGGTGACACAGCTACCGTGGGTGATAGTCTTGATACTTCGATGAGATTTGGAGGCACTATGGAAACATGCCTCTGGGTGTGCCTGTGAGAGGATTTCCAGAAAGGTGGGAAGACCAACTCGGTGCATGGGGCAGCGTCATCCTAGGGCTGGGGTCCTAAGCTAAACAAAAAATGGAGAAAGCCAGCACTCCCCGCTCTTACCCCCTTATGTGATCTGCTGTCTCACACTCCTGACTGTGACAGACCAGGACCTCAAACTGTGGCCCCAAGCGGCCATGTCTTATGTTACTTGTGTCGGGTAGCTTGTCCCAGCAACAAGAGGAACGTAATAGTCTGTACTTAGCCTCTAAGTCACCCATCTGCCCACTGGTGTATTAAAATTATTTTCTTCCTTATAATTTGCATGCAGGGCAAGATGGCTCAGCAGGTAAAGGTGCTTGTCACAGGGCTGACAACCTGAGTTCCAGCCCCAGGACCAATTGTAAAAGGAGGATATCAAATCTTAAGAGTTGTCTTCTAACTTCCATAGTCACACCATAACAATGAAAATATACACACACAGACATATAGACACACACACACACACACACACACACACACGGGTAATATTAGTTTTTAAATATTTTATTATTATTTATTTTTATGTGTATGGGTATTTTGTCTGCATACATGTATATAAACCATGTTTATGCCTGATGCCTTCAGAGACCAGAAAAGGGCCTTGGACCCCTGGAATTGAAATTACAGACAAGCCTATAACCCCAGTACTCTGGGAGGCAGGAATTGAAATTACAGACAAGCCTATAACCCCAGTACTCTGGGAGGCAGAGACAGGTGGATCTCTGTGAGTTCAAGGCCAGCCTGGTCTATAAATCAAGTCCAGGACAGCAAGGGCTATATAGGGAAAACCTGTCTTGAAAAACCAAAATAATGATGGTAAAAATAATTAAATTACGGAGACTTGTGAGCAGCCATGTGAGTGCTTGGAACCAAACCTGGGTCCTCTCGAAGAGCGGCCAGTGTTCTTAACTGCTAAGCCATCTCTCCAGGACCCTGTAGTTAAAAATAAATAAATAATCTTCAATTTTGCTCCACAAATTCATGCTGTCTCGTGTACTAACTAATGAAAATGTCAGGTGTTTTATATGATGTGATGCTCTGACTAAAGGTCTTCAATTGCTCTGTTATGGATAAGAACCATGTCCTGCTTATAGTCCTGGCTAAAAATGAACCCCCTTTTCAGAGACTCTTCAAGCATTTGGGGTCACACTCTCAATCTTCCTCCCAGGAAAACCAGCTCAGGGAATTACTACGTAATCTTGTCAAGCCCAGCATCATCCGGGTTTAAGGTGGCGTGTCTTACCTTCCCTTACGAAGCCATGAGCTTTCTCAGGCCGGGACTAGGCCACTTATTTATCCTTGTTACACTATAAACTCTCTTGCCAAACCGTTCCTATTGGAATTACTCAGTATTCTTTCTCTTTAATACAAAGGGGTGAGACCCATTTGGGCAGAGCTCAAAGGAGGATGTGCACTTCAGGGCAGTGAGCTATGCCTGCCTGCCACTCCAACTCTTTATTGTGAGAAAAGGAGAAAGCAATTTTATTTCTACAAATAATACCTTCTTTTCATTTCTATCCCTAAGATGCTCTGCTTTTCAAGGAGTCCTACAGCCTCAAAAAATAAACAACTATAAAGGGCCTTCCACATGGTGCGTCTATAGGTGTTTTGTTTATTGTTTTGATTTGTTTCTTTGGTGCTAGGGACGGAATTCAGGGCTGGAAGCATGCTGAACATAACACATCCCAACCCTTCTTCTCCAGTTCTTTTTTCCCTCAGATTTTAACAATGTAACGTCAGGGCCTCACATATGCAAGGCAAGCACCTTAACCTCCAAGCTATAGACCCAGCCCACACCCATGGCTTTTTGCTTGATTATTTGGTTGGTTGGTTGGTTTGGTTTGGTTTTTCTGAGACCAGACTTGGCTGTCCTGGACTCCCTTTATAGACCAGGCTGGCCTCGAACTCACAGAGATCCGCTTGCCTCTGCCTCCCTGAGTGCTGGAATCACACGCGTGTGTTCTTCTTCTCCTCCTTCTCCTCCTCCTCCTTCTTCTTCTCCTTCTTTTTCTTCTTCTTTTAAATATGTATTTACTTATTATGTATACAGTGTTCTGCCTATATGTACACCTCCACGCCAGAAGAAGACACCAGATCTCATTATGGGTGGTTGTAAGGCACCACGTGGTTGCTGGGAATTTGAACTCAAGACCTTTGGAAGAGCAGCCAGTGCTCTTAACCTCTGAGCCATCTCTCCAGCACACATCCGTGGTTCTTAAAAATGGCTGAACACTAGCATTACCTGAGGAGCTTCCAAAGCTTATCAGCGCCTGACAGAAGCAGGGACCAGACACTTCTTCTCTGATAACAGGCCTTCCTGGTAGACACTATCATCCCCCATTTTCCAGGCAATGGAGGTCAAAGAGCTGTTTGCACACCTAATAAGAAACAGCTTTGATTTGGATCCCAAATATCTCTCAAATGCGTGTCGTTGAGTGTCCTCTGTACCATATCTTGACAGCACATGGCATAGCACCACAACCCTAACCCCACTCACCCTCACACAGGCCCAAGAATCAGACCATTCCCAAGCAGCCCCTGCTCACTTCTGACTCTTGCAGTCAACGCAAGCACACGCCCTGTATCCTTGAATCCTCTCTCTCTTGCCCCTCCCATTGCATCTCCACAGTGAACAGGGTGCTCAGCCCAGAGTGGGAGGCCAGGCCGGAAGGCAACATCTTTGAACAACACGGCTACTATTCGTTTTAAGCATTTTTTATTTCCTGATCATGCTCAGGCCCGAGAGTTCTGTGAGTCTAAGTGGATTAGATGAAATTTTGTATTTTTCTTAAAAGCCAGAATGAATTGAGCCGATTGACAAAGCAGTTGAACAAAAATAGCTTGCCTCCTCCCTCAGCTCTACTCCGTTACTTTTCATTTTATTCGGGGTCCAGACAAAACAACCCCAAGTGATTCTCAGTGAGTCTGAGAACCCCGGAAGAGCTCTCTTCTTTATTAGAGCCACTAGCCAATTTTTTTTTATTCCCCCAAATACTGCATCAAGAGCTCCTTTTTGCTGCCGTTCTCTGCAAAATTGGAGCTGCCAGACATCTTGGGGGAGTGGGAAGCGGCTGCCAGGCTCCCTGGGTTCTAAGGAAGGCAGACTTTGCCCTGCCTTGCTCCTGACGGGGGACAAGCCATCCACAATCTGGATTTCTTGTCTGGGTTCCCTCAGCTCCGTCACAGCACAGACCAGCCCAGGACGCAGCCAGTGAATCACGGGACTGAGGGATTTCTGCCGAACAAAGACCTCAAGCGCTGGGAAACTTTCTCGCTCGATCCCAGCGGAAAAGCAAACCATTTGCACCTAGTCCTGACGAAAACCAGAGCATAGCAGCTGTACTAACCGCAGGCACGGCATGGCGGTGGTATTTGGCCTCACGTGCGCAAGTGCTCTTTTTCATACCAACTGCGTCCCTCCCGAGATGCAGTGGAGATGGTGATCAGCAGTAATGGTGGGCGGCTCCGTCGGAGCTTTCTTAAGAAGAAAGGGCTTGGAATGAGCCAATGAAAACTGTTGCCAGGGAACCAGATGCCATGAGCCGGCCACTCCAGCAGTGTTAATACAAGCATACAGGCCTGGAGTGCTGGAGTGAGCATTAAGTGTACTTAGCAGCTGAGTCCTACAAGGCCCATTAACCCTTCATGCACCTAACCAGAAGCAGGCTGTCAGGGAGGAGGATGGTGAAATCCAAACAGCCAAGACACCCCTGCTGCCAGCACGTCCCACTGAAATGACAATTACAAAGCTGTCCTCCGTGTTTGACCGATAACCCCTCCCCCGCTCCCCCCCCCCCCCCGCGCCCCATGCCCCGGGACCCTACTGAAGATGTGTAGGCATCCCTCAGAGGCAATGAGCGAGGGCTGGCTATCACGTGATCGCAGAGGGCACTGCTCATGTCTGCTATACTAATGATTCCTCTCACCTTGTGGCCTGGCGTCTTCTGGCCGTTGGCCTCAGGAGGGCGACTCTGCTGCCCCATGTGTGTTGTGTGTGATGAAGAGGGCTGGCTTTCCCCCTCCCTAAGAATGTATCCTCGGAGCCTCTGGGCCATCCAGGGACTGGCAGCCTACCCTCACTTTAAGATGGTTGTCTGTAAGGGCAGTAGGTATAGGCTAGCCCTCTAGGGAAATGAGGGCCGGCCAATCTTGCCATGGGTGCGTCTCCTAGCCTACCTCCCAAGGGTGCATGCCTTTCCTTTCCTTTTCTGCCAATCCTAATCAGGCACTCGCCCTGGGACCCATTTCTGCGCAGTCTGGTTAAGCAATCTCTCCTGAGGAACTTGAAAATTAATTTGCAGGAGAATCCGAGCACTTCCCTAAAAGAGTCTACGCAGGCTGAGCGCGGGCAGTGAGGGTTCCTGGGAGGTTAGGGGCTTCTTCACAGTGTGAACTCTAGCGACCTGTGGGCTTTGAAAGGAAGGCTCAGAATGCCACCAAGCTTCTTGATACCACTTCTTTTGCCCCACACTATCATTCTAGCTCTGTTGGGGCCATGGGTGGGGATGTAATTTAACACTCCAAAAAAAAAAAAAAAAAAAAAATCTTACTAACGTGAGCGAATAATGGGAGGAGAAATGTGTGCATAGCGTAGCTAAAATTATGCAATATGTTCTAGTTACTTACTGTCTCTACATGTGAGAACCCCCTGTGAGGCGTGGCCTTCAGAGCATTGTTTGTACAGTTAAGACCTTACTTCTGTAGCCTTAACAGCTGGGAGCTGCTCCTGCGAGCTGTGCTACCAGACAGAACTAGATCTTAAACACTGCTCGTTCGCTGCATACTGCAAGGCAGTCTGGCCCTTACACCAGTCGCTTTATCCATTAAATAAACATTATTATAGCCGGGCGTGGTGGTGCACAACTTTAATCCCAGCACTCGGGAGGCAGAGGCAGGTGGATTGCTGTGAGTTCGAGGCCAGGGTGGTCTACAAAGCGAGTCCAGGACAGCCAAGGCTACACAGAGAAACCCTGTCTTGAAAAACCAAAATAATAATAATAATAATAATAATAATAATAATAATAATAATAATAACAACAACAACATGATTATAACAATAGCCAATGAAACTGGTTTTGTTTTGTTTTGTTTCAGACGGGATCTCTCTCTGTAGCCCTGGAACTCACTATGTAGACCAGGCTGGCCTGGAACTTACACAGATCCTCCTGCCTCTGCCTCTAATCTCAGCATTTGGGAGTCAGAGGCAAGGAGGATCTCTTGAGTTTGAGACCAGCCTGGTCTGCATGAGTGCCCCAGCCACGGCTACACAGTAAGACCCTGTCTCAACAGACGAACAGGAGTATAAGCCAATGACACTGATGAAACTCTCTAACTCTGCTGCTTAGTGGCTCTAGGCAAGCAGAGCCATGGGTCTCTGTGAGTGACGTCTGCTCTGTCTCCCCTTAGAGCTGAGCTCATGGCTACCTTGTCTTCCTTCCTGATCAGTTCCCAGGATTCACTACATTTGTTCCCACAGGACTGATTCCTCCCACGATATGAAAGGACCAAGAACATGGGATTGTGTCTCTTCTACAAACTTGCTATCTCCCCATCATAAATTTAAGAGTTTGCAATTACTATGAATCTCTCTGATAAGAACATGATGCCTGGAACAAAGGGGTTTCGTTTGTTTGTTGGTTTTGTTGGTTTTTGTTGTTGTTTTGGGGGGGTTGTTTTGGGGGTTTTTTGGGGGGTTTTTTGGGGGGGTTTTGTTTTTGTTTTTGTTTTTGTTGTTGTTGTTGTTTTTAGGAACCAAGCATTTTTTTACTCCCAAAGCAAACCCTTCAGACAGACCTTGAACAAGCGGCTCTCCAGAGCTATCTTCTGAACCAGCCAGGGTAGTGTAGTGGCCTTGATTTATACCTAAGAAAAGGACCGATATGGGGGCAGGGGGCAAGACAGCCACCCCTTACAAGATTCCAGAGAATTACATGTTGCTTTTTGCACTGTCTTCTCCCATAACTGGCCTGAGCCACATGAGAAAGCAGCTCCAGTATCTGAATAAGCCACGTACTCATCCTTAGCAAGCTTATGCTTTTTCTGACAAGCCAAGAGGGGCTGATGCTCCCACACTGCTTGTTCACATGCGCTCTGCCTTTTGTGTACTGAGTCTTCGGTTGGTTGGTGCTTTTAACCTCTGAGTCGAAGCTTTGTACCGTGGCCAGACAAGCTACCAGCTTCCAAGACAGGCTTTGACCTAATGCTCTCTCTTTATTTCTTTCTCTTAATGGCTCAAAGGTAATTACCCATCTCTTTGAGCATGTTGCAGAGCAAACACCAAATGTTCAGTGAGCTGCTACTATGTGCAAAGGGGTGCCACTGGGGAGATGTAGACTAAGATCCAGGGCCTATCTTCTGTGAAAGAGCCCTTACTGTATAAGGCAGCATTATGTGTCAAATACAGAAGCTGTCTTTAAAAAACAAAAAAAAATTTTTTTTTCATTTTGACTTTTTTCCTGTAACCTGTATTCAGTGTTTGTAGGAGGCCCCTGTGGTGGGCTCTCTTGACCTTTATTTGACCTTTCCTGTACTTTAAGAAGTTAAGAGCTGACCCAGGCAAATCTGCAGGCCCACTCACAAGGAGAAGCCAGCCTGGCGAGATGACAGTAGAGGGAGGCCTGAAAGGCAGGTCAGAGGCTTATGTCCCACCTCCATCTTCATAGCAGCCCCCCTAGCTAAAGGGGAGCCACAGGCAGGGCTCTGCCCTGACAGCTTCGTATTAGCCTTAAAGAGGTTTCTTGGGGATAGTTGCCCCTGCTCTAGTATAAACAACAGGTCAGAACCAACTTCAGGGAAGGTCTCGTGTCGCCTCTGCCTTGCTCTGTGGCCTTGTGACACTATGGAAAGTAAGAGCACGTCAGTGAATCTTGCCAGCTGAAGACAAATAAACCTACACGATCCACATGTCTATGTCGAGGGATTTTTTTTTTTTTTTTAAATCCCGATGTAGCCTTCTCAGCCACTTTTGCAGAGTGACATCCATTGAATCCAACTCTTTGAAACAAAGGACAGATTGCCAAACACAGGGGAGGCGGCATCTATTTTCACCGTTTCATGTGGTTTTTATTTATTTACAGAGTACCAAGGTTATTCATGATGCTTTACAAACCATAAAAAGAAAAAAACAAGGCCTCCACCCTCTGGAACTTACAGTGTAATTTAAACAGACACGCTGCATGGACTGGCAGGTCAAGCCCGTCAGGGGATGGCGGCAGTGTTGTATGCCGTGGGTGTGGAGGACTCTTTCAGTTATAAATAGTTCCCAGTTACGAGGGCCTTTCATCTGGGATCCCCAAGCACTTTAGAATAGCAATAACCTCTATTGCTTTCTAAATGCACTTTCCATAAACTGTTGTGGAGACTGAGTAAATGCTTTTAAATGCCTATTAATTGATCCGTGGATCTGCTCATTGTCCGTATTAAACAGCATGGATGTAAACACAGTGATTTAGGAGAGGCCTGCTGTGGGCCGAGGGCTGCCTCCTCACAGATCGCGACCCCACAGTGGCCTAGCTGCCTTGCCCTGGCCTTGAGAGGGCCGCATGGACACCTGGGTATTTTCTCAAGTGAGAGACTCTAACTGGATGGGCACAATCATTTCCCCGTGTCCGGTCCACCATCTGCGGGCAAATTGACACTTCAGAGTTTGCCGGACTCACAGGAAGAACTTTTCCTGGAGAAACAGGGTCACCTGTCAGCTTCCTCTCAGCTTCTCCCCCATGCCCCTCTGGGCCATCTTACTCTCTTGTAAGCAATATCTTTTCCGAAATGTTCAGATTTCTGTTTTCTTGCCACTTATGGCGTTTCCCTTTCTATATTTCACTCAATGGCTGTTTAGCAAAGGACTAGTCACTCCAGACCTATTTGACAAGTTCATTCACGTCCACGTGAAGACTGGTCCCAGAGAGGTCACCCAGAGGTTCATGAGCTAAGCACCCTCTTCCCGCCACCTTTTACAAGGCTCTCAGACTCGCCTTTCTAAAGCCCGGGATGGAACCTCCTCACCTCCTTGCTTTGAAAACCCCAGCTGAGTGGACAAGAAGAACAGGAATTCCAAATCTCCATGGCTACGCAGCAATTTCAAGGTCAGCCTGGGATATATGAGACCTTGTCTTTAAAAAGAAAGGAGGGGAAGGAAAGAGCTGAGGAATAAAAGCCCAGTGGGTATATGGCCTTCCTGGCCATGGCTGGCAGAGAGGTGGTACGCTTGCCTCCTATACTTTCTGCTTTCATCCTCCATCCCTCACTATCCCATCTTCCCACCAAACTTCTGCCCTTTCATGTCCCACCCTAAGACCCTTCCTGTTTGTGGCCTTCCACGGGCCCCCAGCATCCATGCCCTCCCTCTGCCACACAGTCCTCGCCACCTCTGGGGACACAGCTGTCTTTCAGGGAAAGGATGGCCTCCTAGGCTAGGGTTAGCTCAGCTATAGTTACCACTAGGGAAAGGTTTGTCAAAGGTCTTTTTCACACTTGGAAGAGGCATTGGAGGGGAAGACCAGAGCGACTGTAGCCTAAGACACCTGGAAACTAGTCAGAGCCCTGGTTTTGTAGGATTTTGTCCCACCTGTTGTGAGGTGGTCACTTCAGGATAATAATGCTGACCACTTGGATTAGCAAGCGTTCAGTTCAGTTTTTCAATTTTTTGCTATATATTTGAAAAAAAAAGAACTGTGAGAAAAGATACAGAAGCTTGCCATTTTAACCATATTTAAGTCAACAGTTTCTTGGCACCAAGAACATCCCACCCTGTGGTGAGGCTATCTCCAGAACGATTTTGCCTTGCCAAACACATTATCCACAGAACGATAACTTTGCTGTCCCCCTCCCCATCCCCCTTCCCAGGCCCCGCCCCTAGCCACCACTAGCCCCCTTCCCAGTACCATGAACCTGACTACTCATGTAATTATCACCACCCAATATTTGACCAGTGTTGTCACTGGCTTATTTCACTTAGCACGATGTCTTTAAAGTTTATCAATATGGTAGCACACGGCTTAGTTTCTCTTTTTAAGGCTGAATAATGTTTTATTGTATTATATGAGTTTTGTTTCACCATCTCTGCATCACTGGATAATTGGGTTGATTTCACATTTTAACTGTTGCAATTGGTGCTGCTGTGTGAGCATGAGGAAGACAAATCTTAAGCTCTGCCTTCAGAAATTTCTTTTGGGAATATACCTGAAAGTAGACTTACTGAACAACATGTTCATTATATGCTTGTTTTACTTAGTCTTTTAATTAGATACTGTCATGCCATTTTTCACTGAGCATGCATCTCTTATTTTTACTTATTATTGATGTTCTATTTGCTTGTGAAGCATTATCCCACAGTTGGTCTGTCTAAACTCAGTTTTGACTGGCTACACTCAGCATCTTAATTCCTCCAGATACACTCAGCCTCGCTTCACAGCATGAGGCCCAACTCTAGGTGGTCTGAGCCAGCCAGGGAAGGGGTGGGGGAGGCCGCCACCAAGAGGGAGCTGTAGGCCCACAGGCTGTTGCACTTCTGAATACCAACCAGCAGGGGGCGGATCCACAAAGAACATGTTTCCTTGGTCAAAACTGGAGCCTAACCACTTCCTGCCCCTACGGGATCTTGTGTTCACTCAGGGTCACCACCAAAGAGAAGCAAGTGGGTAAGTTCATAACACGATGCTGAGGGATACTGCATTATACAAGACAGTCACACCTTGCAAGACATTTGACATCCTAGGCACCAAAGTGGTATGGTCATACTGGGGTGTGTGTGTGTGTGTGTGTGTGTGTGTGTGTGTGTGTCTCTGCCTGTCTCTGTGTGTGTGTCTGTGTGTGTGTGTGTGTATCTGTGTGTGTGTGTTGACAACTAAGATGTCCCCCATTGAGAACCGGGTATGCAATGGAAGCCAGAGCTTCCCAATGTCTCCCAGTCGTCGCTCAGGCACACAGTCATTAGTAAAATGAAGCCACGGCCAAGGGAAATGTCACAGATGGACACAGATGGAGTCTGTTAATACTTGACAGTGACAGCCTCATGTGTCAGGAGAAAGGGGAAGACACTTGCTAAAAGCAAGATGAGCACACATCAGGGGCAAAAAAACAATAACAACAACAACAACAAAAACACATCAACACGGCCTCCCATCCCACCTCCTGATACGTCCAGTGGACAGCTCCCACCCCCACCCCCAGCCCAGCCAGTAAGTTAGCAGAGTCTTTAGCCTCCTCTGCCTTCCTGGGTTAAACTTCATTTCCCTGTGCTGCCACAGCAACCGGAAACAACCTCCACTCACAATGAGAAGGATGGTTCCTTGGCCCAGATTTGTAGATGCACGCCCGCAGCCTGTAGCAGGGCAACCAGATCTCAGGGACAACAAGGGCTCAGAGGAGCAGAGAGTCCACAGCCTGCCTGCTGTCTGAGGAGCCAGGCCTTACCGTTTGGTTTTTCTCCCCCACAAAGATGCGCTCTGTCTAAACTGTGTGGCTGGTGGCTGTTACCCGACTGCTGTGTGAGAGGGAGTGTAGTTCATAAAAGGCCCTATGTTCCCAATCCCCTTTGGTTTGCTGTTTAGCTCTGGAAACCCTGAGGTGTGACCAGTTCTCAGCCTTCAAAACTGAGATGAACTGCCCTTGAGAGAGAGATCCGTCAGGGAAACATGTTCACCCTCTCTCTCCTGAGCCGAGGACATGGGAAGTTGGTCCAGAAAAAACAAAAGCTGGAAGTCTATTTTGAACCAGAGGTGAGTCTTAGAGCTGGGGGATGTGGGGGTGGGGTGGAGGGCACATTCTGAAGAGGTGGAGGCCTGTTCTGTCTTTTCGAGCTGTGTTTTAGTGAGTGTTGGACCCAAGATGGTGCAGGTCACTGGTAGATCTTCCCTCTGTTTGCCTGATTCCCCCCTCCCCCCCTCCCCAGAATTGCCAGGGGACAGTCTGCCTCCCTCACACTTGCTTTCTGCTGCCTCTGCTTGAGCCTGAAAGAGCATCTAGGTTGTCTGGAGACGAGACATTTGGTTCAAGATCAGACTTTGCACCTGGCGTTTAGGAGTGCTGACAGCTGCTGGTTTCGAGGAGCTGTGCTCAGTGGTTGAAACGTTTTGTGTGTGTGTGTGTGTGTGTGTGTGTGTGTGTGTGTGTGTGTGTGTGTGCCTCTCGATGGCTTTTTTGGAATGTTGTGGACTTCAACCCACCAGTATTTATATTTAATGGAGGCCAAAACAAATCTCATTTTAGAAGATTTTTCAAGAGGTGGCAAAAATCGCCTTGTTGTGCTCGAGTTTTGCTCCTTGAGAATTGCCAGAAACAATAAACACATCGCGGTGCTTTGCAAATCCGCAGGTCAGAGATCTCCATCACCGTGGTAGTTTGACATAATATTGGATCTTCACTGCTTCAAAGGACTCCAGTGGCCCATGGCGTACACTTACAGACTGACTATATAGCCACTTTATAAGCTCCTAAGTAGCCAAATTAGGCAGTGTTCCACAGAGTCTGGAATGTACAGATCCCCTCCCTGTGTGTAGCTAAAACAGTGGTGGATTGGAATAGCATCTCATGTTTAAATTAGTTATTAGCCCACGTCTAGTTGTCAAGTCATCTACAGCCCTTGATAGTTCCGAGTCCTTGCTTGTGCACCAGGAGATGTAACTAACCTGTGGCCTACACAGTGCTCTACTGAAAGCCTCTAGTCAGGCCCAGCCCTTCTGAAAGTTGTGTGGAGTAAAATGGATTTGTGTACTAGGTTCTACTAATTTTTGCTATTGTGTCGATTTGTGTGAGTGTGTGTGTGTGTGTGTGTGTGTGAGAGCATATGTGTGAGTTTGTGTGAATGTGTATGTGTGTGTATATAGGTGTGTGGGTATGTATGTGAGTATGTGCGTGTATGTGTGTCCGTGAGTTTGTGTGTATGCGAGTATATTGTACCAGTTATGTATGTGTGTGTGTTTATGTATGTGCACATATATGTGTGTATGTGTGCATGAGTGTATGTGTGTGTGTATGCATGTGTGTGTCTGCATATGGGTGTGTACACATGAGTTCAGGTACCTGAAGAGGCCAGAGGCAACGGCTCCTCTGGAACTAGAGATACAAATAGTTGTGAACTGCCTGATGTGAGTTCAGGGGCCTGAACTTAGGTCTTCTGGAAGAGTAACAAGTATTCTTAACCACTGAGGTGGTTCTCCAAGCCCATGGTTTTTTGTTTTGTTTTGTTTTGTTTTGCCTTGTTTTGTTTTTTGAGTCAGGGTCTCCCTTTGTTGCCCTGGCTGTCTCAGATAGATATTTAGACCTACCTGGCTGGCCTCAAACTCACAAAGCTCCATCTGTCTCTGCTGGCATTAAAGGCCTGCCACACTACAGCCAGAGATTCTACGCCTAATTGTTAAAGGCCACTCAGAGAAAAATTAACAACTGAAGAGAAGAGAGAGGAGGTGAGCAGTGAGATGGCTCAGTAAAAGCACTTGCCACTCAAACTGACAACCTAAGTGTGCTTCCCTCAAGCCCTAAGGTAGAAAGCAAAAACTGGCTTGCCCACAAATCACCCTCTGACCTCCGTACATGCGCATGGCACATGTGCACGCATGTGCACACATAAATAGTTTTAGAAAGCCAAAAATCTTTACACAGTGTTTGCCGTAGGAGGATTCTCCACAGTGTCTCAATCGAGGCATTTCCTTTCATTAAAGGACTATTTGAACTGGAAGTCCCCGGAAGACTATGTCCTGGTAAGCAAAGCCCAGGATGGGGACAGTGCCAGCCAGAACCCCTGGAGCCTCCTTCTTCCTAAGACCTTCAGCACAAGAAAGGGGGCACTGATCCTCTACTCAGAAGGGCTAGCCTTGTCCACATGGCCACCCAGAGAGACGAGAGGAGATCACAGGAAGAAGCCGGACCTTGAACTGCGCACACTCCAAGACCTCAGAGAAGCCATCTTGGCATACGGAAGGAAAAAGGTGGGTTTGGGAAAGATGGTGGCGTGTGCTCATAAGTGCAATCCCAGCTTTAGATGTAACTTCTTGGTCCTGAGGGAGGGAAGGCATGGAACTCACAGGCCTCCACTTCTGTCATCTTGCCCTGTGTGCTGAGAACTACCATCCTAAGGCCCACATGTCATATATGGGGAAATGCCAAAAGCAAGAAGACTTGAATATTACCAGTTCACACTTCTCTTTTAGTTAGTGACACAAAACACATCAAGAGCGGAATCAGAACCCTCGAAACCCAGGTCCACAACCACAAGCATCACCATCCACCTCTGATGTCCCCAGCTCGTAGAAATAAGAATGCTTTAAGTATTTACCTTCGGCCTTTTGGCATCAGCAGAAGTTACTTACTTTTCCCATTCTGTGTTTTACTATTAAGGGGAAACTCTGCTCTCTTCTGGTTCATACAGACTGGCGTGTTGAGACGTGCACTTGGCCTTCTGCTTCCTATAATACAACCACATGCATCAGCCCCAAGACAGGCTGGGAAGATATGTCCCTCCGTGAAATTCTAGATTAGAGATGGTGGGTAGGTTACTCCCTAGTTTCAAAGTCTCTCAGTTCTAATAAAGCTTTGGCTTTGATACTAGGTCCTTCACACACTGGCTCTCTCTTCCATGCCTCGCCCTGTACCCCACTTTTTCACACACACACACTCTACCTCAATGATAGACCCCTCAGAACTAACCCACAGACTACCTTGTCATGGTTATTTTTTACAAAATTGTGTTTGTTTCTCAGTTTCTCCCTTAACCCGGCTATCACTCAAAGAATTGAGACTATATTATGTTTTTGGTCAACAAGCTTCATAACACAATAACTGACCAGTTATTACTCAATTTTTAATCCTCTAGGCTAATCTGGATTCCTTCCAATATAAGCTCCAGAGATACTTGCACTTTGTGACTTTCCTGATCCAGCTCTTCTCTCCTGCTCTCTTCTGCTGTCTCCTGCACCTCTGCCCATACCTGAATCCTCCACTTCCTCTTCTAACTCCTCTCCTGGCTGGCAGGAAGTCCAGTCCTATTCTCTCCTCTGCTCAGCAGTTAGCCATAAATTGCTGTATTGCCATATCAGCAGACAACTGGGGAGTAGCGTTTACACAACATTGAGACAGGAGATTCTTAGAACAAGGCTTGCAACTAGATATAGGGGTGAGGGTACAGAAATCGGCATTTGAATTACACAATAACCTTATGCCTACACTAGCTCACCCCGACAGCTCCTTTTTCACCGATACTTTTGTGCATGCCTCTGGATAACTCCTACACATCCGTCAAAACACAGTGTGTCATCTCACAAAGTCTCCCACGTCCTTGGGCAGAAACACACCTGGTTTCCTCCCTCGCAAACATCCCCATCCCATGATGTGTTGAAAGTTCAGTCTCCTTGAGCATCCAACGGGCTAATATGTCCTCTAGGACAGGCACTGTGTCAACTGGCTGTGCGCGCTTTCAGTGTTTTCACATGTTGATTAGCAGGCGCCTGAGTCACATATCTGCCACAAGCAAAACGAGAAAGCCTCTTGACCAATCGTCCCGCTGCCCTTTACCATTAAATCATGAGTAAACTCTTCAATGACAGGGGAACATTTGTCAAATGTTTACTGTTACTTTAAGCTATTATTTAATTTGACCCTCCTCCATGCTCCTATGAAGTGCAATTTTTCTCAGCAAACTTCCTTATCCTCAGCTAGCCATCTTTTAAAGACAGGGTCTCACTGTGTAGCCCAGGCTGGCCTCCAGCACTTGATCATTCTACTCTAGCACCATATGGGTTCTTTTACGAAACAGGAAACTGAAGCTTTAAAGGAGTTGTGTGACTTCCTGAGGCCAGTGAGTGGCAGAGGATTCAAACCTGGGTCTCTGTGCCTCTCCACCGATAGCATGGATATCCTACTGTGTGCCTCACCACAGTTAACATGGATATCCTACTGTGTGCCTCCATACCACTAGCGTGGATATCCTACTGTGTGCCTCTCCATCGCTAGCATGGATATCCTACTATGTGCCTCTCCACCGCTAGCATGTATAGCCTACTGTGTGCCTCTCCACCACTAGCATGGATAGCCTACTGTCTATGAACTTGATGGGACTCTAGAGGCCATTGTGCCTTCTAGTTTGTTTTCCACACCTTTCCCTTGCACTGCTGTGTTCATGGGGTTGACCACAGGTTCCATAGAATTCCAGAAACATCTTTGTTAATAAGCTGTTTGTCAATAGGGTACACAGAGAGGAGACTGGGGGGAGGGGTGGAGAAGAAGGGAAAATCCAGAGAAGCCACCCGCCTTCCATTCCATCCCAGTTGACAAGAAACACCTGTACAACCTAACCTCTGTGGTCCAGCTTCCAGCAGGCAGGCCCACACTGATCCCAGGCTCTTCTGGATGACGCTCGACCCTGTTCTTCTCTTGGTCTCTAGAATGGGGTGGAATCAACGCACCAAGATTGCATCCCAATATTATCTCAATATGTATTTGACTTCCCACACACTCCAATCACCTGTGTAAACAATACCCTAAACTATATTCCTTCTGTCGTCAACATTTGTTTGTTTATTTGTGTGTCTGTCCGTCTGAGAGGACATGCATGCCATGTCATAAGTGTGGAGGTCAGAGGACAACTTCTTCCCACCATGTGGGTTCCAGGGATCAAACTCAGGTCATCAAAGGTTGCCAGGCAGCTGAGTGTGGTGGCACATGCCTTTAATCCCAGCACTCGGAGACAGAGGCAGGCGGATCATTGCGAGTTCGAGGCCAGCCTGGTGTACAAAGTGAGTCCAGGACAGCCAAGGCTACAAAGAGAAACCCTGTCTTGAAATCCACCCCCAAAAAAGAGGTCACCAGGCTTGGTAGTAAGCACCCCTTTCTACCTGCTGAGCCATCTTGCTGCACCCCTTCTATATTTAAATACTTAAAGAGGTTTTTGGTTTCCCTGGCTGGAATAACTCACTTCCCAGACAGAGAATCCTTTCCATGCCCTTGAACTGCCTATCCATATGGCTACTTTGTGTGTGGTGGTGGGGGGGGGGCGGGGGGATAGGCAGGGAATTTACTAATTTATAAAATCGATTGTTCCAGCAGAGACAACTCTGTCTCTGTCTTTGGTGACATTTGGGCTCCAAAGAGGAGGGGAGTTCTCATCCTCCAGTACCTGTTTCTAGTTAGGACTCAAAGCTGTAGGATACAGCAGTATAGACCAACTCCAAATGGCAGGGAGGGAAGTGGTGTAGAGAAGACTTGGAATAGTAATAGGCAGATATTTAAGATTAGGAAACAGGGCCTGGCGCGCGCACCTTTAATCCCAGCACTCAGGAGACAGAGGCAGGTGGATCTCTATGAATGCAAGGCCAGTCTAGTCTATAAAGCGAGTCCAGGACAGCCAGGGCTACACAGAGAAACCCTGTCTTGAAAATCCACCCCTCCCCCCAAAAAGACTAGGAAACAGTATTGTTGATTTTACAAGGGAAACAAGTCAAGAGACCCAGGATTGCGTGAGATGAGAACTTCAACAGAGATGAGCCCCCAGAAGGAGAGCTATAGACTCCACAAACCCAGGAGCCTAACACCCACTTCCAAAAGTCTATAGGGAAACAGTCTCAATCTTTCAAATTGGAAAATAACGTGACCTTTCTGGGGGACATTTTAGCAAAGCCTAAAAAGTATTGATATCCTTTGACTCAGCATTTGGCTTTTAGAAGCTCCTTAGAAATGAAGCCGAGATATGCCCTAAATGTTTACTACAAGAGCACCATATCTATCACTATGCAGAACACTGGAAACTAACTGTCTCACAATCAAATATTGATTAAATGAATTACAGTACAACCATGTAACAGATTCTGGGCAGACAATAAGCAATGTATTAATCACAAATCACATGAAAAAATATTCACAGTGTCCTTTTAAAAGTAGATTACAGCCAAGCATGGTGGTGCACACCTTTAGTCCCAGCATTTGGGAAGCAGAGGCAGATAGATCTCTAAGTTCAAGGATAGCCTGGTCTACAGAGAGAGTTCCAGGACAGCCAGGGCTACACAAAAAAGCCCTGTGTCTCCATAGATAGATAGATAGATAGATAGATAGATAGATAGATAGATAGATAGACAGACAGACAGACGTGTGTGTGTGTGTGTGTGTGTGTGTGAGAGAGAGAGAGAGAGAGAGAGAGAGAGAGAGAGAGAGAGAGAGAGAGAGAAGGGAGATTACAAAATAGTATCCATATATAAATTTAAAATATTACTAATGTTTGGCTTAGTGATTAAGAGTGCTGGCTGCTCTTTCAGAGGACTAAGTTTTGTTTCCAGCCTCCAGGTCAGACAACTCTCTACTATCTGTAATTCCAGCTCTAGGGGGTCCAGTGGGTCTCCTTTGAACACTGCAGGCACCCATACCCACACATATACACAAATTAAAAATAAAAATATTTCAGGGTAGCAGTGGTGCACACCTGTAATCCCAGCACTCAGGATGCAGAGAAAGGTGGATCTCTGTGAGTTCAAGGCCAACCTGGTCTACAGAGCTAATTCTAGGATAGCCAGGACTACACACACACACACACAATCCCTGTCTCAAAAAACAAAAACAACAAACAAGCAAAGTAAAATACTAAAGTTGAAACATTCTTGAGCATTTGCTGTTTTAGGTGAAGTGGAACTGTAGCTCAGCAAACTATAGAAATGGAGCCCACCGTTAGCCACGTCGTCTTCCTCCGGGTCACACTGTATTTGTCTAAATAAAGAGCCCAAACGAGGAGATGGACGGTGACACATTTATGGTAGGGACACTTAGTGAATGTCTATACTGGCTGGGCTAAGAATCACAACTTCAATAATCAAGACCCCATACAGATCTAGAGAGAGTTTAGCACAGGGGCTTAGGGGTCATGTGCGTGTGCACAGCACCTCCGGTTGTGTGCTAGTCTGAGGGCAAGCATGCAGTGACATCTCTGGGTCCCCTTGGCAGTTTTCCTGATGACCCAGCTTCCTAAAGAGCAAGGATCAATGTCAAGTGAAAAGATAATTGACCTCAGAGCTCTCAGACCTCTGCAGGCACACCGGGGCCTTCTCTTGCTTTTTGTTTTATTTTGTTTTAAGCCAAGGGAAGTCTCAACACTCTCACAGTGAAAACCATTCCCGAGAACTTTCATTCATTCAACATCTCCATATTTAGCAGTCACTTTGCCATAAATCCAGATAGCTATAATTTGAGGCAGTTTTTAAATTAAAACGTGGCTACAGTCTTGAGGCGCAACTGAATATCCGAAAGGGTTTCTAAAATTGTCGAGTGTATTAATTTTCAAATTGTTTTTTTTTTTCTTTCTCACTCTTATGGTTTTAACATTGTGTGAATCTGTCGATACTTTTTAAATGCTTGCTTTAGCCAGGCATGGTGGTGCATGTCTGTAATCCCAGCGCTCAGGAGGCAGATACAAGCAGATCTCTGAGTTCGAGGCCAGCCTGGTCTACAGAGTGAGTTCCAGAACAGCCAGGGCTACACAGAGAAACCCTGTCTCAAAAAAATAAACAGAGTTGTCTGCTTTAGTACTTTTGGCAAGTACTTACCAACCGAGTTATCCCCCCCAACTCAGATGAATGCTTTCTGAATGTTAACTGTAACACACATCTTATGGACCAAATGTCACTTCACCTGAGCAAGCCTATGATGGGGTGCTAGCTTTACCTCTGCTTTGTAAGAAAAAAAAAATCAGACTGAAACTAAATAATTTACCCCAAATTACACATCCACGCTACGCAACTGGAATGGGAGCTTAGACGATTTGTTCTAAGGCTCAGCTCAACCTCTAGACACTACATCCCTCAGAGGAGAAATGAGTCTCTGCATTTCTAGCAATATGTGTAGGAAGCAGAGCTGGGGCTGCAGGGGGAGGGGCGGCCCAGCTCGTACTTGCCCTGCACGTGTGAGATCCAGAGTTTGCACCCCAATCCCCCTGGCACTATGAGAGGGGGGAGGGTGGGGAGAAGGAGAGGGCGAGGCAGCAAAGAGACATAGAAGCAGAAAGACGGATACAGACAGACAGACAGACAGACAGACAAAGAGAAGAGTAGAGGGGAGAGGGAGGAGATCTGAGAGTCTTCCAGCACATACCTTACACAAACCATTTACAATTCTAAGGAAATGAATCAGATTTTCATTAAAATCTAACTGGATTACAGAAAACATTTTCATGCTATATGCATGGTCCAGTGGACTCTTGTTTTTATATTTTTCATCTATTGGTTCCCTTGTAGAGCTAATAGAGACTATTTACTTTTCATTTTAATTTTTCTTTCTCATTTACTGTGTGAGCACACGCACGTCATGGAACATGTGAAGAAATCAGAGAACAAATTTTGGAAGTCAGTTCTCCTCTCCCGCCTTGTTAACCCAGCATCCTTCCTGTTTCTCCTGCTGATGTGCCTCTTACTCTAACCTAACTGGCTCAACAGCATCCAGACATGCTCCCAGCTCACCATAGGAGTGCCAGGATTACAAATGCACAGCACTGCATCCAGCTGTTGTTGTTTTTTTTTTTTTTTTTCAAGACAGGGTTTCTCTGTGTCGCCTTGGCTGTCCTGAAACTCACTCTGTAGACCAGACTGGCCTTGAACTCACACAGAGATCCACCTGCCTCTGCCTCCCGAGTGCTGGGATTAAAGGCATGCGCCACTATGCCTGGCCTGCATCCAGATTTTTT
>OU015743.1:46300476-46318248 GCA_907169655.1 Acomys percivali | reverse complement strand
GCTTGATGTACATAAAAACGTAGGTTTGGTCTCCTTTCAACAATCAAAATGTCTAGTGCCTTTCTTGCAAACCTGGTTCTATTAAGTGTAAACTAACGTCCCTGACGATGCTGTGTGCTGAGAAGTACTGCTCTCACACAGACTGAGTCACATATTCAATCTCACGGGCAGGGAGAAGTGACCTGTGCACACACTCTACCCACAGCACGTGGGTATTAGGCATGCGGATGTACACAGCTGTTAAGTGAGTATCCATTTGGCCGGAGTTTCACCTCCTCCACCCTCAGAAGTGTATCTGACTCCAAGTGAATCTGACTAGGAAAGATGGATCTCCAGTCTGGCTTGGCATCAAAAGATCATTCTAGAATTCCTCCAAAGATCTTTAGTGCTATATACTTACTCTGTGTGGGGTTAAGGTCCTCTTGTAAACAAGCCAACATGGCCCTGGGCTATCTACCCATCAAGTTCCTGTGCCATAAAACCCAGGGAGACTTCTGAACTTAAAACCTGAGCCCCGGTCTTATCCATTAACACTTCCAGCATCACTCCCAATCAGATACCCTCTGCAGGCAGAGGAAGGGGGCGGGGAGAACTGCCCCCTGCAAGCCCAGGCTTTTGACTCTAGAGCCAATGCCACCACGGATGAGAACGATGGAGGCAGGTGAGGCTGGCTGTGGGGACTCCCAGGCGTCCAGCTCTCCATCTCACACAGGGCACTTGAGGTTTCCAGAGCCCTTAGTTGAAAGGCAGACCCACATTGTTCCACAGCGCTGCATGCTGGGAGTCGAGGCAGAGCTGCATGCTGGGAGCGGAGGTATCGCTACAGCTTGTCTTCAAACAAGGAAGGCTTGCCAGGTTCTTTCAGCAATAAATCTACCTTGAGTAGGTGCTGAAAGTAGCTGCAGGACCCTTTGAAGCATCGGTGAAAGATTTAACCATGCCGCAGTCAGCTGTTGACTCAGACCCTTCCTGCAGCCTCAGACGGGGTAAATCCAGAGCAAGGCGGCAGTCTTAGCCCCCTGCGGTCCACAGAGGTCTTCCCCCCTCCCCGCCCCCCACCCGCCCCAGCAAAGCGTCAAGGAGGCACCCAGCATCCCCAAGGTCAGGTTTCCAGTTCCACATTTCAGTGGTTGCAGGTCAGGGTTGTGGGTCACTACACCACACGACCCCACCACCCAGGCTCCACTTGCCCTTCGCACAGCATGGTCACTGCCTTGAGGCCCAGCCAACTCTGTAAGGAAGTGAGAGCAAGAAGTTGGGATCCCCATTTTTACAAGTGAGGAAACATCTCCAACAGCAAAGTTTCCACCTGTGTCTCCTGACACCCGGGGCAGCCCTGTGTCTACCCTTCCCATAGAGGCAGAAACGAAAAGCGCCAGAAGGACCAGGGGCCTGGGCCGCCCTTGCTCTGAGAAGCCAGAAGGAAGGAACAGTGGCGCCACGCTGTGTCTGAGGTCCCCAACTGACCCACTGTGCCTTTTGCAGGTCAGCAGGGCCTGGGTGAAGGGGAAGATGGTGCGATCACAGACCAGGGCTTTGCAGCTGCTCAGCCCCACCGCCATCAGGGGCCTCACCTGATGTCCCTCAGGAAGCAACCATGGCGGGAAGATGGAACCCGGGCCGAGGTACCGCTTCTGGAGGGATTCCTTCTGTTCTTCTTGACTTTAAAGGAGATGCTCCCTCTGTTCGCCGTTTCTTGAGACTCTCCAAAAAAGAAAAGGATACTTTGACCCTGAACACTCTCTCCTAATTTGTCACCCAAGGAACCTTGACATTGCCCGGTGCTCCTTTTTAAAATTTATGTGTAAGTGCTCTACCTGCATGTACACCTACAAGCCAGAAGAGGGCGTCAGGTCACATTATAGATGGTTGTCAGCCACCATGTGGTTGCTGGGAATTGAACTCAAGGCCCCTGGGAGAGCAGACAGTGCTCTTAACCCTGAGCCAGCTCTCCAGGCGAGCCAGGTGTCCCTTTTAAAGGAGGTTTTCTGCAGGTAAACACACCTGGGAAATGCAGCCCACATATCCCCCACCTGGAAAGTCACCGTACGCTTTGGACGCTTTCAGAGGTCCTGGGATGACGTGGCCAGTTTAACTCTGTCGGACTCCTGGTTTCCCACAGTGCTGAACCAGATTCTCCTTGACACCCCACCCCACCCCCCACCCCCCACCCCGCCCCAACCCTATCTAGGCAGCTGTGGTCTGTCCAGAGAGAAAGAACTCGTGGCCTTGGACTTGGACTAATTTCTTGCTAGTTAGACTAGACTAAGAACTTCCAGCCTGAATGAACTCTGCAGAAATGATCTCTAAACTGTGTGTGTGTGTGCGTGTGCGTGCGCGCACAGTGGAAGGGAGTGGGGGCTCAATGAGGGAATGGGTGTATGTGTGTGTGAGAGAGATGTGTGTGTGGTGCGTATGTTAACAATTGCTCAGAGCAACACAGACAGTGTCTACTCCTATCTTGAATAATCTTGTTTGGCTTTACAAGGCACAAGCCAAGGAAAGCAGAAACATGGCCAAAAAAACCACACTGCAGAAGGGGAAAGAGGGAATTTTATGATGTAAAGACCATGACTTAAACACTTTATTCTGGTGTGTGTGTGTGTGTGTGTGTGTGTGTGTGTGTGTGTGTGACAACCCCCTCCTCACCCGCCATAAGCATTGTATGTCAGGCATTCCTTCTTTGGTCAATAATGACATGTTTCATAGTAATAAACAAACAGCATTAGAGACCATGCTTCAGGCTAGAGAGTTGGCTCAGAGGTCAACTCTTTCAAAGGTCCTGAGTTCAATTCCCAGCAACCACATGGTGGCTCACAACCACCTATAATGTGATCTAATGCCCTCTTCTGGCCTGCAGGTGTACATACAGGCAGAGCACTGCATACATAATAAATCTTTTGTGTGTGTGTGTGTGTGTGTGTGTGTGTGTGTGTGTGAGAGAGAGAGAGAGAGAGAGAGAGAGAGAGAGAGAGGCCATGCTTCTGTGGTCTTGTTTATCCTCACCATTCTTGAGAGAGATTTCATCCCTGGATCCACAAGGTCTGACTAACAGAGGGAGCTGCTTTAGTCGCTTATGTTTACCAGCCTGTGTGTCTGTCGTTCCCTAGGATGCATTGGTGGAGAGCCACCTCCGTGTCCACTCTTCAGAGGAAAGTCACAATGGAAAGACACAGCGCGCCTCCTGGAAGGCCCTTGGGCGTGCCCGATTCGGCTACCTTCAGCCTCCTAGTGACAAGCCCCTCTTCACGTTCTACTGTGGAGCCTTCCCAGGTAGAAAGGCAGGTCTCAGGGCTAGGAAGCCCGAGGCCTGTGTGGCCAGATCACACCTATGCGGCTTCACTTGAGCACACAGGCTTGCCAGAGGTTTCCTCCCCCTGCCACTCACCCTCAGAAACAGCCACAGAGTCCAGTTAGTGCAGGAATGAGACTCTGCAGGCTCTTCCCGCCTGGTGCTCAACCACACAAATCCTCTCATTCCAGTACTGAGTTTGAATTTTGCTGAGGCCATTTCCCACCATGTGGAACACCACCACTCTGAGGATAATGCCACCAGGAGACACAGTGGGGGTTGCATGGGGACATGTAAAACATGCTGCGGAATTCCCTTCCCGTGTGTAGTTATCAGTGTATTCTCATCACCGCCTGACTCAGCCAGCCAGAGGCCAGAAAGGAGACTAAGGGTCCCCTGCCTGCCATGGCCAGCTCAGTATCCCTCTGTCTCCCTGAGCTTCTTCTTGTCTGCTAAATTTGCATAAAGCTTCTGTTTCCTGTTCATCTACAGACGTACATGATATGTTCGTTGTATGTACAGAAGGGGCCCTCGGGTTAGGGTGTGGTGCTATAGACTTGTAGCCCAAGCACTCGAGGATCTGAGGCACCGGTTAAGACCGTCCTGCACTGCATCAAGAGTTTTAGGATAGTTACCCTCGGTGACAATATGAAGCCCTGCTCAAAAATTAAACTAGAGGGCCAGAGCGATGGCTCAAGGGTTAAAGTATCTGCTGTTCTGTTCGGTTCCCAGAACCCACACTGGGTGGCTCACAGCTATCTCAGCTTCCCATTACTAAACCCAAGGAGTCTGATACCCTCCAACCTCGGCAGACATGTAGCATGAACACACACACACACACACACGCACGCACGCACGCACGCACGCACGCACGCACACCACACACACCACACACATCACGCACACATACACACAACACACTACATACACACACAACACATACACACCTCACACGCCACACCCCACATACAACACACACACAACACACACAGAGAAGACACACACACATACCATACACACACACACACATCACATACACATAATAAAAACAAGTTTATAAGAAAAGAAAGAAAGAAGGAGTTAAAACTCAGCAATTCGCCCACAACTGACAAGTTCTCATTCCTACCTGTTTCTGCAGACAAACAAGGGAACATGAAAGCCCACAAGGCCGGAGGCAGCTGCGTGTCACAGGAGCCTCCTGCTGAGAGACGCCTTTTCCCTCCTATAGCATCTGCCTCGGGCTCAGAACAAAGCACCCTTGGGGAAGCAAAGAAAAAGAAGGTAGGGGTGTGTGTGTGTGTGTGTGTCTTGTGTGTTACCTATGGGTGTCTGTGTGTATATGTGCAAGTGCATCTGTGACTGTGTGTGCATATGCATGAGTGCATGTGTATGCACATGTTTGTGTGTGTGTGTGCATGTATGTATGTGTGTGTGGTTTTGTACATGCATGTGTGTGTGCCTGTGTGTGTATGTAATATATACGTGTGCCTGTGTGTGGTATCTGTGTATGTACATGCATGTGTCTGTGTGTGTGTGTGTGTGTGTGTGTGTATGTGTATGTTTATTCCCATCCTAGCAATGAACTCAGATGGCTGTCCGTGAGCACAGAAGGTACAGTTGGAATGAAGATGCTGTGGTAACTTACTGTTGGAAACCCCAAGTTTCAGCAGCCCCCAGTCATTCCTCAGAGCAGAACCCTTTGCTCAGTCAGGGGCCAAGGAGTCTCTCCAAACAGGTAAGGGCAGAGTTTGAGCTTGTGAGCAACTGGCTCGCTACCAATTAAAGCCCTAGGGAAATGGACTCCAGTGATGTTTGCTCAGCTGAGGCTCTGTCACCTCTGCAAATGTTGGGTGGTTCTGCAAGCTTGTGGACTCCTTTCAGGAGTCAAGAACAGGGCCAGCAACATGGCGCGGCCTGTAAAGACTCTTGCCACAAAGCCTAATGACCTGACTCAATTCTGAGACTCACATGACAGAATTATAGCACTAACTCCCACAATTGTCCCCTGACGTCCACATGCACACAGTGGCAGGCGCCTACTCACAAATAAATATAAGTAAATAAATAGATATAATAAACATTTTAGTAGTCAAAACCACCTCTTCCTTCAGATGGCTCTGGCCATCTCTGGGCTGGCCCTGCCTCATAATTCCGTATGGGACTTTAGCATGTAGGAAGCTTCTATTGGATAATGAGAGTAGAAACTCCAAAATGTTCCGCCCCCCTCAGCCGCTGTGAGAACGTGAGCAGGCCACTCACATCTTCTAAGCCACAGGGAGCTGTCTGGGGACAGATAATGATGGGAACCTCACAGAGCTGGCAGGGGCACAAGAGATGATGCACTTCTAGGACTTTCTTTGAGTCCAGTGGGAAGCGCCGCAGTGAGGACTTGCACCATCGTAAGTGGCCCTGCAGGACCACGGGCAGTCTGGGCACCTCTGGTGCAAGTAAGGGATGCTGTTTTCATTCTGTTCAGGACTGTCTGGGTGGTCCTAAGTCTGAGCTGTCTTCCCCAGTTCATTTGAGCCAGGAGTAGAGAGCAGACATGAAGTCCAAGTATCTCCACCCGGTCCACACAGGCCTGCAGAACGCCTGAGCTCTCACACCAGCCAACCAGGCTCAGAGGAAAGGGCTCCTTTGAAACCCATGCATTCGTTAACATAGGAAAGTGATATTTTCCACTGGGTTAAATCTCTGTGTCAATTTCTAATTAGAATAAAGAAATTAAGGCTTGGCTTGTCAGCCACCCCTCATGCAAGCAGTCTGAATTCCCACACGGCTTTCTCAATGCGACCCTTGTGAAGCAGAACCTACAAGGTCGCATTCAAAGCAGGGCTGTTTGTTGGTGGGCGACACCTGCACGGGAGGGTCCCCAGGAACAGACGTCCTATGTGCGTGTGTTGGGCTAATCATTTTCTTAATGTCTCAAGGTTGTAAATATTACTTTGCATAAACTGGGTAGAATGTCCTTCCTCAGTCAACCCCAAGCATGTAGAACGCTTACGCATGTTCCTGACTTCTGATTTTCTTTTAAAGCACTTGGGGGTGGGGGTGGGGCTGGGGGCCAAGAAAATCTTTTTTATTTTTCTTTCTGTGAAATCAAACTCTCTGAAAGCCAGCGCCTACACACCTCAGAGCGCTAAATTCATATGCCAAATGCTGCAAGCAAAAAATGAAGTGTTCTGTTGCAAGCAAAAAGCGAAGTGTTCTGCAGTTTCTGAATGACTGGAGACTGGAGAATCCAAGTATTAACCTACAGTACCCCCTAACCCGTATGTGCCATATGTGATACATATATGATCACATATGTGATACACACACACACACGCCACACGCCACAGTCATATACACACACATGCCATAAACATATCAAATATGCAGACATCCCATACACACATACAACACAAATGTGCAGACACACAGATCCAACACACACACAACCCACACAAGTCATAAAAATAATCTGTATTCCAAACACTACTCTAATTATGTATATTAGTGAGAATGACCACACTCTTATCTTAAGCAGGAAATTGAAGCCTCCAAGTCACCAAGGCACAAATGACTGCCCCTGCTCATCTAAAGTTGAACAGTGTCCTGTTTGTCTCAACAACCTGTGTGGAGACTCGTTTATCACAGAAATCCCAGCTGTGACACTTCAATCCTTATCATCATCCCCAGTCATATAAAAACTATCACTCTCTCAAAGGCCCTTATGGTGGAGAGAGGGGAATTTGAATTTGGATGGCTTTGAATTTGCCAATTCACTGTGGATGATCTAGAACTCCTGATCCTCCTGCCTCCGCTTCCCATGTGCGGGGTCCCAGATGTGGACCGCCACACCTGGCTCTCTCAAAGGTTCTCAGACTTATCACGTTTGATAAAACTCAGAAAACTCGGACCGGAAGGGCTAGGGGGGCGGGGGCATGTGTGGAGCTCCCTAGAAGCATCAAAGCAACACACACCACAGCCATCAGTTCGGGCTCCCAGCTGATTACCTGGGCTTCTAGCAGCTATTAGTACAAGAAATACTACAAGATATGGTATCATTTGCCCTCTGCAGGCAGCGGAGTTTGGAGACCTGCCATGTTGGTTTTGTGTTTAAACTTTCTCCAGGCACCAAGGGCTCTCAGATTACCGCCTCTTTCGGAAGACACACCCAGAGTCCTCAAACCCCCGAGGAGCCGATTTAAAGGCTGTGAACCCCCACTGGAGCTCTTCATTATCCCGATGGAGATTCGGCTCCACGCCCCACAGCCTCCAAGAGAAAAGGCCTGCAGAAGAGGTGGGTCCTTGCTGACAGTGCCTCTGAGGAACCTGAGCAAGCCAGAAAGGGCTGGGAGGTGGGGGTCCCTGCCAGTCCAACCCATCCCAAAGTGATGCCTGAGCTTCCTGGGGTCGTCCTCAGGAAGAGATGATCTTTTCCAAACGGAAGAAAAGCAGCAAAATGTGTAGGTCTCTTCTGATCATACCCAATTCGATTTTTAAATATCTGCCAAGGCCCTCGTTATGCCTTTCCTGTTACTAAACTAGGAAAAGAAGACAGATACAGAAGTCCAGTGTTCCACAAATAGTATAAAAGTGCAAGCTGGGGAGGGGGGTAATAAAAATAAAATAATAAAAATTAAAATTAATAAATAAATAAAAATAAACAAAACAGAAAATGTAGCAACTGAAAATAGTCCTAATTAGGATTACTATTGCTGAGAGCAGAGAATAAAGAGAGAGGACAGGGAGGAAGGGGAGAGGGCAGGGAGGAAGGGAGGGAGGGAGGGACAGTCAGGTTGAGTCATGTCCCTGGCCTGGAACACTGGCTCAGTCACAGGGCCACCCTGGAGTCAGAGAATGAACACAGATTTATCCAAGCCCCATTGTGCAAGCAAGGGGGAGCTGGGTCTCCACAAAGACAGGACACGTGGCAAAAACAACTTATGTTTTTCTTTTCCTTCTAGATGCTCAGCTCCCGGAGTCAGAACCAGAAGAAGCGGTGCCTTTGTGGCGCCCTCTCCGGAAGCGTTTGTTCTTAGGAAAGCCAAGGGGGATAACGGTGCATCCCTCAGGGGACAGCGGCCAGGACACGCCCTCCCCTCAAGGTACCAGATCCTCTCTCCCTCCAGAACCCCACAGGAACCTCACTCTAAATGGAAACAAGGCAAAGAGGGTCCCCAGTGGAGAGATAGGAGGCTGCAGGGAGGTTAGTTCACGGCCAGTGTCTTGAAGATGGCTGTCCCATTGCTCAGCAGCTAGCGCCTTAGCCCACCAGCTTCTGTACAGCTAACAGTTTCCAGCTCTCAATTGGCTCACTCACTAGATCATGCCCCTGTAATATTTTCTGGTGACAAATGTAAAATGGCACTTCATTGACTAAAACTTTGCTGCATGCCCTGTTGCTAATCCTGAAATGTCATTTCTAATCTTTTATGAATATGTACTTACTAATTTAAAAGGTTGTGTAGAAGTTATGCACATAGGGCCAGGTGTTGCAGGGCACACCTTTAGTACCAACACTCAAGAGGCACAGGCAAAAGGATCTCTGTGAGTTCGAGGCCAGCCTGTTCTACCTAGCAAATTCCAGGACAGCCTGGGCTACAAAGAGAGAGACTTTGTCTCAAAATTTTTTTTTAATGTTTAAAAAAAATAATAAGGAAGTTATGCACATAGGCATTGTTTGTTTTTTCGAGACATGGTTTCTCTGTGTATCCCTGGCTGTCCTGGACTCACTTTGTAGACTAGATTGGCCTCGAACTCAGAGATCTGCCTGCCTCTGCATCCCAGAGTGCTTGCATTAAAGGCATGAGCCACAGCACCCAGCTCACATGGGTATTTTAAAGTTCATATTTTATTTATTACGTATACAGTGTTCTGCCTCCATGTAACACCTGCAGGTCAGAGGAGGACACCAGATCTCATTCTAGATGGTTGTGAGCCACCATGTGGTTGCTGGGAATTGAACTCAGGACCTTTGGAAGAGCAGCCAGTGCCCTTAACCTCTGAGCTATCTCTCCAGCCCCTAAAGTTCCTATTTTAATGCAATAAATATGTCAAAAGTGATGAGTAATATGTGGGAAGTTCTCCGTTTTCAGAAACCTGAGCCTTCTTCCAACATGTACAAGATGGCAGGCTCACGAGTGGCAGGTGATTATCAGGCACCTCAGCTGGAAGCAGAGGGGGACACATTGGTTTGTATTGCAGTCCCCTCTATGCCAGGCTCTGCTCTCGGGTTTTTAACACACATTCTCTCAGGTGCCCCTCACAACAACCCTGCCTTCATTTTACAGACCAGAAAATGTAGATGTCAAGAGCCAAGGCCACACTGCTCCAAGTGGCCTGGCTAAGACTGAAGGTCAGGACCTCCCAGCGTTCAACTCCATGTTGTGCCCTTGACCCTACATTGCCCTTGAGAAAAGACACAACGAAGAACTTAAGGTGTTCTTCAAACGTATTATCAGTGGCGCACGCCTGCAATCCCAGCACTCAGGGAGGCAGAGGCAGGTGGATCACTGTGAGTTTGAGGCTAACCTGGTCTTCAAAGTGAGTCCAGGATAGCCAAGGCTGCACAGAGACACCCTGTCTTGGAAAACCAAAAGGAAAAATAGAAAGAAAAGAAAAAGGTATTATCAAAGCAGAGGCTTAATAGGCCTCTTATGTGAATGGCAGCCGTCCATTTTGTAGCTTCTTTAGATGTCGTACAGGCAGGGACCCCCTTCTGTCACTATCCTGTTCATAGCCAGAGCCACAGAGATGAAGAGGCACAGTGGAGTTCACTTCCAGCTTTACTCATCCTGTACTGCCCTCCATTCCTTTTGACCTACTGTATTTACCCACTAGGGCTGAGTGACAAGAGCTAGCCCATCTTTATCTGCTATGCTGGGTAGAAGCTGGCCTAAGAAGTCTGATGGGTTAGGGTGAGTTAGTTCAGTATGTGACCCAACCTTGTAAGAATGGGAGCCAAAGGAGGTCATAAGCTCAAGGCCATCGCCAGAAACAGCTACATCCCAACTCAGAAAAAAAGGAGGTGCCAAGGAGACAGGCTTTTTCACATATTGTGCCCCCCACAGACCTGGTGCGGGGTATTAAGAACTGGAAAGTAGGACTGTCCCATGGTTGCACACCCCCAATCACACACCCACATACACACATGCTTTATTTTACTGTAGCTCTACGTGGGGGTGGATGTTATACGTTCTGTCAGCATAAAATTCTCCTCTCAGCCACAGTACAGTGATCACTTTCAAGAAAGTTAACAGCAGTGCAGAAATGTTTTCCAATATAAAATCCATATTTCAAATGTCCTACTTATAAGAACAACACTCTCTGTTTGTTTGTTGTTTTTTTCCCAAAACCAAAATTCAATTTCAGGACCACGCATTGCATTTAGTTGTCACCTCTCTTCAGGGCCTTTTAACCTGTAAGGATTCTTTAGGTATGTTTTTGTTGTTTGGGTTGTTGCTGCTGCTATAGTTTAGCTTTGGTTTGGTGTTGTGTTTTGTGTTTGTTTTTGTTTTGTGAGACAGGGTTTCTCTGTGGTGTGGTTTTTTGTTTGTTTGTTTGTTTGTTTGTTCTTTTTTTTTTTAAGACAGGGTTTCTTTGTGTAGCCTTGGCTATCTGGACTCACTCTGTAGACCAGGCTGGCCTCAAACTCACAGAGATCCACCTGCCTCTGCCTTTCAAGTGCTGGGATTAAAGATGTGTGCTACCACCGCCCAGCTGGTATGGTTTTTTGACACAGAATCTCACATAGAAATACAGCCCAAGCTGGCTCTAAACTCACTGTGTTTCTAAGGATAACCTCGAATTCCTGATTCTCCTGTTTCTATCTCCCAAGTGCTAGAATGGCAGTTGCTCATGGGTACATCAGGTTTCCAGGCTAGTTTTTTATGACATCAGTGTCACTGTGTTCCATAGGGGGTGATGCTATCCACTACTGAGCCAAAGGTGGTGTCTGCCAGATTTTTCCTCTGTGAAAACACTTCTTCTGCCAGGTATGGTGGCGCACACCTTTAAAGTCAGCACTTGGGTAGCAGAGCCAGGTAGGTATATCTCTGTGAGTTCAAAGCCACCCTGGCCTATTAGTGAGTTTCAGGACAATGTGGAGAGACTCTGCCTCAAAAAAAAAAAAAAAAAGTACTTCTTCCTTTTGTAATAAGTAAACACCCTGTGAAATTGAGATTGTGTGTGAAGCCAGCTTTTAAGCCTCAATGGAACAGTTGTGTCAAATGTGAAATCACGGCCATTGTCTCTGAAGGACAAAGCCAGGCTTTTGGAGGTGAGGGCCAGTCCCTGCTGTGCTTGAGAGGAGAGAATGGGGGTGAAGGGTAAGAGGGGCTTTCTGAGGCAGAGGCAGGTTGATCTTTGTGAGTTCGAGGCCAGCCAGGTGTACAAGTGAGTCCAGGACAGCCAAGGCTACACAGAGAAACCCTGTCTCAAAAAACAAAATAAAACAAAAAAGGAGGGGCTTTTTGGTATTTCTCAGTGCTGTGGCCCTCTGTCTGTTTACCATCCAGATGGTGGCATACTTGGCCCTCCATATCCATGCCCTCATGCTACATGCACAGATTCAACCACTGAAGTATTTGGGGGAGGGGGACTCTCAACTGTAGGCCAACAATGGTGGCACATGCCTGTAATCCCAGCATGTGGGAGGCAGAGGCAGGCAGAACTCTGTGAGTTCAAGGCCAGTCTGGTCTACAGAGCAAGTCCCGGACAGCCAGAGCTATACAGAGAAACCCTGTCTCAAAAAGAAAACCCAAAAATGGGGCCTGGAGAGATGACTCAGTGGTTAGGAGCACAGTCTGCTCTTCCAGAGGTCCTGAGTTCAATTCCCAGCAACCACATGGTAGCTCACAACCATCTATAATGAGATCTCGTGCCCTCTTCTGGTGTGCAGGCACACATGTAGGCAGAACACTATATATGTAATAAATAATTTTTTTTTTACACACAAAAACAAACAAATAAACTCACTCAACTTGCCAGGCGTGGTGGCACACGCCTTTAATCCCAGCACTTGGGAGGCAGAGGCGGGCAGATCGCTGTGAGTTCAAGGCCAGCCTGGTCTACAAAGTGAGTCCAGGACAGCCAAGGCTAACACAGAGAGACCCTGTTTCGAAAAACCAAAGAAAAAGAAAAAAAAAGAAAGAAAACCTCACTCAACTTACTAAACACCCCCTTCTTTTTATTTTATTGCTACTTTCCCCTAAACAGTACACCATAACAGCTATTTCCATAGCGTTTACATCGTATCAGCTATTTTATTTATTTATTTATTTATTTATTTATTTATTTTGGTTTTTTTTTTTTTTCCCGAGACAGGGTCTCTCTGTGTATCCTTGTCTGTCCTGGACTCACTTTGTAGACCAGGCTGACCTCAAACTCACAGCGATCCGCCTGCCTCTGCCTCCCAAGTGCTAGGATTAAAGGCGTGCGCCAACACGCCCAGCCATATCAGCTATTTTAAGGAGTCTAAAGACAAGAGCACAAGGGACTCCAAGTAGGTTATAAGTAAATACTAAGCCACTTGATATAAGGACTTAAGCACCCACAGTCTATCCTGGAATCAACAGGCAGCTACACTTCGTGCCCTGCATACCTTGAGAAGAGAATGTGGCTATTGGGTACCTTGTCTAGCAAAATGGTTTTGTCAGAACTCTGTGTCCAGCTGGGGGTGTTAGCACAGGCCTGTGATCCTAGCATTTGGGAAACTGAGACAGAGAAACCACACTTTGAAGCCAAATTGGGCTTCGCAGTAAGATATTGTCTCGAAAGGAAAGAAAACTGTACCCCATCATCATCAAAATCCCTAGAGCCCTAAAGCCGGAATCTTGTGCTCAGAACCTGGGGAGAGGGAGGGGCTACAGCCTCTAGGCCACTCCCACCTATCATGGCGGCAACAGCTATCACCTCTCCCTTTCTCCTCGCTCTGGGCAATTCCTCAAAGGAAGGGGCCCCTGTTGTAGCCAAGAGCAACTTCACTATGTGGCTCCCTACTCCTTAGCAGGCCTGGGAAAGAGAAATGAAGCTGAAAACAAATCGATCCATCATTCTAAATACAGTGGCTGTTTACGAAGCCATAAAAGCACGCTCTGGTCTTCCCGATTCGAGCGTATTCCATTCATGGTTTTCCCATTTTGCTTTAGAAAGTGGTGATATCCTGGCCCAGAGCATAAACCAATCACCGGGTCTCCTACCACCGATTAAAAGAAAGAAAAGCCCCAAGACCCAGAGGGAATTGGGCAGCATCAGGACACCAGGCTGCAACAGTCCCATGGGTCGCCAAAATGAAAGGACACCGCCCGCAGGACCAGGTAATCATCGCAGGGTGCTCGGACACTCTACCCCACTGTCTTTTCTGTGGCTCCTGTCCGGGGCTGCAAGGCAGCCATGAACTAGGTCCTCGCCGAAAAGGGGAAATGGTGGAATTTCCAACTGTATTAGTGACACTAATATTGAGCCATGCCCCTGAAGAGTCTGAACTTGTTTGGAGGGTTTGATGTACCTTCCGGCAGCTACACATGATGACTTAGGTCCCTGAACTCCTAAGGTGCACACCACTTAGACACTTGGCAGTCAAGGAGGGATGAAGATCAAGACCAACACTGCTGGCTGGAGAGATGGCTCAGTGGTTAAGAGCACTGATTGCTCTTCCGGAGGTCCTGAGTTCAATTCCCAGCAACCACACTGTGGCTCATAACCATCTATAATGAGATCTGGTGCCCTCTTTTGGCTTGCAGGCACACATGTAGGCAGAGCACTATGTACATAATAAATAAATCTTTTTTTTTTTTTTAAAGCAGCACAATGCAGTAGCTACTCACACAGGTCTTTGAACTGTAGAATGCAAAAGTTGCTGAATTACCCCTGAAATCTCAAGAGAGATTCCATGCTAGAAACTGACACGCGATTGTCAAAGAAGTACAGCTGGGGGGCTGGAGAGCTGGTTCAGCACTTGCATGGTGGCACACACCTTTAATCCTAGCACTCAGGAGGCAGATCACTGTGAGTTCGAGGCCAGCCTGGTCTGCAAAGTGAATCCAGGATAGCCAAGGCTACACAGAGAAACTTTGTCTGGGAAAAAACAAAACAAAACAAAAAACACACACACAAAAAAAAAGTGTTTGTTTTTTCCGAGCCCTCCTGCTCTGTTGCCAGCACCCAAGTTGGCCATAATCATCTGTAACTCCAGTTCCAGGGAATCTGACTCCCCCTTCTGGACTGGGCACGCGCATAGTGCATCTACATACGTGTAGGCAAAACGCTAATACACATAAAATAATAAATCTTAATATGTTTTTAAAAATGCAGCCCGTTCAGTGTTCCTCCTCCCTCAGAGCCTTGGGTGACTTCCTCCTCTGAGGAGCACCAGATGAAGGAGCTAGCAAACATGGAAGAGACAGATTACGCAAAGCAAGAGGCATCTCTGTTTCTAGCACATTCACCTTGACAGAGAAGAAACTGAGGGCCTGGGAGACAACAGTTAGACTCCTTTCCTTTCATGCTACTTGGTTTTGGTTTGGGGGGGAGTTGTGTTTGGTTTTTTTGTTTGTTTTGTTTTTTCAAGACAAGGTTTCTCTGTGTATCCTTGGCTGTCCTGGACTCACTTTGTAGACCAGGCTGGCCTCGAACTCACAGCGATCCGCCTGTCTCCGCCTCCTGAGTGCTGGGATTAAAGGCGTGTGCCACCACACCCGGCTCCTTTCATGCTACTTGGAAACTGGCTGCCTCTACTCAAATCGATCACGCTCTCCCTGCCGTAGCTAGCTTCCTGTCCAGCTCTCATTCTGTCCCCAAAGCATGTGGGTCTGAATTCTTGTAAGCATAAATTAAATCTGTAAGTCAATAACTCCATTCTATGTTTACAGTTTCACTCAAAATCAAATTCCCTCCTTTCCACCCATATCTTTCTACTCAAATACCTTTGAGGTTTTTGTTGCTGTTGTTGTTTTCTCTCATCGTCATCTCTTTACACATGATACAAATGGCCCAAGCTTAACCAGTGTCCCTTCTTCACCAAGGATCATTCTGGAGGTCAATAGCCCTGGAGAAGTCACAGCAGACATACACACCTGGTCTTGGATAATCTCATAAAGGGAGAATGTAATTAGACTAGAATAGCGCAGCCATGGCGGAGACAAGTGTATTACTGGGGGGGGGAACATGTGTAAGTGAATACATGTATGTTCGTGGATCTCAGAGTGTGTGGTATACATGTGCTTATCCGTTCATGTAAGTACATGTGTGTGCTGTATGCGTGATACATACCTGTATGTGTCTAAACGTGTCTTAGTACGCATCTAAGCTGCATTCAAGCCTCTGACAGTGCACGTTTCAGTGCATGTATGTTTGGGGTTTGTTTGTTTGTTCATTTTTATTTTGTTTATTTGTTTGTTTTTCGAGACAGGTTTTCTCTGTGTAGCCTTGGCTGTCCTGAACTCCCTTTGTAGACCAGGCTGGCCTAGAGCTCACAGCGATCCACCTGACTCTGCCTCCCGAGTGCTGGGATTACAGGCATGCGCCATAACGCCCAGCTTGTGTGCCACTGTTTTTATGTGACACGCTTATAAGCTTGTATGCCTGTATGTTTGTGGCTGTGTACATGTACATTTGTCTTTTACAAGTATGCACATATTTTGCACATGTGTATATACCTTTATGTATAAGTATACATATGCCTATGTCTGTAAGTGAATTGCGTATATGCCCCTCAGCATCTACTCCAGCTGGAGGCCTGCCTTCCTACTTACTCCTTTGCCTTGGAAACAGGAAAAGCAAAAGCAATACAATATGAGCTATGTGCAGCCTCTGGCCCTGGTTTCTGTCACAGACCTAAAATCCCATGGAAATTCCAGATAGAAATGTCTCTTCTTACTCATGGTGACCCTCTTTGATAATGATGGAATTTCTGCTACTGGGGCCACTTAAATACTCAGAAGGGCACACTCCACCCTGTGCGTCTCATCACCTGGCTGTTGGGCTATATTCCGTATAACACATTAGTAGACCTAAGTGCCTGCGAGTGAGTTCTGTGAATGTCCTAAGAAAGTATCAGGTTCAAGGAGGGACTTGTGGAAGCCCCACTTGAAAACTGGAGGGTCAGGAGCACAGGACACAAGTGGGGGCTTGTAATGGACAGCTGCAACGGGAACAGGCTTGCAGGTCTGAGCCGCTAACCCCAGGAATCTGACATGAGCTCAAGGGAGCAGCGTCAGCATCAAACTGTAGAGGAAATATGGGAAGCCCCACTATGAGCTGCTAGAGGTGCATCTCAGTGAGAGGGAATCTCCACGCGTCTAGTCACAAGTGTATTCTGGACTGAGACAGAGAGCAGAGGAGGAAAACGAGCTCTTCTTTCATGTAAGTTTACATCGACACCTTGAGTCTCTGCACTTAAGGATGAACAGCCTTGTGCAGCCTGGGCCGGAGTTCCTGTGCAGCCCCAGCACTTGGTCCTAGTCTGTGGCCATACACATGGAATGCCACACAAAGGCATGGACTGCAAGGAGAAACAAAGGCAGGAGTCAGCAGATCCTGAACCCAGGGACTAGGCTGCATTCAACTGAAGATGGTTCCCCACAGGCCTAGCCCTGCCCTCAAGATGCCCAGCACTGCCACCTTCTCCCGACTCTTCATCGGTACGGTGTAGACTGGTGGGAAACCCCTGCCCCCACCTCATCCTGGCCCCAGAGGACAGGGCCTGGACAATACAGCTGCTCTGCCAGACACCTCTGAAGCTTGGCAACCACAGAGCTCATCAGAGTATCCATCCAAGTGCCCACCTGGGCTCACGAGAACCCGGCCGGACTCAGCCTCCCCCAGCTGCACTGGGGCTAACGCTGCCCATACATGCGCTTATTTTCAAGAAGATTGCAGAGTCCCGCCCTGAAACACTTTTTCCTGTATCCAGATGATGAAAATGTCTGCCTGCCCGTCCTGGGGCTCATGGGGATAGAGGCACTTCCACTGGGACGAGGTAAGGTAACACACTCTGGGTCAGCCTCGTTTTCAGAGGGGAAAAACTTTACCTTCAGTTCCCAGCAGCAGCAGCGGAGACATCATTAAAAACAGACATGAAGCAGCCAGCTTTTCCCGCTCTCTGACACAGAGGTTCCTCTGTGGTCCAGACACAATAACCCTATGTTCGAAGAACAAGTTCCCTCTTGCTGGAACATCTGGAGACAGGAGTTGTTGCAGAGGAGATCTACTGTGCCATGCTGCTGCCTTGATCAGGATGATAAAGCCCTTTTGGTATTTGTTCAAACTAAACACTGCCTTTTCTCTTCTTTCCAACCACGCTCCTAAGGTGGAGGTGGCTAACTGGTAATCCAATCAGGCACCCTTGTTATGTGTGTTGGTTCACTGCTGTGAGTCACCTGGCTCCTGACAGACAGACAGCAAGGCAGTTTCCAAAACCCCTTTTGGCACAGGAACTTTTTGGAAAAGAAGTGCTGGCTCTGGGCAATAGCCATTTTACAAAGAAAAAAAAA
>OU015743.1:46281114-46300466 GCA_907169655.1 Acomys percivali | reverse complement strand
ACTGTAAGGACTTCTGGGAAGTATGATACATTTGCTTCTAAATTCAGTATCCAAGATCTTCCCTCACCATTTGGGTTATACCAGAAGGTGAGTTTTTAAATATCTTGGGTCTGAATCTGTTGGAGCAGGAGTGAGACAGTTGGAAGGACAGTGCGGTCCAGCTGGCGGGACAGCAGGGAAGCAAATGGGACTTTCACCCACCGCACAATTGTCGGTGATGTCCTAGAAGAAGCAGTTTCTCTTTGGACAATGCAAAAGCAAGTAGCGGAAACAAATATTTAAGTATTGAGTTTGTTGTTGCCACTGTAGGCACGGTGTTTCTGGTGCTTCCTGCAGATGCTTCAGTGTCCCCAGCACCCATCACAGTCACCCACACATGAAGTAGCATTACAGTGCGTGTTCACCGAAAAAGAGTTCACTTGGACTTGGGGTAGAGTGCCTGGCATGCACAGAGTCCTGAGTTCGAGTCCCAGCAAACCCCTGTCCTCCAACGTCAGAGAGAGAAAGGAAAAATAAAACTTAGGCTACCTAGGACAGCTAAGGCTACCCAGAGAAACCCAGTCTTGAAAAACCAAAAACAAAAACAAAAACAAAAACAAAAACTTAGGCTACACAGAGACTTGCCTGCATCTTCTCCCAGCCCCAAGGGCGACACACGCTATCTCACTCGCTTCTCAAATTCAAAAGCATCCATTGTGCGCTTGCTGAATGAATCAGCCGGGCATTCTCTCTCCGGCTTATGCTACACACAGCTGCTTGACCTTCCGTCTCGGTAGAGATTGGATGGTGCCTTAGAAAGTGAGGAAAAACCTTACGTTCACATCTTCCTGCAGTGACCCAAAGAACAGGTCAGCCTTTCTAAGAGACTCCGTTAACTGAAGCACATTTTTCAATATTGTACTTATTTATATTTTGAGTATGGGTATTTCCTGTGTACATATCTGTGCACCATGCGCACACAGTACCCACAGAGGCCAAAAGAGGGCATCAAATCCTCTGTTACTGGAGTTTCAGATAGTTGGGAGCAATGTGTAGGTCCCAAGTTCGAGCCCAGGTCCTCTGGAAGAGCAGCCGGTGCTTCTAACTGCTGAGTCTTCCCTCCAACCCCTTCAGGGTGTTTTTATTGTTGTTTTATTTTGAATAGTTTGTGGATTTGGGGACTTTGGTCTCTTGATTTTTGGTTTGGTCTCACAGGACTTGCTCTGTCACAACGGACTATCAGATCCATTTGTTTTGTTTGTTTGTTTGTTTGTTGTTTTTCGAGACAGGGTTTCTCTGTGTAGCCTTGACTGTCCTGGACTCACTTTGTAGACCAGGCTGGCCTCTACCTCCCAAGTGCTGGGATTAAAGGCATGTGCCACCATGCCTGGCTTCAGATCCATTTTTTAAAGTTTATTTTACTTGCTTATATTAATTTTGGTGCTAGAAATGGAGCCCAGGGCCTTCCACAAACTAGGCAAAAGGTCTGCCTCTGAGCCGCATCCAGCCTCAATATTCACGGCCACCGTTTCCACATGCCCTTTCCAATACCACCTCCCACATGTTCAGCGTGGCCTCCGGTGATCCCTCCAGTTTCCATTGATGGCTCAAATAGTCAGCTTCCAGTCTTTTCTCTCTGGGCCTTTTCCCAAGTCATCCCCCAAATATTCAGACAAGATTTAAGTTCATCTTTTCTAGGACATTTTCCTGAATAACTTTACCTGCCCCCCCCCCCCCCCCCCCGGTACAACCGCCTAGACGTGCCCTCACCCCTTTCCTCTCCCTCAGCCCTACCTTTGTGATTTTGGCTTTATCTGCATCTGTTTTCAGTTTGGCTCCTAGGGAACCCCTTCTCTTTACCATACGTCCAAGAAATGCATGTTGAGTGACTGAATACCTCAGGTGCCACACAAAAGAGTTCTTTGGGGGAGCATAACAAGGTTTTTGTTTTGTTTTGGTTTTTTTATATTTAAAAAAAAAAAAATCTTAAGTAAAAGAAGGAATATGATCTGTCTGATCTTTCTGGAACTTTAAGGCTCTGTCAACAAGTATTTGGAAATAAATTCTTAGGCAATTAGATCATGATAGTTTGCTTTCAAGCAGCAGAGAGAGATGAATATAACCTTTAGAAGAAGAAGAAGAGGGAGGAAAAGATGTGAAGGCTAGGGCTGGAATCTGACTCTCTCGTTCATGTCGGGTTATTGCAACACTCCCAGAACTCAAAGGCTCACGAAAGGAGAAGTTGGCTTGGAAAGGTCTAAGTCAAACATTGGCTACGCTCTCTGAATTGCTTACCCCCGACACAAATCCCCAAATAGTCTTCTTGTCGCAGCGCCAGTGGCACACGTTCCCCTCAGGAGCACTTCTATCTACATGCTTCAGCCTGAGAGAGACTCAGAAACGTCTGTGCCAAGGATTCTAGTTGGGACTTCAGGTTCTGTATAGATTCACATTTCCAAAATCTCTTCCAGGGTTCTCAATTAGCATTCAGCCTTGTCCTGACTGGATTTTTTTTTAAACCCAAAATGCTTCTCATTTGCTTATTTGTTTGTTTTCCTCCAGCCCTTTTGTTTTGTCACTTAATTAGCATCCTTACCCTGGCAACTTTTTCTGGTGCGGCAGTTTTAATACACACCCACAAACTACTTGACCTATCTCCCTTCAAAAGGATACAGTGGTCTGTGTCTAATAAACACTGATGTGGACAGAGCTAAGGCGTGTACTTTGGGAACAGGGTCCGTCCCAGCCCACTGTCTGTTGCCGTAACAGAAGATGCGAGATTGGGTGGTTTAAAAAGAAGACAGACTTATTTTGGATCATGGTTCTGGAAGCCACGCAGGCCACGCAGCAGCAGCAGTATGCACTTTGGGGAGGGGACGGTGAAAGGAAGGAAATTTCAAAGGGATGCAAACCAGTTCACTGAGTTCTGGGAACCCACTCTTACAGTAACTGCTGCAGTCCTGGGAGTTCAAATGCCCTCATTTCTTTACCAAGTAGCCCACCCTAGGGAAGCATTGTTCCCTATTGCTCCCTGAAGGCAAGGCTCACACACTCATCGCAGGCCTCCTCCCCTCTTAGCTCTTATGGCACAGGATGGATCTAGGTTCAAGGTGAAAAAGAGGACATTTTTGTAGGAGGGGGTTCTTTGCTTTAATTTGGTTTGGTTGTTGATTTGGTTTGGTTTGGTTTGGTTTTTCAAGACAGGGTTTCTCAGGGTAGCCCTGGCTGTGCTGGTACCTGCTCTGTATACCAGGGTGGCCCCTCGAACTCAGGGATCCTCCTGCCTCTGCCTCCTGAGATTAAAGGTGTGCACCACCACTGCCTGGCAAGAGGAGTTTTTGTTGTTTTGGTTTGGCCTCCCTATGTCACTCTGTCTGGTCCTCAGTTCACAGGGTCCTTCCCGCCTCAGCCCCCCAAAGCCTAGCTCCCTGATCATGTGATCTTAGGGATGGCCCTTAGGGATGTGATCAAGTGACCTTAGGGATGGCCCATCCCAGACTCCCAGATCCATGTCACTCCCAGATTCCCACCCCAAGTTTGTGAGAGATAAGAAAGTTGTATTGCTTCAACTCACTAGTGTGAGGGAAATTCATGTTGCAATACCAGGTCGCTCATTCCCTCTGCTGAGCCCCTAGTTGGGGAGAGAGGTCTTCCCATGCTGGTGGACATGGGACAGAATGCAGTTTCTCCCTGAGCAGCTTATCTCTTAGCAGCTGCTGTCGTAAAGATGATGTTTAGAAGTGTAAGGAACGTCTTTCAGTAAGTCTGTGTGTGAACAAAGAAAGAGCCCTCAAGTAAATGCCCCGCAGTCCAACGACAAGCCCTGCCACCTGTGGCTTTGGTGATCATGGACAAATGACATCACTCGTGTGGTCCTCAGCTTCTTCGTATGGAAAAAGGAAAGTTGCTTTGAGATTCAGTCCTCCAGCACACGTCCTGTGGGTCACCTGTGCCTGAGAAGGCTGTGGGCAGCACACAAAGAAGGGAGGTCGAATGTATTTGGGGTTGAGTAGACTAGAGTTGAGCAGATTCCTGTTGTAGAAGCGTGCCTCCTAGAGACGCTTTCCAAACTTGCTTGGTCATTGAATACTTGTTGTTGTTGTTGTTGTTGTTAGCACAGTGTCACATGGATCTAATCATTTTTTGAGATGTACTTTGGAAAAGGGGCTGGAGAGATGGCTCAGAGGTTAAGAGCACTGACTGCTCTTCCAAATGTAATGAGTTCAATTCCCAGCAACCACATGGTGGCTCACAACCATCTATAATGAGATCTGGTGCCCTCTTCTGGCTTGCAGGCAGGATATTGTATACATAATAAATAAAGAAATCTTTAAAAAAAAAAAAAAAAGAGATGTACTTTGGAAAACGCTGAACAGTAGGTCCTAAGGAGCCTTTCAGGAGTGTGTGTGTTTCTGCACGGGCCTTCTCCAGAAGGTTCCCTCAGTACGGGCGCTTCTGCTCTCTGAGGCTGAAGCAGGGTCTCAGCTTTCTCTAAGCTTCTGACTGTTCCTGCATCTTCTCCAAGCACCAGTTCTGCATCACACCGTGCACAGTGCTTCCACCTCGAGGTGGGAAGGAGAGGATGGCGAAAAGACAGAGGCCTGTGTGGTAATAGCTCATGCGCTTCCTCTTACCCAGTCAGTGTTTGCTAATTACCCGTAAGAAATAATGCTGGCAGGTATTATCAGTTCTACTGATCTCTGATCAAAAGTTTGAATAAAGAAAAACATGGCAGGCTATGGTTGTTGGGCATCCAACCTTCCTGTACTGAAGATGCTAGCCGGCTTAAAAAACTACATTTCCCATATAACATTTGCAGCTAGGGGGTTTGAAGTCAAATTGTGCTCTGCCAGCACTTTGATCGCATGAGATTTGGAGGGTAGAAGTGAGGCAGAGGCATACAAGATTGGGACTGCTTATGTTGGCACCAAGCTCATGAAGACAACATTTTGGGGTTTTTGGTTGGTTGGTTGGTTGGTTGGTTGGTTTTTCAAGACAAGGTCTCTCTGTGTTGGCAGTCCTGGATTCACTTGGTAGACCAAGCTGGCCTCAAACTTACAATGATCCACCTGCCTCTGCCTCCCCAGTGCTGGGATTAAAGGCGTGCGCCACCTCGCCCAGCTGAAGACATTTTGAAAGGCAGTGTCTTAGTTAGGGTTCTATTGCTGGGTATGACCATGACCACGGCAACTCTTACAAAGGAAAACATTTCATTAGGGCTGGCTTACAATTCAGATGTCTAGTTCATTCTCATCATAAAGATGTGCAGGTAAACATGGTGCTGGAGAGGTAGCCAAGCGTTCTACATCTGGGTCCGAGTGCAGCAGGAAGAGAGAGTGAGCTACGGGGCCTGGCTTGGGCTTCTGAGACCTCAAAGCCCAGCCCTGGTGACACACTTCCTCCCACAAGGCCACACCCATCACTAAGACCTCATGCCACTCCCTTAGGGTCTATGGGGGCCATTGTCATTCAAACCACAGAGAGTTTCAGCCAGTTCGCAACCTTTCTCTTTCTTGACTGCCTGACTATCTGAGTGGTTTCTGCTCTGCAGTGGACCCCTCGCTGATAAGCAATCCTTAGAGAGACTACAGGAACCCACAGTCTCCCATCCGCCTCAGCTCTACATTAAATCTCATGTACCATGTACTGTCTCATGTACCACAGTGTTGAATGCTTCAGAAAGGACAGCTTGTCAGCAGTGTGTCCCAGTTTTCAGAAGAAAGCCAAGTTCGTTTCTCTCACCATTAAGAAACCAGTAAGGGGGCTGGAGAGATGGCTCATAGGTTAAGAGCACTGCATGCTCTTCCAAAGGTCCTGAGTTCAATTCCCAGCAACCACATGGTGGCTCACAGCCATCTATAATGAGATCTGGTGCCCTCTTCAGGTGTGCATGCAGGCAGAACACTGTATACATAATAAATAAATAAATCTTTAGAAAAAGAAAAAAGAAAAAAAAAGAAACCAGTAAGGCCTCCACAGCCCACACTGTCCATCCCTTGATGGCCAGCATCAAAAGTTCCTGTAGGCACTAAGGACTCTCCTGCTTTTTTTTTTTTTTTCTTTTTCAACAGGGCCTCACTACAAAGTAGACCCTGAACACACTGTCCTTTTTACCTCAACTTCCTGAGTGCTGGGAGTATAGGCCTGAGTCACCACACCTGGCCCCTTCCTTTCCTTTGGCAAAGGCCTCTTGAGATTTCTGTGAAAGATGACATCATCATTCCTCTATAAGCCCCGCCCAGAGAAGAAAAACCTCAAAGAAAATTTTATTTTATTTTTTCTCTGAACCTGCTAGAGAGTGCATAACTATGGATTTAGAGTCTCCCTTGTGTAGCGCACACTGGCCTCAAACTCACGGCAGCCTTCCCATGTGCTGGGACTTCAGGTGTGTACCACCAGAACTGGCTCCGCAATTCCTCCTTTGAGGAAAAAGCATAGTAATCAATTTCTCTGTGTTGTTGTTGTTGTTGTTGTTGCTGTATTTTGGTTTTGTTTGGTTTGGGTAGGTTGCTGGCTTGTTTGTTTGGTTGTGTTTCCTTTTCAAATGACAATACTTGTATCACTAGCATCATTTTTACAGAGCCTGTGAAGGTACCATCCTTCCGTCCCTCCTATCCCGTCACACACACACACACACAACACCAACACCAACACCACCACATCCCTCCCAGTGCATCCACAGCCCAGCTTACACTTCCATTCCTAAAATGTTGTCTGGATTGTAGAGTGTCCATACTAGGCTGTTTGAGCCCAGAAAACAAGTGTGAAAACCATTTTATTTTATAGATAAGAGACCTGGGAGCCAAAGATGTGTGATTTTTTTTTTTTTCAGTCATGTAACTTCTGTGTGGTAAATCTGGACCACAAGCTCCTATAGCTTGTTTAGGTCAAAGTTCTCCTCACGTGTCATGTTGCCCCAGCCCCCATTTTGTTTTGTTTTTGAGACACGGTCTTGCTATAGATCCCCAGTTGGCCTTGACTCCACCATCTCTCTTGCCTTCTCAGACTCCTAGGTGCTGAGATTACAGATGTGCGCCACATCTGCCTCACTTCCTTGATCTCCTAGACCCTTGTTTGTCTTTCATCTTTTAGATTTAAAATTCCTGTACACAAGTTCCTCTGATCTACTTCCAAACATTCCAGAAAACACAAGTGGTCCTTACAGAAAATGCTCATAAATGTCGGAGCTGCCAACTGTTCCCAATGTCCATCCCTCCACTATTTCTAGAATCTTCATCCTTGACTGTTGGTGGACCATGTGGACACCTAACTGGGGATTGTATTTCCCTGCGTGGTGTGCCCCTGGTTCCGGTTGTGCGGTTAACATGAACGGCAACTATGCGTGTGGCTTCCAAGGCATTTCTTTAGTCTTTCTTCCTCTCTCCTTGACCTTTGCACTTGACTGAGATGGTAAAACAGTTTCAACCAACGGGGAAGAGAACCATATTCTATGAGATGACAGAGCGTTAAGTTATAGCCAACCAGGTGCCCACATAACTTCACTGATGCCAGCCCACACTGTTTTGCCCACTTACCTCTGGACTCTTTTTTTTTTTTTTTAATGATTTATTTATTTTTATTTCATGTGCCTTCGTGTTCTGTCTGCATGTATGTCTGGGAGAGTGTCAGGTCTTGCAGTTACAGACAGTTGTGAGCTGCCATGTGGGTGCTGGGTATAAAACCCAGGTCCTCTGGAAGTGCAGTCAGATTGCTCTTAACCGCTGAGTCATCTCTCCAGCCCCCGTACTTCTGGACTGTTATGTGGAGGAGAAATAAATGAGTATCTCTGGGAAGCCATCTTGTTACTCCTCCGTAACACCCTTTCCTCACTGACTTCCCAGGCCTCTGGGCCCAGCACTCTGTCTAGTGCATAGGGACCTTACAATCCAGGTGGGAAACTAGTCACCAGCAACTGTGTCTACCTCAAGGCAGAATGGATCAAGGCCCAAGCAACACAATTCAGAGCTGCTAAAGGAGTGACCAACTCTAGCCTAGGAGACTAGGGAGAGCTTTTAGGGAGGGCCTCCCATTTGCACGACCCTTTGAGACATCAGGGGAAGTGAGCAAATAGTGAAGTGGGGTAGATGGGCTGCTATGAACTTGCAGGAACAGAGATAAAGAGAGGTTAGGGAAGGAGAGAGCTCTGGCTCCGTATGGGTGTGCCAGGCTCCGTGAGAGATGGGTAAAGAGGCAGAGGGCTCCAGCCACTCCTGGTCCACACAGCAGCCAGTGAGTAGCTGGCCAGAGACTGTCTTCGGGGCTGCAGCCCGCATGTGGGGCATGTGGGGATGAACTCAGAGCAACCAGAGACAAGCCTGTTTGTAGAGTGTCCACAAAATTGGCTACAATTACCCTATTCTGTTTTTACTTTCCGTTAAGAAATTACCAATGTGTGTGTGTGGGGGGGGGGGTGCTGTATGTCTGGTATATTGTAATTAAGATAAAACAACAGTTAAGGCCCTGGAGCCCGAATATGCCACCCCCACCCCCACCCTCACCCCTCCATGCCAGCAGCACCCACAGGGCCAGAGATCCTGTGGCTTCCTCATTTCCAGCACATTCCCACCAGCTTAAGAAAAAGCAGCCATGTGCTTGCTGTAAACACAGCAATGGCTGGGGGTTTTGCTGTAGAGAAATGTTTGGGCTGCCGAACTAGCAGTCAACTGTGGCATTAATGAAGGGGCCTAAGGAAACCTGAGCAGATTTCTTGGGAGCCAGGAGAGAGAGAGAGAGAGAGAGAGAGAGAGAGAGAGAGAGAGAGAGAGAGAGAGAGAGAGAGGGGGGGGGAGAGGGGGAGGGAGAGGGAGAGGAGGGGAGGAGAGAGGACCCCTCCTGCCTTCTCCCACTCCCACTCACACAGGGGTTTCTCTTTCAGGACTGTTCTAGCCCCCTTTTCCCTTTCAACCACCGGACCGCTCAATTCTAGGAGGGAAAATTAACATTCATTATGCAATTTATCTCTCTCCTTTTAATCCAGAGTGTCTGTCTCCAAGGTCCCTGCTCAATAATTAATGTTTGTTCTCATTTTCCATTCTCCAGAGCATCTATTCTTGAACTGGAGGGTCAACAATTAACACTAATTATGGCTTTTTCTCCCTCCGCCGTTGGCTCTCTGGATTCCAAGTTGGCTTCTCAGCCTGGGTTCCGGGCGTGCCTGTGACTGCTTGTGCGCGCCCGCCCGGGTGCAGAAGGGAGAACGCAGGAGGCTACGCACTGCGGCTGCGCAGATCCATGCTGCCCCTTCTTTGGCAAACTCTGGTATACTTATTGTCAGTAGTAGATTAATGAAGCAAAAGGAATTTTAAAAGAAGAAGTACTTGGAAATGAGCCTAGGTGGGTGTTTACCTGGGAGCTATGTCGCTCCTAGCTTAAAATTTCTAAGCTGCTTTGTGATTTTTTTTCTTATTACTCCCACGGCTTCTCTCCCTCCCCTCCCCCTCCCCATCTCTGTCCAGTCTTCCTCAGTTCCGCCTTCTTTATTCTTTCCAGCCATAAAAGCATCATTCTTTAAACTCATTTTCATTTTGGCTAACAAGGACAGCTACAGTAATTCTCACCCCCAAGTGACTCTAACAGATTGGGAAAAAATAAATAAATACATAAATAAAAATCTGTGAAAAATGTCTGTCTTTGAGGCCAGAATCCCTCTTGTCTATCCTGGTCCCAGCCACCCTTTGTTTGGAAACTGTCACTGGAGACTGGGGCCTGAGGTGGCATCACACACCTGCAGCTACCACTGCGCGTGTCCAACATCAACTAGCCAGTACTCTTGCTGGTCAAAGCTTCTCTGTTCATAGCCTCAGCACCCTGAGTCCTGCAGGGCTTCGCCTTTAAAACCCTTAAATAAAGTCTCCTCTGTGGCTTTTGAATCCTCCTCTCCATAGGCATCCATACCGTTTCAAAGCCGTACATCTCATCACAAGGCTTAAATCCAAGCATCCATTGACTTACTATTTTTCCCGGTTATACGGTAATGAAAGTAGGCTCTTTTTTTTTAAGTTTTTCATACTCTTAGTTAAAATTCTTTCTTGTTTTTCAGTCTGTGACTCTGTCCAGTCTACTCTTCATTATAAAGAGGAAGGATCCCAATACTCCTGAAGAGTCAGCTTTCTCTTTAAAAAGTCACCCCCAACTTGTCAGTGTCATTGAACTCATGAATGTATTATGTCATACCTAGCTCTCCAGAAACACCAAGCCCCTCCCATCCCCACCCACCCCTGAGCAAATATACCAGTAAATAGGCTGTTGCCCCCTACAGCGGGAACACAGTTCAGCCTGCACAACTACAGACTAGGAAGCTGGAAACCCCTCTGTGGCTCGTGTCTTAAATGGAGGACCAAGGGCAATTCTGCCTCCCTTTCCATTGCAGCCTCTCTCCCACGGAGAGATGCAACCCTTCGCCGCTCTTCCTCCAGCCGCAGGCATGGATGCCCGTTTCAGACCAGGATAAGGGCATGATTACACAGGCGCTCTACTTCTCCTAAAAATAGTCTCTGGTGAAGAGTAAAACGTGTGTGGTCTTCCCGGTTGCTCATTTCAGGGGAGGCAGCCATGAATCCTGAGTGAGGAACCTGCTGTAGTAACAGGACGCAGCCAGCTGACAGAAGCTGGCTGGCCACAGCTGAGTGGGAGGTGTTGCTTTTCCTAGGGATTGCAGAAGTCCGAGGGGGGGGAGTGTTGGAGGCACAGCCATGCGCTCTGTCCTCAGCTGGCCCTACCTAAGTTACCTCTTTGCCAGGCTCCTCAATGACAAGTGTCTGTGTCTGTTTGTTCAACGTTAACGTAGAAGCGGGCTATACAGCAGCTCTTACATAGGAGCCCTGTTGTAAAGATGATGGAAGTGATGGCGTCTGCCATAGCCGGAGTGGCTGTAGCGACGGGAGCAGTTGCCACTACAGGTTTCTGGTGTGTTGGGTCCTCCATTTCACCTGGTCTCGCCCAGTGCCTCTTCTGGTTCTCAAAGCAAGACAGCTTTGCTTGGTCCCTTGGTTGGCTCACTGGCCATAAGAAAAAGGTCTTACCCTTTCTGGGGCCCAACACCCCCACACACATTGTTTTTAAGGGGAGAGATAGATAACACTACCCTGAGACTGGGTGACGTTTTCTGAACTGATTGCAAAGAAAAATTTTAAACATCTGTCGTGATATAGTCATCTATAGAATTGTCATATATTTTGGGTTTTTTTGAGAACTTTGTTTTGATGAAAATTTTTAGATTAAATAGATAGGAGTTTAAAAATAGTACACAGTTGATGGGCTTTGCGGGTAGTTTCAACTCTTTGGAAGTGTCTTTGAAAGTCAGGGACACACTGAACAACAATAAAAAATAAAAGCATAATAAAACAAGTCAGGGACACATTGAACAACAGTTTTTTTTTTTTTAAGGCATAATATTACAAAAAAAACAAAAAAAGTCAGGAACAAGCAGATTGCTCAACCTAGCAGGAAATAGAGCGCCCACAGACCTAAGCTTCACAGGACCTGGGACCCACTGTTCTAGCAACACAGACAGACACAGGGGAGGGGCTCACAAGGAGGAGGGCTTTACACTATACATTTTAAGGCCTGCACAGATTTTAAAAGAAGGGAATTTCTCTTAAATAAAAGTTTAAAACATTAGCTTTTCTTTTATCACAGTAACTAAAGGTTTTAAATTTCACTAGCCAGCAGTCCGTAAATATCACTTTGTGTCTCACTGCCCTTTGGGAGTGTGTGTGACTGGAACGGGAGAGATTGCTCACGGGTGCTCTGCCCTCTTAGTCTGTGTGTCTTTTCTGCTTCCTTCACACACTGCCCTACGGTCTGAGGACATCAACACTGTTGATTTCTCCACAATTCTTCCCTTGGAAAACTAACGTAAGCACCAACATTGGATCATGCATGACAAAAGAATAAGTAAGGTTATTTTACAAGACACAAAGAAGTTGCTCATTCATTAATTCGGCCAATAGCAAATGACCATCTGCCAGCAACAAACACTACACCAGGCCCGATAATACAGTGGAGGAGACAAAGCTGCACCTTAAAGGTGGACACAACGGTAGGTGAGTGAGTTGGTGGCTAAGTACAAATTATGAAGTATAGAGCTTGTTGCTTTTGGAAGGAAAGAAAAAAAAAATACCCATAGCAGAGTTTCTGTGCATCCGTGTAGGAACTAGTCAAATGGAAAAGAAAGGATTCTAGAGGGAAGGTGGCCTCGGAAGTATTAGGGAACACGGCAGGACGGGGAGACAGATGAGCAGCTTGTAATTCCTGAACAGCAAAAGCACAGGTAGGGTGAGGAAGGCAAGAGGAGAAGTGGGCCGTTCAGGGCAGCCATACCCAGCACATGCTTACAAGTCCTGTGACAAGTCCTCACTGGAGGGTTTCTTAAGTCGCTGATATTTACTGCTGCACAGTTGAAATTTAAATTCCACAGTGCAGCTTGGTTTCCATTTTAGGCTTGGTAACCTGCCACGAGCCGTTGGACTTCTCCATTAAAAAACAACAAAAAAACAAAAATTATGAACTTTTGAAAGAAGTGTATAGTCCCCAACCCAAAAGTTAGACCCTAGGGGCTGAGCTAGGCCTAAGAAATGTAAGTAAAGAAAAGGACTGATATCCCAAATTGGAAGAAAAACACTGCTCTCACATTTGCAAGGCACGTCCATATTTAAATTCTGACTGAGTCATATTTTCTAGACTCCTTAGCTGGACCTCCCAGGGGTCTGTCTTTGGCCTGGAGGCCGTCTCAGGTCCCTAGCAATTGTTTAATATGCCTGTCTCTCTCCCCTTCCCAGCCAGAAAGATTTAAAAGGAAAATATGTAGCATAAACAAAGCCTTAAATCTTATCCTAAAAATCTGATAATAGCATCACCAACAGGCCTTCTTGGGTTGTGGTCTCCTGTGCTCAACAAATAGACTTGAAATTTATTATACCACGCCATAGGTCATAAGCATCTTGAGTCACATCATATAAAATATTTTTAGATATTTTTAAGGAAAGGTCAGCTGCTCTGCAGTCTCCTTCCTTTTATAGCTACGTTTACCCTGGGAAGAATTTTTTTTTTTTTTTTAATAAACTGGAATTTGCATTTTCCATTTATGACCAAAACACAAAGCCTTGTAGGTACCAGGGCTGACACAGGGAGTCTTCTCCTATTTGTTGCTGCTGGGGGCCAGCGAGGCTCTGCACAAAGCCGGTGAAGGCAAAGGCACTCTGAGGCCTGTGTGTCAGCAGATAATATCTCGCGCCTGCCCGACGGTGACACTGCAAGTTAGGAAGGAAATTCTATGACAGCAGCCCGGCGATCAAAGGGTATGCTCTTGAGAAATGGTGTGTGGAAAAAAGGCCCCGAACAGATTTCAAGAGGCTCCTGCCAGCACTTCCAACAGTTTCTGCCCTGGTAGCCATTTGGCTACTTTGGAGCCTGCAGGGCCAATGTTTACCAAGCCCTGACACGCTCGGAGAAGGAGCCAGGTGGCCCACCTGTCTTGATAAGGCGGCTTCCTCAGAGTTAGGCTTCTATTCTGCTACCAGATGGGTCCCATCAGGGTCTCCCCACTCCGGGAAATAAGCACTCTGAAACAGCAGGAGTAAATATAATTGTATTTCATTTTTATTTAAAACAGTAATTTGGGAATTAAACATCGTCAACACAGATTTAGATAGGAAGAAGTTTAAGGAGCCGAGTTCCACGCTAGAATCAGATGCACGCTCCACCTTCCAAGGTCTGGGTGTTCGGTAAAGACGGCGGCCGTGATTTGAAGAAGGCAGAAGAGGCCGGCTGAGGATAAAATCCCTCTAGGCAAGGTCACCTCCGAATAGCCTGGTTATCTAGTGAGGAGTGCTATCTCCTCACTAAAAGCTGGTGGTTAGATTAATGAGAGTATTTGAAAGTCTGCTCAGTCTTGCTGGTGAGCAGCCAGGGAATGTGTTTTCTGTTTATCTCTATAGCGGCAGACATACTCATCACAGAAAGGCTGTGTGCGGTTTCAGGCAGCCCCGAAGGAGAGTGGAAGTAGCGTGAGGTCTTTGGTTGAGCGCACCAGCTCCAGAAACAGGAAGAAGGCCCCACCCTAAGTTGACAGCCAGTGGCTTGGGTTGCCCAAGAGGTAGATCTCCCCACGTTGCTCCAGGAGGGAGTTTTACCAACCCACCACCTCCCCCCCACCCCCCACCCCACCCCCTTTATCTCACAGGAATGTAGCTGAGGTCTCGGCTCCTCCTTGATAGCACGAACCTCGGTAAATCACCAAGGTCTTGACCCAAGAGATGAGAAGTCCTAAGTGGTTTTTCAGTCTCCTATCTAAAGATGTGTTTACATTTCTTGAACTCTGGCTGACTGACTCATTCTCCTGCTGCGGCAAGACCTTCCCTTATGCATGAGGATTTATACGTGTCGTTTCTGAAAGGCCCAGGGTTCTGCTCTCCAAGCCGCTGCGACGTGAACCTCATCGAAGCACAGTTCTTCTGTGTGGGTCTGTCCAGAGGATGGAGCCTGGCCAGGCAGCTGGGATGTGGCAAGCACCAGCGAGGCTAGCGGGAGGAGGCAGCACGGTGCGGCAGGGAAACAGGAGATACCACCCGGAACACCTGGGGTCTGGTACCTGATCTAGCTAGTTTAAAATAAGGTTGTAGGCTTGAGACTACTGAGACCCTTTCCCTCTGAGCCTCAGTGTCCCCGAATGGGTTTTAAGTTTATGCAGAAGCCATTCTCAAACAAATCAGGAAGAAAGAAAATATATAGCCGGGGAACTCCCCCCTAGACCGATGAGACCAAGAAGAGACATATGCTGTCTTGGAATCAAAACAGTGGGGATGGGGCGTGGCATGTGGCCGCCTGAGCCTAAGCACTGATGCCTGTTGGGAAGAGGGAGAGTAAGTCTAGGAAAGTGACTAAAACTCTGCAACTATAGACCCATGTGCTCAGCTCACTGTGACAAACCCCCCCCCGCGCGCACGCCCCCCTTCCCGGCCCTGAGATTAGCTCTCTTTATAAACATACCGCCACCCTCTCGTATAGCACCGCGGAGCCCATGGCCCCAGTCCTTCCACAGAACTTTACCAGTTGGAGCTGGGTATGGTGGCACCTGCCTATAATTCCCTCACTCCGGAGATAGAGGAAAGAGGATGAAGAATTCAAGGTCATCCTTGGCTACACATTGAGCTTGACGCCAGCCTGAACTACATGAGACCCTATCTCAAAACAACAGAGGGCGGGGTGCAGGGGTTAGCTACAGATGGAAGCTTGTTAGGAGTGCCTGCTGCTCTTACAGAGGACCCAAGTTCAGGTTTCAGCCCACACCCACAGCAGGTGGTTCACAACTGCCTCTATGTCCAGCTCCAGAAAGGTCTGACACAATCTTCTGGCCTCCATGGCAACCGGCATCCACAGGCACAAACCGACGCACACTGGCACACACACACATGTGATTTTAAAATTAAGTAAATTGCAAAAATATCTTCATCAGTTGCACAGCCAGTTGTGCCTTTGGAGTCCTACCTATAGTAACCAGCAGCAGGAAGAGCAACAGAAATTACAGGCTAATGCCACACTGGCTCAGGCCGAGGATGCCACGCTAGCCTTTGCCTCTCTTGGCTGCACCGTCTCACTCTCCTGTTGGCCTCCACATTTGAGGGGGAGGGGAAAATCTCTGATCTCTCCCTGGAAGCTTTCAGAAGCATTTTCCTATTTCAGCAAAGTGCGATCATACAAAATTTATATTCAACAGCATCAGCAAGGCTTTTTTCCCCCCATCAATATTTCCTTTTTAATTTCAGCTTTATCTGAGCTCCAATGGCACAAAGAATCTACCTTTGTTCTTTTAAATACCAATCAAAAAAAAAATTTTTTTTTTTTTTTTTTTTTTTTTTTGGTTTTTCCGAGACAGGGTTTCTCTGTATAGCCTTACCTGTCCTGGACTCGCTTTGTAGACCAGGCTGGCCTCGAACTCACAGCGATCCGCCTGCCTCTGCCTCCCGAGTGCTGGGATTAAAGGCGTGCGCCACCACGCCTGGCCAAAAAATATTTTTTAATTCTATTAAGACAGGATTTCTCTGTGTAGCTTTGGCTGCCCTGGATTCCCTTTGTAAACCAGGCTGGCCTCAAATTCACAGAGATCCACCTGCCTCTGCCTCCTAAGTGCTGGGATTAAAGGTGCCACAACACCCGGGGGGAAAAAAACTAAATTTGAATATAAAATTTAACCACACTCAACAGGGTGTTTAGATGTGTCTACAGAGACTACAGGTGATGCCTGGTAACACCATGGGTGTGTGCTTATAATCCTTAATGCACATGAGCCAAGCATGTATGCATATGGTTCATGTGAAAGTTCATGAGACCTAAATCTGACACCTTGACTCTCCTTTCTCTCTGACTTTCACCACAGAAAACACTGGATCCAGAACCAGCCTTCACGGAAATCTTTATGAGGGCTCCTCTCCGTTGACTGCAGCAGCTAAGCACCAGGTATAGTATGGACTCTGAACAAGCATGACACTGTCCAGGGTTCTTGTCCTGACTTGCTATGTGACCCTAAGTGAGACTTCCTCTTTCGGGGCCTCATTTGTCTCATCAGTAAAATGAGCAAGTAAAGTGTAACGCCACCAGGTTCCTTTTACTCTCCAGCTTGGGATTTGGATTCTGTTGTGTGCGCAAAGAAGCAAAGCTGACTTTCCCCCACACTTCTGCAAAGTCAGAAAGGGAATAAGAATACAAAGGACAGTGACAGGTAGGCAGGCCACATTTTCCTTCCAAACCAGGAGAGAAAATAGCGATCAAGTCTGTTGTTGCTTGTCGTTTTTAAATCATCAAGGATAGGAGCTAGGGAGATGGTTCCATCGATAAAGGGCCTGCCGAGCAAAGAAGCAAGCAAGGGTGAGGGTCTGAGTTCAGATCCCCAGACCTCACATAAAAAGCCTGGCAGGCACAGCACAGTGGTACACATCTGTAATTGCAGCACTGTAGGAGGTGAAGAGGAGACAGGCAGATCCCTGGAGCTCACTGGGCAGTCAGCCTTGCTGACTGGATGAGAACCAGGCTCAGTGAGAGACCCTGTTTCAACAAATACCATGGAGAAAGATACAGGCAGACACCAGATGATGTCAACCTCTGGCCTCCAAGCACATGTACACACACCCAAGAACACATACCACACAGACACACACACCCAAGAACACACACACACACACACACAGAGAGCTAGGATAATTATGAAGAAGAAAGGCACTGCTTTGGATAGCTTGGGGGATATCTCATATTTCCATGAAACGTGCACAGACTTATGGGTAAGTGGGCCTCCATCGGAAGCTCTGAAGGTGATGTTCCCTTCAGTCTCTCAAGAGAAACTAGTGGGGAATTCCTAGAGCTGAATCCGGGGACTGGGAGACGTGAGGCAGATGCTGCCACTACTGCTCCAGGGACTCCTAGGTCCCTCCTCTTGTCTGACAGCTTGGAGGACAGGCTCTCCATTCCACTCTTATCTCCAACTTCCTGCTGCCTGCCACTGGCCTTTCCTCCCTTCCCCAGCATTTATCAACAGAGCAGAAATGAGTCTGTTTGCATGTGTGTTTGAACTGAGCTCTCATGGTAAAACACCAGGCCTGAATCAGGCCTCCACTGAAGCAAAGCACACCCAGGCCACCTCTCCAGGACTGGGGAACCACAGAAACAACATATATATTGCATCTGTTGTATATTCTTTGCCTCCACTAAAGGCACTCTTCATATGGCATCTGAAGACCTTGAGTTATAACAATAGCAGTAATAATTAGAGAGCTGTGACTAAGAAAATACAATATATTTTGGTAGTCTCATAGCTCCAAAGGCCATGCAAACACTGCCAGTACTCCCTACTGCTCTACTGGGTGAGGCTGAGACCACCTGTAAATAGTGGCCCAGCCGTGACAAACTAAACTAGACTGAATTATGAACTTTGCAGTAAGACAGAACATAGCCTTTAGGTCTTACGCTCCAAGCCTGGTTTATCTGCAAAGCCTGTTGGTAAGTTCTCGAACTCTGAGAATGCCATGTGCCTCCTTTGCAAAACTGAGGAAGGGTCCCCTTCTGAGCTACTTGGCCGTCCTACGTTTAAAAGGAGCCCCAGGAGGAGAAGCCATATGAGGAACCGTCTAGGGGAGCCCTACCAGCCCCCAAGCCAAGAAAAATGGGGTGGAGGGTGCAGAGGGACTTCCTCTCACGCTCTCACCCCTCCCCCTTACTTCTTGAGGCTAACCGACCCTTTATTAAGTTAATCACTGCCTCGGATTTTAACTACTTCCTCAACCTACTCCACATAAATGACTAATTTCATGTTTACTATAAAAGCATCTGGAAAGGATTTAGAAACAAATTTCTACCCAGCAGACTTGAGTTACCTACCTTGATGGGCCGCTGGCCCAAAGCGTACCTTCCCTGCCTCTGCTAGGGCCTTTACTCGCTCCAAAGCTCGAAGCTGGCTTGCAGCAGCAGCAACTAAACCCCTTTCTTTCCTACTGATCCCTCCCGGACTGGCCTCCTCCCACCATCCTTTAGGGTCTGGCCACGTCATAAGTTCACTCACGCAAAATAAGTTTGTTTTGCGTTTTTGTTTTTAAGTCACAGTGCTAGCTGAGAATCCCAACCCTTTTGGATACAGCCAACCTTTGAGAAGTCACAGGCCTAGACCGGGAAGGCTGAGGGAGAGGAAGCCTGGCGGTGAAGTCCAAGTTCACCTAAGTCCCCCGGGGTCCGGAGGCTGCCTCGGGCGCCCCCTCCCGGTAGTATTGAAAACCTCTGTTCTGAGTCAGGCTGCAGCCAAGCAAGAGGCCAGAACGGGTGAGGGGCTCGCGCCTCCCAGTACCGTTTCCAGGAAAAGGCTCCCCCAGGGAACCCTTCCACACCTAACCAGAGGTCACCGCCCTCGGTGCCAAGTGCATCAGTGAAATGAGCGCCATCACAGCTGCCATCAGCAACTTCCTTGGAGATAGAAGAGGGGGTTAAGTCAGAGAAATAGGGGTGAGGGATGGAAACTACAAGGGGAGTTTGGAGATGAAACGAGCAATGAAAAAAGAGAAAGGAGACAAGTAGACGTGTTTCAACTCCAAGCTCCCATTTCCCCTTTCAAATGAACGGCCTCCCTACTGTGAGCAGAATCAAGTATTTATGAAGGCATTTTTTGCATATTAATAGCTGCATGGGGATGGTGCCTTGCCATCTCTTAAGTCCTAAAGGTATGGTGCCCTTTTTTAATACAGGTCTTTCCAGCTCCTCGGAATCTGGTTTTCTCCTTCAGATTTATTCCCCCTTCTGCCTTGTGGCTCCCCCTGGGGCCCTACAAGTGATTAAGAGAAATTAGTTCCCGGGCTGCCTTCAGAGACCCAGGATCCCTCTTCCCTCTACGGGTTACT
>OU015743.1:46256921-46281104 GCA_907169655.1 Acomys percivali | reverse complement strand
ACACACACACACACACACACACACACACACACACACACGACGCTGCTTTTGATCCCTGGGACCACATAAAATCAGGCATGGTGACACACACCTGCAATACCAGAGCTTGGAAGGTGAGGCAGGAGGTTCGGAAAGTCAACTTTCAGGCAGCCTGAGCTATGTGATTTCCCTGGACTCTGTGGTTTGACACTGGGCAATATTAAGGCTGGAGCAGATACTTGGTGAGGAAGATCCAGCCTAGGCATTGCAGAATGGTGCGTACCACCCCTGGCTTCCACACCTTTCTAAATGTTGCCTGGGAAGCAAACCGAACCCAGCCACACCCCCTTTCTCCTTTCTTCTTCTTCTTCTTTTTTTTTTTTTTTTTTTTTTTGTTGTTGTTGTTGTTGTTGTTACTATTTTTTGTTTTTGAGACAGAGTCTTACTATGTACCACCTTAGGCTCGCCATCCTCCTGCCTGACTGAAATTATAGGCATAGGCCACCACATCTAGTTTGACTGACTATTTTGAAAGTGCAAAAATCAAAGCCATAAGTCAATGGTGATTGCGTCTATGGTTGTGGCTTGTGTGTGTTTTGTTCTTAAGCATCCGTAAGGGAAAGACACCGCAGGCAGGGAGCTTGACATTGGGCTGTGCTGGGTTCAAACTGTACTGTGTTTCCCTGGGATTGTTGTTTTTGTTGTCTCTCCGTTTCCTTCTTTATTCTCTCATGAAAAAGAAAAGACAATCGTACAAAGAGTTCGTTCATTTTCAAGATGGCCGTGGATACATAACTCTTGGAATCTCAGGACCCTAGACGCTGAAACAGGGCCTTGACTACTTCAAAAATAGACTGAGCACACTGACTGGAAAAATCAAAAGAATCAAATAAGTAAATAAGATTTTTGGTTGGGGGGGTTGTTTGTTTATTTGTTTGTTTTTGACAGGGTCTCACTATGTACACAAGGCTGGCCATAGACTCACAAAGAGCCACCATCCTTTGCCTTCAAAGTGCTGGGATTAGAGGCATGCACTACCACACCCAGATAAATAAATAAATTTTAAAGTGTACATTGTATCCAGGGGTAGCTAAAGTGACCCAGGAGTCACAATGTACAGCAACAGGTCCTGCACAGCAATGTAAGCAACAACAACATCTCTTAACACGACTCCTTTAACAGATTTTACATTAACCAGATTTATACTGAGCTGTTGAATGGGGTCCTCGGGATGTACCTTCAAGACTTCAATTCCAGCCGGGCGTGGTGGCACACGCCTGTAATCCCAGCACTCGGGAGGCAGAGGCAGGCGGATCGCTGTGAGTTCGAGGCCAGCCTGGTCTGCAAAGTGAGTCCAGGACAGCCAAGGCTACACAGAGAAACCCTGTCTCGAAAAAACCAAAAAAAAAGACTTTAATTCCTTTTCAAACATTTTATCCTTCTAAGCCTCGGAGGCTGATGAATTCATCTCTTATTGTCGTTGCACCTCAAGTATGAACCTCTCGCGCCCACTCAGGTCTATGTACTTGGGACAAGTGGGTCTCTAAGCTCTGGTTTGCAAAGCTGTGAGGCCACAGAGGTTGCCAGTGGAGTATCAAAGTGACGGAAATAACGGAGTGAGCTGATGGCAAGATCAAGTTATGTTATATAAATGCAAGTTTATTGGGAACAGCAGGGGAAGGTGGAGAGATAGGCATGGGTGCAGAGAGAGAGAGAGAGAGAGAGAGAGAGAGAAAGAAGAAGAAGAAGGAGGAGGAGGAGGAGAGAGAAACCAAAATGCCTGGATTGTATAGTGAAGAGCCTCTGGGAGAGGGGAAGCCCGGCCCCTGGCCCCTGGGCTAGGGAATTCAGGGGAGAGGACAGGGTGTGCCATCCACACCACAAAGCAGGTAGAGACCTAACACAAAGAACAAACTCAATCCCGAACTAGATTTCCCAAGAATCACTGCATCCCTTTGTTTAAAATAAAGCATCCAGGCTTGGTGGTGCACACCTTTAATTCCAGCACTCCGGGAGCAGAAGCGGGCAAATCTCTGGGAGTTCAAGGCAAGCTGGTCTACATAGTGAGTTTCGGGATAGATAGATAGATAGATAGATAGATAGATAGATAGATAGATATAGAGAGGCAGAGATAGATAGATAGATGATAGATAGACAGATACATACAGAGATAGATTCATTGATGATAGACAAATAGATAGATAGACAGACAGATAGATAGAGTTTAGAGCAAGCTTCACCTGTCTTCCCTTCAGTCAATCTCCTTCCTTTGTTCAAACCAACTGCTACTTAGAAAGGATAAGGACCCTTTCTAACATGCTACCACTCCTTAGGTGTTTTGGTCTGGGGTTTTGTGGTTGCTTTGTAGAGATCAGAACTCTGGCAATGCCCTAAAAGTCTTGTTAAGCTGCAATGGTGTCCTTTTTCGTCACATCACAGAGCTATTTTGTTTTCCACCTAGCCTAGCTAATTCAGGGCTTGAGTTTACTGTAGCACCAGTTTGTATCTGCTCTATGTGGCTTCCATTTATCTGTTTTGGATTCCCAAGGGTAGCCTGTCTCATTCCAACTATGATAGGACTTGCGTCAAATAAGTCTATGTGTACATCATCTGTCTCAGATGTGATGTTTGAAGTTACCATCACCTTTCCTCCTTCCAGACAATAAGCCCGTATACTCATGTGTAGACATACTGTGTTTTGTACAAAAGTAACCTTTTTATCGGGGGTCCCCGATGAGCCATATTATACCTTGTCTTCTAGTTAACTTTTTTTTTTTAAGAGCTAGGGTTTCTCTGCATCATAATCCTGGCTTCGCTGGACTCATATGTAGACCAGGCTAGCCTTAAAATCAGAGATCTACCTCCCTCTGCCTCCCGAGTGCTGGGGTTAAAGTGTGCCACCACTGCCCAGCTTGGTTAACATTTTAGTAAGCTCCCAAGCTTTAAACCTAATTTATCTTAGTATTCTATTGTCTGACATAATTCCTGGCATATGAAAGCCACTGGAATACAAAAGACTTTCTTGACATGTAAATTTTTATGTTCAAGAAAATTCACAGTCCATAGAAATAAGCAATCCATAGGAAAAGTCCACCGTCCTTGGAGGAGGGTTCAGAGGTGACCTTGAGTTGACGTTCTCCCACACCTCCTGCAGCCTCCAGTGCTGTGGAAAGCCGGTGGCCATCCGGACTTGATTATCCCCACTCTAGAAAAGCTCCAGGTCATGTGCATATCTGCAGATGTCACTTGGCATCCTTAGGAGAGAGATGAGTTCTAGCATTGACTCCAACAACTAACGTGCTGTGTTTCCTGTGAAAGGAGGAGGGAATGGCTCTATGTTCCCTTTCCTGCAAAAATCTCTCTCCTTCCCTTCCCCCCCTTCCGTCCCCTCCTCTCCCTTTTTTTTTTTTTTTTTTTTTTTTTTATAAGTACCTCTTGTTGTGGAACTTGATTCAAAGGATATCTGAAGACCTGGGCAAGCTTCCTTTCTGGCCTAAGTATGCCCAAATCTGTCCACTTCTTAACTCCCTGGACAAGTCAAGGACACTTTTCTGCAGTTTTGTTGTTGTTGTTTTGTTTTGAATTATAAAACCAAAGTGTTCTATGTTGGATTTACATGGCTACCATTATTCCAATAATCCTGTACTTACTGACCTCTTGGTTGCTGGGGACACACGATAGCTGACGACGTAAGCCCTCTTTCCTTTTTCTTTTTATGATGGACAATTTCAAACATAGGTAACGTAAAGGGAATAATACAGTGAGCATCCAGGTTCCTGCCCACAAATCTGAACAATTGTCTCCCCATAATCTTGAGAGAGGCTTTCTGAATAGTAGGTAATGGCAGCTGATGGTTTAGGGGTTCATGCAAAGGACTTAGGGTTATCTCCCTCAGTGTTTATATTGTGGGTACAGTTATAGACTCTGTTTCATACCTGAGCCTCTGTTCACAGTGACCCACCCTCCAAAGAGGCCTGGCAGAAGACTGAGGAGCCCAAAAAAAAAGCCGTATTTAGATCGCATCTTCCTGCTTCCTGGCTCTGTGGCTTGGGGCACGTTACCTAACCTGAGATTCTGTTTCCTCCCATGTAAAAGACACCATTTCCCCTTTGGGATCCTGCAGAGGTTACATGAGTCAGTTTACAGCCAGGGATTGGCCTGGAGCTGGGCACAGGAGGAGCTTCACGATATGGCTCCTGTTGTCTACCCTAAAGGTTGTCATCAGGTCGGACTCAGATGGGAAGGAAGGAAGCAGGGAGTTTGGGGACCAGGATCGCCCCACCCCAGAACAAATGCCAGGAGAAACTCAGAAGTTAGGGGACAAAAGGGCGGGGTGGAAGGGAGGAGGCAGGAGAGAAAAGAGGACATTTTTGTGTTTTCTTACTCCACCCCTCTTCTGTCCCAGTATTCCTGGGACTAGTTCAACTTCACAGTCTTTCTAAATTACGGGGTAGATAAGCTTTTATGGCCCAATCTGGGAATCAAAGCACCACGGGTAAGTTGATTTCTCTAGTGACTGATTTAAAATGACCCTTTCATCGTGGAATCAAGTTGAGGTTCCCTGTCTGTTGATCTTCAGACTGAAGAGGTCACACCAACAAAACAGAGTTGGGGGTAGAAGGCCTGAGTTAGAAGGAACTGGGGAGGGGGGAGGGCGCCTATTTCCATCCCCTCCCCCACCCTTTCATCTCCTGTCCAAGGCAGACTTCACCCAGACCTAGGAGAGGTGCCCGCCTGAGCCCGCCTAGACACCCCCTCCTGGAAAACACTGGGCTCCACCTCCCTAGGGGCATGGCAGATTTTTCTTTTGGCTCAAAAGTTTTCTCCTCCCCCACCCCCTCCAGCTAAACCAGATAAACAACGATTGTGTTGTGTCAACAAAGCACTTAATTAAATTGAGGACAATATCAATTAGAATTCCTGGATAAGATTTGCTTGCAGATAACGGAAACCCTGGGGCTAAAGTGCCCAGCGCGGTTCATTACTGAAAATCTCCCTGAGAACAACGAACTGAGCACCTTTCTCTAGGTTGAGAAGCAGGCCCAGAAAGCTCAGTGACTAAGCAAAAAATCCCTGAAATTAGCCCTCACAAAGGCAGGACTAGAAAACGGCTAGAAGTCGCTTTTCCTTCTATCAAGGCTGCTAGTTTGTGAGTTAATTTGCTAAACACTGAGGAGAATGCCAGCAACTTTTTTTTTAAGATTTATTTATTTATTATTATGTATACAGTGCTCTGCCTACGTGTACACCTGCAGCCAGAAGAGAGCATCAGATCACATTATAGATGGTTGTGAGCCACCATGTGGTTGCTGGGAATTGAACTCAGGACCTCTGGAGGAGCAGTCAGTGTCCTTAACACTCTGAGCCATCTCTCCAGCCCACCAGCAACTTTTATAGATTTGAGATATGGAAAAAGTATGTGAAGGGCTTGGGGGTATAGTTCAGTTGGTAGAGTCATTGCTTGCTTAGTGTGCATGAGATCCTGGGTTCAATCCTTACCACTGCAGGAACCGGCGTGGTGCCCTACATCTGTAAACCCAGCTCAGGAAGCAGAGGTAAGAGCATCAAGATCGTCCTCAGCTATTTAGGGAACTTAATCAAAGACAGCCCAAGACCCATGAGACTCCATCTCAAAAAAGGAAGGGGATGGGGGAGGAGAAAGTGCTGGGGACCAAACTTCTTAACAGGAGACCGAACAAGGAGCCCCCTTGACAACTAAAAGCCAACTGTCTCCACCATGCCCACTGCTCCTAAAAAGTCCCACTGAGGGGGCTGGAGAGATGGCTCAGAGGTTAAGAGCACTGGCTGCTCTTCCCAGCAACCACGTGGTGGTTCACAACCATCTAGAATGAGAAGTGGTGCCCTCTTCTGGCTGCATGTGTACATACAGGCAGAATACTGTATACATAATAAATAAATACTTTTTTTTTTAAGTCCCACTGGGCACATGTTGCCATGCCCACACGTTCATGGTGAGTGAGTGGAGCGAGGATGCTGAGTGCATTGATGGCAGGCAGGGGTGGGCGTGGAATGAACTATGTCGTAGGCTGGCTGCAGACCCTTTGCCCCATGGGAGGCTGGGTGGTGAAGTAATATCTTCCAGTCCTTTGTGGTCTTCTGTGCACTAGACTGCTCTCCTCTCCCAGGCAGGGGAGACCTGGTAGAGACCCAGGCAGAGAGAGACAAGGTAGGAGACCACTCATGGGTACCTGGGCAGGAGGGTTAGGTCGGCAGTGTCTGCAGACCGCAGCCCTCACAGACAGCCGCTCTCTTGGAGAAGCCAGATCACCAGGAGCCAGCAAAGTTCCAAGTGCAAGCCGGCCCCACCCCTAGGCCCTAGGTAGCAAAACCCAGGGAACTGGTCAGGCCCTTAAGGCAGAAGTTCTCATTTTCAGGATTTGCTTGTGAGGAGGGAGATTCAAACCCCCGGTCCAGTCCTCCCCCTCTACACCTAGAGACTGACTTTGTTGGGACTCCCTTCCCCACCAGCGTTCAAAGCTCTCAAGGATAGGAGAGTTAAGTCCATCGAAGGGGTCTGACGGTTAGGACTCTCATTTTTGTTTGCTCACGGAAGGGGATAAATGCCCCTGAGTGCGCAGAGTTTTGATGTGACAGAGCAAAGGACCCCACGGGGGTTTAAACCAAGGTGTCCCCACTGCTCCGCTCTGCTACTTTCCAAGCACTAAGAGAATGGTGAGATGTCCTGTCCCACCCGCCCCACCTCCCCCAATTCAAATCTTGGCTACCCAGGCTCTCCCTCCCCCATCGTGTTTCCTTCCCCAAAGCTCAGCTGTCCCACAGGTTCCCAGAGACTCTTGGCAGCTTGGCTCTCAGAGCGGAGCTGTGAGCTGCGTGGGAGGCGGCGAGGCAGTTAGCCGGCCAGAGTGTTGCAGCCTACTTAATGAGGGACAGGAGCTCCTGCTGGAGTCATTAAGCGGCAGCAACAAAGGTGGGGAACCCCAATTAGAAAGGAGTGGGAGACATCAGGAGGAGGCCCCTCGGGACAGATCCTTGTCTTGGGTGACTCTGTGGGACTCATGGGTGGAGTCGGAGCTGGGTTCAGAGTCTCGTTTTTTTTTAAAGTGAGATGTCCCAAGGTCTGTTTGGAGAATCACTTGTGAAGCTTTAAGAAATCTCAAGGGAGGAGGGGACAAGCCTAGGGGGTCGGGTGGGTCTCCCTGAGTCTACAGTTCAGATATTTCAATACAAGGGTACTAAAGGGAATAAGCTGGTCACTTAATTTTAACGGACACCCCCTTTCGGCTTCTGTGTGTTCCTAGGGATATCTGGACGCAGCCAATGCCCCCTCCTGTTGATAGCGCAGCTGAATCACATTATGTTTATAGCAAGATAATAATCCTGGATTTTCCATGGCTCGCTCTGTCAGAGTGTAAGATTAGCTCTTGAATTCATTAGCAGCCGCCTCCTTTTAAATGTCAGGTAACTGCTTAAATGCCAATCGCTCACGAAATGCCTTTCTGTGCAATCAAATCAGCTATACCAGATTAACTAATTCATCTTTGTTGTTTCATTTACTAAAGAGAAATGATTCCAGGTGTTTGTTTGTTTGTTTGTTTGTTTTAAGCAGAGCCTAAAAATAGTACAATATTTACAGCGCAACACAGGGAAGGGAGCTGGATGAGTTTTGATTTTTCTCTGAAATATGTCACTTTTCCATCAGTTTCAAATCATTTCCACCAAAGTGTGCGCGTGAGAAACAGAAACAGCTTTGGGCCTCTGCTTCCTTCCAGCAAGGAGCCCCGGCCCTCTGTTTTCCTTCCAGTTAACCCTGGGCTGTCTTCTCCTTCCTGCACTTTTAGAGACCTTGACCCTGGGTTAACTCTGTCCGCTGCTGTCTTTGCTCTCAGCGTACCCCAGAGCTGCAAGGGTCTGTTTTGACTGCCCTGCCCTGCAAACACAAAGGGGGAGCTCACAGGGTCAGGACGGAGGCCCAGAAGGCTGGAGCAAAGGCAGTCTGGAAATCAAAAACGCTCCTTTTAAAGAGGCCTGCCTGAGTTGGGCCTCCAAAATAATCAGATCTAGGAGCTACAGGGAAAGACTGGGAAAGACAGACGTGATCCAGGCTTCCTCCTTTTTGCCAACCCAATGTGGGCTCTACTGTTACCTCCTTGGAGAGGGCCTCCCTGACTGCCCCAAGGCATATAGCCGACTGATGCCCCCATCAGCTGCCAGTCTCTCACTGTGTCTTCATAGTTGACTCACCACCTAAAATCATCTGCTGACCTGCACTGGCTTGTCCCTGGTAGCCACTCTAAATACCTTGTTTTTTAATGAAAAGACACAAATCACCCAAGTACATGGGCTGCTTTTCTGTTTCTAATTCTCTGACTTTTTCTCCTCTTATCACCTCTCAGAATCCTCTTTATGTGTTTAATCATCTTTACTCCTCCCGGGCTCTCTTTTACTATCATCCATTTGCAGAACCATTTCTTCTTTATCATCATCATCATCATTATCATCATCATCATCATCATCATCATCCATCACAATGCCAATACTCCTGAAAGCGTTTCATCATGCTACAACTAATGGCTCCTAAATGACAGAGAGATGAGCAGAGTGGTCAAGAGAATTGTTAGAGAAAAAGACTTATGAGTCAAGAGGTGGGGCAGTGGGGGACTTTTCTCAAAGCCCTTGACTGCCAGCTCTTTTAAGTTGAACCCCGCATAGGAGTTGAAGTAATTCCAGGCACGGTCCAGCCTAGTCTTTCTTGGCCATGCCCTTGTCCTCTAAGCCAAACATAAAAATCTTCTGTAGATAACGCAGAAATGTATCTCAAATCACACCGCCTGATTTCCATCATCCAGGCAGTGATCCATGAAGGATTGTGAGGCTAGCCAGCTTGAATCCTGTCAGATGCTAGCTTGAACCAAAAGCTAGCTCTCATTGGAGTTAGAAGAGGGTGGGGAGGGAAATCTCTGCCTGAGAAGCTAAAAAGATATATGGCTGAAATGACAAAAAAAAAAAAAAAAAAAAAAAAAAAGATATGTTTTTCCAGAAAAATCTTTATCTTTAGGCATGTTTCAAAACAAAGGAATGTGGTTGCTCATTGGCATGATGGTCGCTTGTGAGGACCCACCAACTGGTAATTCCTCATGAATTCTTAACAAGTATATAAATGTTATGGGAGGGATGGTTTATGGCTTTTTTTGTCCAGAGAGACAGCCATCTAGAGTTAGTCTCCTAGAAAGTATGGAACTGATCGAATTCCCCACCCAGGGTGACCTCACAGCACATTAATGTATGCGGACTCCCTCCCCAAATAAATAACTTTCTCTTTGCAAATGAGGGGATCAAGGAGCACTTCCTGTGAAGGGTGCTTCCTGTCCCCTCCCCATGTGAGGCGAGGTAAGCCCTACAAATGGCGGCCTCTGCTAGTCTCCACTCAGCCTTTCCTTACTCATCATCTCAGACCAAGTGTGAATCCCATGCAGTCATTGGCTTCCTTCTTCGTTCGTTCCGCGTGCCCCTCCCGAGGGTACACACGCCCGTCTCCCTCATTCCGCACCACTTTCCTACGTCCTCCTGCCGCGCATGAGAAGGACACCCAATACATATTTGTTGAATGACTGAAAGAAAGCAAAAAGGCCAGCATCGGGCAAGAAGGCCCTCATAAGCGCTGTAAGATGGTTGGCCTTCCTTCATTCCACAGGCAACGGCCTTTGAGGGTTCGAAGCGGAGACCCGGCAGGCGTGACCACTTCGCTTCTTAGATCACCCAGTCTGCAGTGGGAGGTGGGGGCTGGAAGGCGGCTTCAGGCCAAACTTTCAGCGCTCTGAAATGTGACACCATTTGCTCATTTTGGTGACCGCTGAGAGTGTGTGGCCCAAGAGATCTTAGGGCCCCTGCGGCCTCCCAGGCTCCTGTCTCGGCCCATTCTTCCTTCCCTCCCTGCCACATTTGTTCAAATCACTCTTCCGAACACATCAAATACGACGTCTCAGCTGGCAAAGGAGCTGAACTCTTGCTGTCAGCATACGTTTTGCAGGACAGACTTGATGGCCATTCGGGGAGTCGGGGGTTGGGGGGGGATTTTTTTTTAAAGCCCCATTTTAAAAAGGAGTCTAGATATGAAGGCGCTGGCCTATGATCCCAACACTTTTGGAGGACAAGGCAAAGGAATCACAAGTTTGAGGCCTGCTTGGGCTACACAGAGAGGCACTGTCACAGGAGAGAAAGAAAAAAAAAAAAAAGAAAGAAAGAAAAGAAAGAAAAAAGTCTTGCCTTGCTTGGGCAGTGATCTGAACTTTTCCGAATGCCACCTAAATGGCTTTAGGCAAGTTGGTTTCCTGATCTGTGATGTGGGGGCAGCCAGACCTGCCTCCCAGGGTTGCTGTGTGTAGTAAGTGAAATAATTACCACGCCAGGAAGTTCCCTTTTCCCACTGCTCTGGATACTATTAGCTGGTTGGTCTGTTCTCTACATGTATGTAACCCCTGTGTCCCCAACTGGAAAAGTAGATGTTGCCTATTCCTGATGCCATGGTGAAACAAAATGCTTTTTATAAATATTAGGGGGCTTGGACCAGCTCTTGTTGCCCTGTGTATCATCCCTATGAAATTCGGTCTTTCTGCTTCTCTCCCAGGGAGCCCTGCAGTCCTTGGAGGCAGCAGCTCAGAAGACGGGAGAGCCTCAAAGTTGTATAAATAAAGGGCTGATATGTTCAAACGAAAAAGAATTTTACACACGCAAGCTGCACATCGACATGATGCCGTTCCTGAAGGTGATCTCACACTGAGAAGACAAGGGGTTTATAGACACATACCCGGGGATGCCGGTTAATACACTTCTGCATGCTACAAAAACAGCTCAGAAGTCCCTCTGCGCTCTTACTCTATCTAAAAGGGCAGAAAATAGGCAGCTTGTAGCAGATGAAGAAAGAACAAATTAGGACAGTAATCCCAGCCAGCCATCAGGGACAAACCGGTTGGGTGTCTGGTGTAGGTAGTGGGGGACAGTGGAACACAGACGAAAGGGATAACTTTGAACTGCCTCCTAAAACAGGTAAATAGGATTCATTTCATCCTGACAAGTTCCTGGCGTAATTGCTACTGTTTGCGCCTATAACTTGGTAGAGTGATGCTCCTAAGACCACTAATTCTTGAGTTAATTATTTCAAAGTTGGCTGTAGATTCTCTCCCGGGTACCGGCTCTTGTTTTCTGTTCTCTAACAGCTCACTGATCTCCCAGGCTCAGCTTCGCTCCTGGTTAAGGGCACAGAGCACTCCTGAGGTGAGGTTGGCATGGGTCTCCCTTTGCTGCGCTCCCTCCCCCTCCAGCATGGAACTCCGCCCTGGTCCATGGCCGTGCTCCACAGCTGAAGGCCTTCCCCGGCCCCTTCTTTGTCCTCTTCTGGGTATGCTGAGCTAAAAAATGGTCACAGAGTCAAAGACACCGACTAGAACAGCACCAAGAGAGGCGTGGAAGGACTTCTTCTGAGCCTTCATAATATAGTTAGCAGACACCATCCCGGGCCCTTGATAAGAAGGGACAAGGAAAGACAGATGGACACAGGACAGGACAAACGCTTGAGAACTCTTGATGATGTAAGGACCACTCTCCTAACCTCAGCTAACCCAGAATTCTCAGGCCATGCTTCTGTGGACTTCCTTGAGCTAATTCTGCAAGGCGGGGCTTTGACCTGAAGCCATGTGGGTAGTCAGTGGTGCTCACAAGCTTGGGATCTTAGCAGCTGGGAAGTAGAGAGAGAGTTCAGGAATTCAGCATCACTTTCAGCTACTGAGGGAATCTGATGCCACCCTTGACCACACAAGAGCCCACTTCCAAACAAACAAAAAGCCACCTGTAAGTTGACCCCAAATCTATTCATCTCTTGTAGTGGAGGCAAGATGGCTACTGGCTTGGATCCCATGTTCTAATGAAGCCACTGGTCCAGCCTGGATCCACAGAGAGTGACAATGCGGAAAAGACAGATGTCTTTTTTTTTTTTTTTTAACATGAGACATGCTCTGTCTCATGTACACCTGCAGGCCAGAAGAGGGCATCAGATCACATTATAGATGGCTGTGAGCCACCATGTGGTTGCTGGGAATTGAACTCAGGACCTTCAGAAGAGCAGTCAATGTGCTTAACCTCTGAGCCATCTCTCCAGCCCAAGACAGATGTCTTACAGGGCACTTAAATTACAAGATAGGAAGATGATTTCTGTACAGCAGAATAAGATGTTTACTATAAAAATTAAACAAAAAAACAAAAAAGATGTTAGTGACATGATTCCCTCCCCCCTCGCCCTGCTTTTTTTTTTTTTTAATTTCAAGACAGAGTTGCTTTGTGTAGCCTTGGCTGTCCTGTAACTCACTCTGTAGACCAGGCTAGCCTCAAATTGAGAGAACCACCTGCTTCTGCCTGCAGAGTTCTGGGATTAAAACCATGTGCCACCACGCCCTTTTATTCTCCCCCCCTCCCCTTCCTCCCTCCCCGAGACAGGGTTTCTTTGGGTAGCCAGGCTGGCCTCGAACTCACAGCGCAGCGACCCACCTGCCTCTGCCTCCCAACTGCTGGCATTAAAGGCGTGCGCCACCACGCCCGGCTGAGCCCTTTTATTCTTAGCAACAGTGTTGGTTTTGCCTTGGAGCTTAAAAAATGACAGCTGCAACCGTCTGAAACAGTGAGCGTGTCATCGTTACCACTGTTTACCCATTTGTTTAATTACTATTTTGAGAAGCCTGGCACCTCCTGAGTATCTGGGGTCTGTCCATGAACAAAATAGACTGAGATGGGCTGAGACTAGACTGTAGCTCAGTCGGAGAGTGCCTGCCTCACATGCACAAGGTCCTAGGTTCAATCCCCTGCACAAGCTGATGTTGGCTCCAGGTTCTATTTACACAGATGTGTTCCACTACCCGGTGAAAAAAAAAGAAATAGGTAGGAAAGGTCATGACATGACTGCTCCTAGGTGCTGGAGGAGGAAGTGTATTATAGAGAGGCAGATGCATCTGGGAGAGTCCAGTGTGGTCCTGACCCTGAGCCATGTGGGTGGGGGGAGGGGAAGGGAGAGCGGGAAAGCAGCAGTGGGGGGGGGGGGCGGCGCAAAGGTACAAAGAGAACAAAAGGAAGAAAGGGTAACCAAAATGTATGAATTATATAGGAAAGGGCCTCTGGAGTACAGGTAGAGTACAGGTAGAGCCATACCCTGTAACTGGTAGGGACAGAGGGATGCTGGGAGGACCTGGGGGCCAGGTCTGCTTTGATATGTTCAATAGGCACCTCAGCCAATTTCCCAGGGTTTGAAACTTAACACCCAGAGGATCACTGCCAGTGCCTTCTGTGGTCACATCAGAGAGGGCTTCAGTGAATTGAATGGGGGTAACAGGGACATAAGGCTTGGTTTAAGACCCCATCCAGCCAGGCATGGTGGCGCATGCCTTTAATCCCAACACTCGGGAGGCAGAGGCAGGCGGGTCGCTGTGAGTTTGAGGCCAGCCTGGTCTACAAGTGAGTTCAGGACAGCCAAGGCTACACAGAGAAACCCTGTCTCAAAAAAAAACAAAAACAAACAAAAAAACAGTAGTGGTTGGCAAACCCCAGGGCTTCACAGATCCGGAATGGCCTTCTCACATTCCGAAACACCATTTCCTCTTTGCAAAATGGAGATGCTAAAAGCAATCTCCGCACACCTGCTTCTTAACCACAAGGTGAGAATCACATAAAATAACAGTTTTATAAACATGTTCACGGCTGTAACAGGCTCAGCCCAGGAGAGGAAGGAGCACACACTTGGGCCCCATAAGGCCAAGCCCCTCACACACTGAAACTTGTTTACACTTCCACCTGTCTTTCCAGCAGTGTTCAGATTCCCCTCACTGGAGAACCCCAGGCTTACCGACTGCCCAGGCCATGGCTGACACAGGGAGCTACCAGGCTTACCGACTGCCGAGGCCATGGCTGACACAGGGAGCTAGTGAAAAGCTACATAGTAGGGTCTCTCAACTCTGCTTCTGCGAAAAATTTGATTTCACACCTTTGCTCTAGCCTCAGAACCTAAGAAAAAAGCAGCGATTTGATAATTATTTCAACTTTAAACAATCCACAAAACACTTTATGATTTTCATTTCTTCATTATTTGTTTGTTTTGGGGTTGGTTTGTCTCAAGACAGGGTTTCTCTTGTATAGCCTTGACTGTCCAATTTTTTATTTATTTATTTTTTTAGGTCAGGGCTTTGTTTCATTTCAACAGTTATTTTGTTTTGTTTTTAACATTTATTTGTTTGTTGTGTGTGTGTGGAGTGCACCCACCACAGAATGTGTAGGTCAGAGAACAACTGTATAAAGTCAGTTCTTTTCTTCCAGCATGTGGGTCCCGGAGATTATACTTGGGTCTCCAGGCTTGGCAAAAAGTGAATTAACCTCTGATTATTCTCACTAGCCCCACTATTATTGTTGTTGTTGTTTGTTTTGTTTTGATGTAGCCCTGCCTGGCCTACAACTGCAGAGATCTGTCTGCCTCCCTGAATGCTGGGATTGAAGGCATGCGTCACCATCACTGTGCCTGGCCCCTGGGACATTTTTGTTTGTCCTGTTGTTTTACAACTCTGGATGGAAATCAGTCAGGGCTGTATGCATGCTGGCCAAGTGTTCTATCCTGGCCCCAGAGTCTTTTTAAAATGCCAGAAAAATTGGATCACTATAGAGGTTGAAACTTTCAAACCAGATACTGATTTTGGAGAGTCAGTGGGTAAGAGGCTTGCCGAGTGAACACTTGAATCAGTCCCGATCTCCAGCACTCGCATTTTAAAGGGGCAAGGGACGACTGCTTTTCTTTCACTAAGAAAGTGATGAAAGAGTGGTGAGTGATGGAGCACACCTTTAATCTCAGCGCTTGGGAGGCAGAGGCAGGCAGATCTGTGAGTTCAAGGCCAGCCTGGTCTACAGAGCGAGAGGACAGCCAGGGCTCCACAGAGAAACCCTGTCTCAAAAAACAGAAACAGAAAGAGAAAAGAAAAGAAAGGAAAAGAAACAAGGAAAGAGAATGTTGAAATGTGAGCGTGCAAGATAGCTCGGTGGCGGAGCTGGAGAGATGCCTCTGAGAGGAAAGAGCACTAGATGCTCTTCCAGAGGACCCGGGTTCAACTCCCAGAACCCACATGATGCCTAACCACCATATATAACTCCAATTCTAGGAGACCTGATGCCCTCTTCTGGCTCCTGTGGGCAATGCACACATGTGTGCAGGCAAAACAACTGTATACATGAAAACAATTTTTAAAAAAAAGATAGCTCAGTGGGTACCTGCCTCTAAGCCTGACAACCTGATCTTGATCCCAGGACCCCCCATGGTGGGGAAAGAGAAGGACTGAGTCCCCTGAGTTGTCCTCTGCCCTCCACAGGGGCACACAATGCATGTGCACACGTGCACGGGTGCATACAAAAAAAAAAAAAAGAATTATTGCTTTGGGGTATCAAATGTCATGTTACACAGAATTTCCAAACCTATTTTCCAAGTTGAACATTTCAGGAGCTCTATCATCTGTTTATTTCCCAACAAGATCTTTTGCCCTTGAGTTTCTGATCCTCCTGCCTCCACGTTTCAAGTGCTGGAACTTGAAGCTTGTTTGCCACCCTGTCCAGCGCTCTGTGTGTTATTTATTGCTCTCTCATCTCACTGATGGAGGGCCTAGGGCAAGTCACGAGGCAACTGGAGACAGACAGAAGTCCCCCCTCTTCCTTCTGTACCCCACTCTCCCTGTCTCTTGAGTGCCCTGGAAAAGCCTGACGTGGGCAGAGACACACCATGCCCAGACGGAGTGCCCGGCTTGAGGGTGTAGGTGAAGGCTGCTAGAGGTTTTCCAAGGATGGATAAGTGGTTCCTGGTCTGTCATTCATAAGGGCAGGAGCTAGGATTTGAGAGCAAGCTTTGGACTTGACTGCCTGTGTATTTCTGGGAACTGCCTCCCATATTGTCCCAAAATTTCTTATGTTTGTTACTCTAACCAAGCCCTACCCAGGCCTCTAATTCCACACTGCTGTCATTGCTTTTTCTAAACACAGTGCTGTCATCAGTTTGCTTGAAAGCCTTTACCATATCCACACAGACTCTGCAGTTCAATTCCCATCTTTGACGATGTCTTTCTTTTACAAGTAGAAAAGTGTAGCAGATTCGGTTTTCCTAAAACTTCAAACTGTACCATGCAAGATGGGGCTTATATCCAATTTACACAGCCCACCACTGCAGCCACCAGGCTCCCACTAACAAACCCTTGCTGTTCCAAGGCAGGGCTTGGAATTGCCCTGCCTTCCCACTCCTGCAAGACTTCACACTGTGCCTGCTGGTAAACAACCCTCCTAAGCCTAATTTAGCTTCACCTCCCTTGAGGTCCTGGGGAAACCTGTTACAAACCATCACAGCATTCACACTCTGTCTTACAGCTGTGAGGTCTCTTGTCATTTTCCTACAAGAAAAGGAGAGTCCCACAAATAAGTCTTTCAACTTGGTGTTCCCAGAGCCTAGCACAGTACTTGGCACACGGCAGATACATGTCAGTAACTGTCATTTGCTGCAGAAACAGAGGACAGCCAAATCAATTAAGCCAGAGTGACAGACTGGAGATTTAAATTGTCATCTTTTTTGCTCACTCAACAAGATGAGCCTTTATAATCCCAAAATGTGCAATCTGAAATGCTCCTAGATCAGAAAAATCTTTGGATAACAAAAACAAACAAACAAACAAACAAAAAGCCACAAATGAAAATTTCTACATCTGAGCTTATATGCTAAGTGACAGTAAAAATGTTGTCTAAAGACCAGGCGTGGTGGCACACCTTTGGCACCAGCACTGGGAGGCAGAGGCAGGCAGATCTTTGTGGGTTCAAGGCCAGCCTGGTCTACAAAGTGAGTCTAGGACAGCCAAGGCTACACAAAGAAATTTTCTCTCGGAAAAAAAATTTTTTAAAAATAAAGAAAATGTTGTGTAAAATTATCCTCAGGCTGCTTGCCCAAGACATGTCTGAACATGGGTGGATTTTGTGTGTACATTTGAGTATTATTCCCATGATATCTCACTATTTGTATGTGAGATATTATTCCAAAATCCAGTGTGTGTGTGTGTGTGTGTGTGTGTGTGTGTGTGTACTCTGAAACACTACTAATCCCAAGCATTTCAGACACTTATATTTTGATCACTCAGTTTAGTGATTTCGTTTTAGTGTTCTGTTGCTGTTTGTTGGGTTTTGTACTATTGAGGGATTGAACCCTGGTCCTTGCATGCTAGGTAAGGGCTCTCCCACTGAGCTACCCACCCAGCTTCTGATTTGGAGTCTTTTGGACAGGGTCTGGCCTGAAGCTGTGATGGGTCACCTTGAATGTCAACTTGACTGAATGGAGAATAGCCTAGAAGGAGGGTGGGGGGGGAGGGGGGGAGTAAAGGCCATGCTGTCTGTGAGCACCATCCCAGAGAGGATTAGCTAAAGTGAAGAAGGCCCACTGTGGGTGGCACCATCCCATAGGCTGAAGGTCTGGACGAAATGAAAAGGGGAAGGGAAAGAGCCACTGAGAGTAGAATTCTGTCTGCCTGGCCACCATGTAAGCCGATCCTCTGCATGCCTTCCTGGCACAGTGGACTGGCTCCTTGGAAACTGGGAAACCAGCTCTTCCCCTCCCCACTTTAAATTGTCTCTCCCAGAAGATTGTCAGTGATGGAAGTTTAACACTGTTAAAGCCCGGGAGCCTGGGGCACCTGAGCTTCTCTGATTTAGCCTCCTGAGTACCAGGGTTAGTTTTAGTTTTCAGCTGAAGTTTTGAATCTGATGGCTCAAAGAAGTCTTTTTTTTTTTTAAGATTTATTTATTTATTATGTATATAGTGCTCTGCCTGCATTTGTGCCTGCATACCAGAAGAGGGCATCAGATCCAAGTATAGATGGTTGTGAGCCACCATGTGGTTGCTGGGAATTGAACTCAGGACCTTTGGAAGAACAGTCAGTGCTCTTAAGCTCTGAGCCATCTCTCCAGCCCCACGCGACCCCCTCCCCCCCGAGTCTTTTTATTCTTATTCATCGGGGCTTGGTGGGGCTCATGGCCTCACACTTAATATGTAGATGACATTGACCTCCTGATGTTCCCTCCACCTCCAGAGTGCTCGGACTACAGGCGTGTAGCACCGTGCCTGGCCCTGTGTGCCCTCGCCGAAGTGTGGCGAGCAATGCAAGCAGATAAGTAGGAGACTGGATTTTCAGGGAAACTGGTGTGTCATTACACACTGTTCAGAGTCTCGTCCTTAGGTTTCTTAGAGTTCTATGTCACCTCAGAGATTTACCTTGCTCTTCCTAATCTGCCATCATTAATTTAACTGGTCTCCCACCTGTTGCAACAACAAAACCCTTAAGTACATTATTTCACATGTGTGTTCATATGCATATATATACGTGTGTGTGTGTGTGTGTGTGTGTGTGTGTGTGTGTGTGTGTGTGTAAATGACAGGCAGAAGCCAGGCAGTGATAGCGCACACCTTTAATCCCAGCACCTGGGAGGCAGAGGCAGGTGGATCTCTGAGTCCAGTCTGGTCTACAAAGCAAGTTCAAGACAGTCAAGGCTATAGAGAGAAACTCTGTCTCAAAAAACAAAACAAGGGAAAATATAAATTGCTGATAATGTTTATTATTAAAAGCCTATAATGTTTTTGTTTCATTTGTTTGTTTGTTGGAGGGTTTTTGTTTTGGTTTTTTGGTTTTTTTTTTTTTGGTTTTTCAAAACAGGGTCTCTCTGTGTAGCCTTGGTTGTCCTGGACTCGCTTTGTAGACCAGGCTGGCCTCGAACTCACAGCGATCCGCCTGCCTCTGACAGTGGTTTTATTTAAGCCACTATCAAACAATAAAAGACACACCTGAAAGATTGTAGACAAGCCTTATTCCACCTGGGCCGGGGGCCGATATTAACCCCTAAGCGTACCTTGTTACCACCCAGCCCCACATCCCACGCCACTCCTTACTCGCGCCTATCTGGGCTGCTTTCCATCCATAATTCCGTAAGGACTTGCACATGCTTTCCATCTGGCCTGTGTCTCTCCAACGCCGGTGATCCAGCCACGAGCTTCTCCCCTCGCTAACCCTTGGTGGTCCACCTTCCTTCCTCTCTCCTGCTCTTCCCATGATCCTCTACGCTCTCCAAGCACAAAAACCTTCACCAGGCATACCTAACTTCCGCCCTGCCCTGCAGCTTTATTTAGCAAACCAGTATCATTTGGTATGTGTGAGGGATTGCTCCTAGAACAGTAAGAATGGGAGGGGAGGGTGTGGGGGAGGGGAGACAAGATCTAAAGGCTTTATGAACGAAGGGGGTAAAAATTGATATATTATCTAGTTTCCTAACTGAGGAAGGTTTTCGCCATGTTTTGTTTTGTTTTTCCATGTTTGTTTTTTATTTGTTTGTGTGTGTCTGTTTGTTTTAAAGTTTCTTTTATTCCAGGACAATTTTTGGTTTTGTTTTTACTTTACTTATTTATTGTTATTTCATGTTATTTTTACTATACTGGGCACATCTGCTTTGTCTCCAAAATGAGAAACCCAAAAGCAAAACAAGTTATTCACCCTGTAGCATTGTCAGCAGACGCCATCAACTCTAAGCCCTAGGCCAGCAAGAAGGAAACACAGAAGGGACATTGAGGAGAAAGCTTAGCACCGAAGTTCGCCACCTCTCTAATGCTGCAACCCTTTCATACCGTTGCTTGTGAGATGGCACACGCCTTTAATCCCAGCACTCAGGAGGCAGAGGCAGGCGGATTGCTGTGAGTTTGAGGCCAGCCTGGTCTACAAAGCGACCCTAGGACAGCCAAAGCTAACAGAGAAACCCTGTATCAAAAAAAACAAAAAATTAGTTTCCTTGCTACTTCATAACTATAATTTGCTACTGTTATGAGTTGTAATGTAAACATCCATGTTTTCCGATGGTCTTAGGCAACCCCTAACCCCAAAGGGGTCTCAATCCACAGGTTGAGACCCACCTCCTTAGCAGACAATAAATTTTCTCTTCCCAACGTGGGCAAGTTGATATCAGGTGGAAATGTGATTGTCATTAAAAGGTGAGCCTATCAGGAAGGACCTCCAGGGCCTACAACACACAGTGTCTCAATCTGGCTGTATCCCTGAAATGCCAGCACGGGTAAAGACCCAGCTGCAGAAGGGGTAAGCCAGGAGCAGCCTCATCAACAGCTCTCCACCCTTGCCAGCTCCACCTGCTGTGGTTTGGGGGCTGCTAAGGAGCTGCCCTTCAAATGCTAGAGGACGACAAGGGCTCTGGACCCAACTGCGCACTGGAACAAGATGCCTTAAAACCACACTACCCCCCCCCCCAGAGTCCGATTTTGCTTGGCGTTTGATCCTAGGCATGGTTTTTCCATTTGGTTGGTTTTGGTTTCTTTAACTCTTCAAATAACTCCCGTGAGGCACAGCGGAGATGAAAAAGGTCTGTGACGGGGTGGGGGTTTCCAGACAGTGAAGTTGCTGGTGTGGCTCGGGGAAGAGAGGGAAGAGGGTGTCAGATGAGAGAGGAAAGCCAGCGAGTGGCAATCCTGGGAATGCCACCTAGGACCTGGCTGACCCTTTGGCTTCCCTGCTTTTCCTCGGCAGCATCTATTTGTTATCCTTACCTTGCCTTGGGGGCTCTGGCTCCCCCCCCCCAACCTTCCCACTTGTCTCAGCCTTTACTCCCTCTCACGCCAGCCCTCTGTCAAGTCCCTAGGGGTGCTTCCGCTCCCTCCCACAAATTAGCCTTGGCCTGGGCCATTCTCCGTCCCTTCTCTCAGTAAACATCACACTTGCGCCATTGAACAACTAACCAAGGCACCACTGAGATCAGCCGGACTAAGGTTCCCACAGTGTAATGCGCTGCCCTGTCCACTTGGCTCTTTAAAACTGATCTCTGGATACTTGAACTGAGAAAAACACACAAAGATGATGAGCTGAGGATGTAGGTCAGCTGCAGAGGAAACCCCGCGCCTGGCATGGGCAGATGCCCTAGGTATAGTCCCCAGCACCACTAAGCAGTGGGGATTGGCGCACACCTTTAATCCCAGCCCTTGGGAGGCAGAAGCAGGAAGATCCCTGAGTTCGAGGCCAGCCTGCTCTACAGAATGAGTTCCAGGACAGCCAGGGCTACATAATAACACCCTGTCCCAAAATAATGACACTGAGGCCCAGCACGGCTGAGAAAAACGGAGGTAGGGGCACAAGGGAACTCGGGTCCACTTTACCCAAAGGGCATGGGCAGAGGGTGTTTGCGTTTGTAGTGTCTCATTGTTCGTTGTGGTGTGCTTACCCAACAGGAACCTGAAACTGACTCTTGTGAGGAACCAGGAGGACCCTATGGAGAAAATGACGAAGACAGCCAAGGTAGAGTGTGCTGGCTCCGGGTGTACTGGCTCTGGGTGTATACGGTCACTGTAACTGCCCAGGATGAACTCTGTGCTGTACAGACCCATTAACAGAGAGCGGGCTTTCCGTTTCCCCTCAGACTGGGACCTGGAAGTAAAAACCAGAGCGTTCTTACTGTTGCAAGCAAACGGCCAGACGCGCTTTCTGTTCTTTGATTACTTTTTTAAAGATGTATTTATTATGCATACAGTGCTCTGTCTGCATGTATACCTGCAATCCAGAAGAGGGCGCCAGATCTCATTATAGATGGTTATGAGCCACCATGTGGTTGCTGGGAATTGAACTCAGGACCTCTGGAAGAGCAGTCAGTGCTCTTAACCTCTGAACCATCTCCCCAGCCCTTGTTCTTGGATTACTTAAAGATGTCTTTCCTGCTAGAGACTGCAGACTGATGCCAGATTAGAGACTTCGGGATGTACCAAAATGCCCATGCCCCACTCCCACCCCATGCATGCGTATTCTGTCCTCCCTCGTAAGGAGGCTGGGGTTCCCTGGCTGGGGTTCGCTGCGGAGAGAGATGCTGGTGCAAGAAAGCAGGACCTATTCATCAACTTTAGAGACCTAGCTGTTGTCATCCACAGCCCTGGGTGGTGAGAATGCCTTGCTATGCCTTGGGTAGTGGCACAGGCCTTGAATCCCAGCACTCAGGAGACAGGTTCAAGGCCAGCCTGCTCTAATTAGTAAGTCCCAGGACAACCAGGGCTACAAAGAGACTTTCTCAAACAAACAAAAAGGATGCCTTATTGGAGGCTTCCTTCAAAAACAAGTCTTTGTGTTGGATTGTGATAGGTGGTGGTAGTTCTAGGAAGTACTGAGCCTAAGACCACTGGGTCTGGAGGCACAAAGAGTTGATAGCCCAGAGACGGAATTAGACTCTAAGCTCTTCTGCAGAGCGCCTGGACATGTTACATGGTACTGCAGTCAGCCGGGCCTCTGGCAGCGCAAGTTCTTTAAAGATGGGTGCCATCATGCCGGAATCCTCACTGCTTCTTGTGGAGGTAGAAACCCACTTAACATCTCTAAGGGTCCCAGGCCACAGCGAAGCCTTGCGCCTATTGTTGCTATACAAAAATGTCCAGCAGAGGGAGCCCGTGAGGCTGATCTCCAGCCTAGGCCTAAACCATAAAGCACTCAGGGACACTTGTTTTTCTTACTTGGCCCATTTTTAAAAGTCACAGGCGAGTGTGTCACCTACCCAGCAGGCTGGCAGCTGCAGGTCTGTGCTACTACTGAACTGAGCTTGAGCCGTGGGGTGGACGCTCCAACACCTGGCATCCTCGTCTGCCCCAGGGGCTGACAAGAGCACTCCCCTCTTTAAGCGGTTGCGTGAGGAACAAATGAAATGAGGCCCCTTAATGAATACCAACCTCAACCCGGACACTAAAGCAAACCACCTTTTGTGGTTGCTATTTACCAATCTGTCAAACGACACTAATTCTTTCTGTCTCTATTTAAAGTCAAGGTTTTGGGTTTTTGTTTTTGTTTTTGTTTTTTTCTGTTTGCCTTTCACTATTTCGTTCCATTGACATCCTAGTTAAAAATAAATTTTTTGTACTGGTTTTGTTTTTTTCTAAAGATTGTCTCCTTAATTTTTATTTGTATGTTATTAATATTTATTTTATGTGTATGGGTGTTTTACCTGCATGTCTGTGTACCATATGCATGCAGTGCCTGAGGAGACCAGAAGAGGGTGTCAGATCCCCTGGAACTGGAGTTACACACTATTGTAAACTAACCTGTAGGTGCTGGGAATAGAACCCAGGTCCTTTGGAAGCACATACAGTACTCTTAACCACTAAACCACACCTTATACTGATTTATACTGTGTAGCCTTGGTTGGTCCAGACTCTCTTTGTAGACCAGGCTGGCCTTGAACTCACAGAGATCCACCTACCTCTGTCTCCTGAGTACTGGGATTAAAGGCATGCACCATCATGACCAGCATTATTCTGATTTTTCATGATGTTACTTTGTGGCAGAATGAGCCCTGGGTTGGTCAAGATTTTAGGCAAGGATTTTTCTAACATGAGGCCCTGTCACCTCTGTCTTCAAAACTGAGTGACACTAGCCAGGAAAATGTACTCTGACCTTCAGATCCTCCCTATTGTAAATCACACATCCTGAATGTGGCAAGGCTCCAACGTCTAGGCCAAGCGCAGCACAGGCTTTAGGCACCACAGAACGCGGCCCAAACTAAGCAATGCCTGAGTCAGTCAAAACAGACTTCCTGTCTCATGACGCCAGGCCAGGCTCCGGCCGGCCTACTCCTCGGAGCTTAGCCAGACCGTCTCTCGTGCGTGAAATGCCACCACAGACAGTCACAGAAGGCATTTGCCTGTCCTGAATGACAAATGTTAGTTTTTGGAAAGGATTTCCGACCTTGGAAGGCAAGAAGAAGGAAGTACTAAGGAAATGCTTTTAGTTGTTTAAAGAATAGGACTCCCGTTTGGTCTTAATGGTCAAGTTGTTGTTCCTACTTTAAATTCAGTAGTGGTTGTTGTGGCTTACTGTAAGGCATGAGCTAGTGCCTGGGGTACAAGGCCGTGACGGAGCAATGGCCTAGGATATGCCAAGCCCTGGGTTCAAATCACCACTACCACATATATTACACATACATACATGCATAAGTAAATTTTTTTCAGAAATGAGTAAGCTACTGAGAGGATTTAGGATTCTGCTTGCAAGTATCCACAAGGCAAAGCCAACCAGCCACCTCTAAATCCCAGCAGATTGGGGAACTAGCTTTTGTCCCAGAGTCCAAGGACAGAATAAAACTTCAATTCTAGTTACTTCCTGGACC
>OU015743.1:46239161-46256911 GCA_907169655.1 Acomys percivali | reverse complement strand
TAAGGTGTGAGGCTTGCAAATTCAGGGCTAGCCTGGGCTACAGACACAGACCTTGTTTCCAGAATTAAACAAAGAGGGCTGGAGAGATGGCACCGTTGTTAGGGGAGCTCTCTGCCCTTCTAGAGGCTGTGAGTTCAGTTTCAGCATCCAAGTCAGGTGACTAACGACCACCTGTAACTCCAGCGCCAGCACATCTCTGTCGCCCTCTTCTGGCCACCAAAGGCAACCCCACACACATAGTATGTATAACATAGACACATCATGTACGTATACCAAAATACAAATAACTCTTTTTTAAAATTATTTTAATTAGAGGAGACAAGCAAACAGAAGCCAACAAGAGTGAGAAAAAGGGATGTCTGGATTTCTCTGCAACATTTTTAGTCTCATTTAAACCTGGGCAGAGGCCTGGCAATATGCATTCTTAGTGAATTCCTCACTTGGTGCTGGAGGCTCAGTATTTGTTTCTCTGAATTCTCTAGGGTCTATTTAATCTGCTCTTTTGGGAAAAAAAATAATAGTGTTTTGGGAAAGGAATTGGTGAGCAGGCACTATTTAGAATATGCTTGGAATACCTGTCTCAGGGGTGGGGGCCAAAGGTCGCTCAATACACTGTGAGGCATACACCAAGCACAGGGTTCAGTGCCTCGCACCTCATAAACTGCGCGTGATGGCACTTAGGTGTAATCCTTGTACCCAGGAGGTGCAGCCAGGAAGGTTGGAAGTTCAAGGTCATGATGGCTATGTAACAAGTTCGAAGGCGGCCTTGGACAGTTAGACCTTACCTCCAAAAGACAATAGAAAGAGAGCACCTGCCACAGACTGAGTGCTCCGGAACACTTAGCTATCCGCCTGTTCACTATGTGTGTGCATGTGTTAGTATGTGCACATGGATGTAGGTACCCATGGAGGCCACGAGGCATCAGATCCCCCCTCCACCCTTCCCCCCCCCCCCCCGCCAGAGTTAGAGATGTGTGAGCTCCCTGAAATGGGTGCTGAACCACACTCAGGTCCTCTACAAAGCAGTCAGAACGGGACCATTTGTCCAGGCACCATTCTGTGTTGTCCAAACCTGGATTCTATGGCCACACTTTCAGCCTGTCCCAGGTCCACATAGTGATGCCTTTACTTTTAACCACTGGGACATTTGCTCTTTGATGGATGTACTTAGTTCTCTGCTGAAATCTCTCTTTAGCGGCCGTCCAGACATCCCTGTGATTAAGAGCACTGCTTATGACCTGGTTTGGTGGCCCATGCTTTTAATCCCAGCACTCGGGAGGTGGATCGCTGTGGGGTCAAGGCCAGCCTGGTCTACAAAGTGAGTCCACGACAGCCAAGGCTACACAGAGAAACCCTGTCTTGAAACCCACCTCCCCCCAAAAAAAAACCTGCTTATGGAGTCTTACTTCCTGGGTTCAAATGCTAGCTCCACCACTGACTAGCTGTGAAGCCTTGAGGAAATTACTAAATTTCCCTGGACATCTTTTTCCTTCAGATAGAAAGTGAGGAAACAATGATATTTATCCCCTGGGGTGGCTGTAAGTACCTATCCAGATGGTCCTCAAGATGTGTTATATATAATATATATATATATATATTATATAAGTATATATTAGCATATATATATGCGCGGTGGGGGGGTGGCAGAATTGAGACCTAGGCTGACCTCAAATTCACTATGCAGCTAAAGATGACTTTGAACTCCCAGTTACTTCCGCCTCCCAAATGCTGAGATTGCTGGCGTGTGCCACCATGCCCAGCAATCTATTTAAGAACAAACAGAAAAGAACCCTTTAATTACATGGCAGTAACATGTATTAGTATCTTATCAAGAAAGCGTTGTTCTAACATGATAACTACTGTCCAAGGCTGTGCCGTGGCAAGACACATGGTGCTGAAGACCCGATAAGCCTCTCTCTGCCTTAGTCCCTTAGGTATAGACCCGAAGCGGGAGGGGACCCCGGGATGAATGAGGCAGCCTCAGCAGCCTCTACGTTCTGTGCAGAGGGCACAGCACCACTCCGGAGGAGGGCGGTAGTGCTCGCTGTAACTCCAGTGCACAAAGCAAAAGGCCATACATATGGCTAGCCTGGTCTACCTATTGAGAGACTGTCTGAAGAAACAAAACCGTTTCTTGAAATGTGGCAGGCCAGCTCAGGCCCTCACACACACCAGGCTAAAGCCTCCACCGCTGAACAACCTCTCCAACCTTACCTTAAGGCTACCCAGACATTTCTGTGAGGACTTCCTGCCTATGCCTTCTCTGAGAGCTTGTTAAAAATGTGGGTGCTAGCCGGACGGTGGTGGCGCACACCTTTAATCCCAGCATTCGGGAGGCAGAGGCAAGCGGATCGCTGTGAGATCGAGGCCAGCCTGGACTACAAAGCAAGTCCAGGACAGCCAAGGCTGCACAGAGAAACCCTGTCTCAAAAAAACAAAAAAAAGAAAAAAAAAATGTGGGTGCTGAGCTCCCTCCCAAGACCTACCTATGCTTTGACAAGACTTTTGGGTGGCCAAGCCTAGTGGCACAAGCCTGTCACCCCAGCTACTTGGGAGAATAAAGAAGGAAACTTGGGAGAATAAAAAAGGAAGATGGCAAATTCCAGTCCTACCTGGGCAACTCAATAATACCTTGTCTCAGAATTAAAAAGAAAAACATGGCTAAGCTAATAAATCACAGAACCTCGACAAAGGTGAGAAGGAGGATTGGGGGGTGTATAGATTGTTGGTAAAACACTTGCTTGGCATGTGGCTGTAGGCTTGTTCCACAGTGCACATACATAGACATAGTGCATATGCTCCTGAAAACACACACACACACCTCAGATGTTTCATATACACAGTTGGTATCTGAGAAACATTGGTGCCAACTCACTGGAAACAGAAAATTCTAAATTCAGAACCCAGGGGTTCACTCATCTGTTCGGCTTTGATTAGGGCCAAGACTGAGTCTAGGATGAGTCCCTTCTCTGGGCCTCTGTTTCCTTCCCACAAACCAAGATGGTTTAGCCGTGCCCGCCCCTCTGCCTTTCTTCTCTCACTGTGGCTCCAGCACTAGCCTCTTCCACTACAGCTGCTGGCAGGGCAGCCTGCCCTCTGCACTGCGCCCCACCTAAGGCTCTGCTGCTCCCAGGCCTCTGTGGGTAGGTCATCACCACTAGCCCAAGAGGAGGCCAAGTGATCCTGTGAACCCAGGGCCTGTTCCACTGACGTAAGGCCTTGGGTGACCCCTTAGCCCCCTCACTGAAAACTACAGAGCTGACTTGCTAATCACTCATCAGTTTTTGGTAATTTAATGATTTTTTTGTTTTGGGGGTTTTTTGTTTGTTTGTTTTTGAGACAGGGTTTCTCTTATAGTCCTGGCTGTCCTGGACTCAGTTTGTAGACGAGGCTGGCCTCAAACTCACAGAGATCCGCCTGCCTCTGCCTCCTGAGTGCTGGGATTACAGGCGTGAGCCACCACACTCGGCCTAAAAAATAAAATGTTTATTGGTACGGATGAGAGCATGCCTGGTTCAGCCACTAGCCAGGCCTTTCCATGTCCTTAAGCACTGACTACATGAATAGATGGATCTTTTATTCACTTAACAGCAGTTTCTGGTCCATGCCGAAATTCCTCACTGCCTGTGGTTGGGGAAGGCATTTCCCCCCCGACTGCAGCTCTAGTTCTGATTGGAGGAGAAAGATGTGCACACTGATGGTTCCCATAGTGCCTGAGAGAACACAGCGATAGCAGTGGGTTGGAGGAGAAAGACAAGAGTCCGTAAGGGTGTCCGCATCAGCCTTCCATCACTAGGACCAAATAGAAGAGAGGAGTCGGCCAGGCGTGGTGGCTCACATCTCTAATCCCAGCACTCGGGAGGCAGAGGCAGGCGGATCTTTGTGAGTTTGAGGCGAGCCTGGTCTACAAAGCAAGTCCAGGACAGGTAAGGCTATACAGAGAAACCCTGTGGCAGAGAGGACATAGCAGGGCAGAGCTGCTCACAGCCAGTAGCCAGGAAGCAAAAGAGAGAAGAAGGAGCCAGTGTCCCAGGATGCCCTGTATCATGGGTGGTGTAACTTCCCCGAGCTTCCTGCTAACTCCCTATAGCCCCCACCGGCTGGTAGCCAAGCCTTTACCTTGGGAGCCTTTGGAGGACATTTTAAAATTTTAATTAATTTATTCAGATTACATCTCAATTTTTTTCCCCTCACTTGTATCCTCCCATTCCTCCCTCCCTCCTCCTTTCACCCTATTCCCCTCCCCTAGGTCTGTGATAGGAGGGGACCTGCTCCCCCACTATATGGTCATAGACTATCAAGTCTCATCTTGGTAGCCTGTCTATCCTTTCTTTGAGTGCCACCAGGCCTCCCCACCAAGGAGAAGTAGTCAAATATGGGGCACCAGAGTTCATGTCAGAGTCAGTCCCCGCTCTCCACGTAACTGTGGAGAATGCCCTGTCCATTGGCTAGATCTGACTAGGGGTCCAATGTTTACTGCATGTATTGTCCTTGGTTGGTGCAGTAGTTTGAGCAGATCCCCCTGGGTCCATATCCACCTGTCATGATGTTTTTCTTGTAGGTTTCTAGTACCCTCTGGATCCTTTTATTTCCCCATTCTCCCATACTTCTTTCACCTAGAGGCCCAATAGGAAGTCTTTACATCTATCCCAGTCTCCTGGTAAGTGAAGACTTTCACTGGATATCCCTTTTGGGCTAATGTCCAATTACAAGTGAATATATGGTTTTGGAGAGATCAGGGATACAAGGCACATACCTAAACATATTAAAGGTGGAGGACATTTTAGATCTAAATCATATCTGAGGGCTTCCTGGAGGAGGTGACACCTGCCCCAAAGGAAGGAAGGAAGGACATTACTGAGCCTGTAGTGCACCAAACGACAGAGTGCAGCAGTTCCTGTTGTTGGTGTGTGTGTGTGTGTGTGTGTGTGTGTGTGTGTGTGTGTGTGTGTGTTTTAAGATTTATTATTATGTATGCATGTACACCTGCAGGCCAGAAGAGGGCATCAGATCACATTATAGATGGTTGTGAACCACCATGTGGTTGCTGAGAATTGAACTCAGGACCTCTGGAGGTGCAGTCAGTGCCCTTAACCTCTGAGCTATCTCCCCAGACGCCAGCAGTTCCTGTTTACTGCGTGTGGCCCTAGTGTGTTCTCCCTGCAGATCTCCATGTGTCAGATGAGAAAATGAAGCCAAAGGAGTCAGGAAACACATCCTTGGCCACAAGCTGGGCAATTGAGAGGCCTGAGGTCTGACTGCCCCACCCTCCAGGCTCAGTCTGCAGAGCCTTCTCATGGTTGATAACAGACATCAAAAGGAGAGTGTAGGTCAACGCTTTTGAGTAGAAGGGGATAGAGCAAGAAGGTCGAGAAGAAATAGGGATGTAAAGACAGATAGACACAGACAGAAAGACAGACACACACACACCCACACACAAACAATTCCAAAATGATGACAGTTTAAATGAAGAATTGCTTGGTGCTGGAGATGGAACCCAAGGCCTTTTTTTTTTTTTTTTGGTTTTTCGAGACAGGGTTTCCCTGTGTAACCTTGGCTGTGCTAGACTCACTTTGTAGACCAGGCTGGCCTCGAACTCACAGCAATTCGCCTGCCTCTGCCTCCGGAGTGCTGGGACTAAAGGTGTATGCCACCATGCCCTACTCTTCTTGGTTTTTTGAGACAGGGTTTCTCTGTGTAGCCTTGGCTGTCTTATACTTGCTTTGTAGACCAGGCTGGCCTCGAATTCACAGCGACAAATCTGCCTGCCTCTGCCTCCCAAATGCTGGGATTAAAAGCCTGCACCATCACTGCCCTGCTTGGAATCCAAGGTTTTATACTTGCTAGGCAAGTGCTCCACCAATGAGCTAAATCTCCAGCCTTATCCAGTGCTCAGAACTCCTCTTCCTCACCCTTGCAAGATTCAGCCTCATCCCAGTGCTCAGAACCCCACCTCCTCACCCCTGCAGGTTTTAGCTTCATCCCAAAGCTCAGAACCCCTCTTCCTCACCCCTGCAGGATTCAGCCTCATTCCAGAGCTCAGACCCCACCTCCCCCAGCCCTGCAGGTTTTTTTTTTTTTTCTTTTTTTTTAATTCCTTTTGAGAAACAAAACAGCATGGATTGTCAGCAGAGAGGACCAAAAGACAAATGGACCTATCTCTGGAGGTGGCAGCTGGCTCCAGGGCACAGGGCCACAGCTCCTAACAAAAAGGAAAGTTCCCTGTGGGGACTTCAAGACCCCCAGGCAGGGGTCTCCCTGCAGCGTCCCTGTTAAAAGTCGCTTCCTGGATTCTTTTCTTTTCCTCTCTGAGTAGCGCAGGATGCTGCTACACGCTGGGACTGCCCACGGATTCCATGTGGGTGGGCTGAGGAGACTGGAAAAAAGGTGAGCGAGGCAGATAAAGCCCTCTTAGGGAACCGCAGGGACAATTCAGACTTTTTAAGTTCACACAAGTTTTCTTTGGGTCTGTTTGCCACACGGTCACTGGAAGAGTAGAGAGAAGTAATTTTGGATATACCCAGTGTTTTGTGTGTTTCTGTCTTGTTTTAGCCTCACCATAACTATAATATCTAAATTACTTTATCTCTGCTTCCCAGATGAGAAAAGTGAGGCTCTGTCAGCTCTTCCCCTTTCTAGTTTGAGCTGAAATACAAAGCCAGGCTTTTTTAGTTGCTATTTTATTGTGTTAATATTCAATACAGCTTTCTCCGAGCCTCTTGACTCTTAGACTAGAAAGAGTGACAAAGTCAAGGAAACAGACACACACACACACACACACACACACACACACACACACACACACACGCATGCACTGCAGCATTTTTTTTTCAAACCCAGATGAATCTCAGAGACTGTTTAGAATCCCTGGAAATTCCTTTGTATTGCCGGTGAAGGAAGCTGAGGTTGCCAAGTCAGGAAAATTGTGCAGTCCCTGCTAACTAATAAACTCATGGTCCCTGGAGCCTGTGGGCATCTAGTTCAGTCCCAAGGGCTTTCTTGGACACAACTCTGGACTCCAGGAGCAAATAGCTGAGAAGGAACAAGAGCCAAGGTGTCCAGCCCCCACAATGGAGGGAGAGGCTGGGGGTGGGCGGGGGTGTGGTGGGGGATGGCATCGCCTACTCAGCTGTGAAGGTGAGACCTGTGTGCACAGGAGCAGAGTGGGGCTCTGACTTGAGGGTCTGGAAGGTGACACCGTGCAGGAGCAGCCTCAGGAAGGCCACCAGGCTCCCTGTTCCCAGTTGCTCCCTGGGGGACCCGCACAGACGCACTGCTAGGGCCTGCTGCATCTTTTAGGTCTCATCTTTAAAATCATGCTAGTTTAGCTATATCTCCATTGTCCTCTTAGGACTGTGTAGCTTTCTTCATCGAATTTTTTAAAATCTTTTTTTTTAATAGTTTTTTTCTTCTATATTTTTATTTATTATGTATACAGCGCTCTGCCTGCATGTGCACCTGCAGGCCAAAAGAGGGCACCAGATCTCGTTATAGATGATTGTAAACCACCATGTGGTTGCTGGGAATTGAACTCAGGACCTTTGGAAAAGCAGCCAGTGCTCTTAACCTCTGAGCCATCTCTCCAGCCTCTCTTTATAGAATTTTGCCACAGGCAATCACTTACATATATAGTTACATGCGGGCACTCATGTTTTGCTTTGTTTTTAATTAACTTTTTTTTTTTTCAAGACAGGGTTTGTCTGTGTAGCCTTGGCTGTCCTGGACTCACTTTGTAGACCAGGCTGGCCTCAAACTCATAGTTATCCACCTGCCTCTGCCTCCTGAGTGCCGGGATTAATAGGCGTGTGCCACCACTCCCAGCTCTAATTTTTTGTTTTTAATGTTATGTGCACTGGTGTTTTGCCTGCATGTATGTCTGTGTGAAGGTGTCAGATCCCCTGGAACAGGAGTTACAGACAGTTGTGAGCTGGCATGTGGATGCTGGGCATTGAGCCTGGGTCCTTTTGAAGAGCCTGCAGTGCTCTTAACCACTGAGCCACCTCTCTAACCTCTGTTGAATATTTTAATTGGTGATCAATGAGAGAGGGCCCAGTCCATTGTGGGTGGTGCCACCCCTGGGTTAGTGGTCCTAGGTTCTGTAAGAGAGCAGGCTGATGGCTGGAGAGGTTACTCAGAGGTTAAAAGCACTGCCTGCTCTTCCAAAGGTCCTCAGTTCAATTCTCAGCAAACACATGGTGCCTTACAACCATCTATAATGAGATCTGCTGCCCCCTTCTGGAGCTCAGGTGTACACGCAGGCAGAGTACTGTATACATAATAAATAAAATAAAATCTTTAAAACAACAACAACAAAGCAGGCTGAGCAAACCATGAGGAATAAGCCAGTAAGCAGCTTTCCACCATGGTCTCTGCATCAGCTCCTGCCTCCAGGTTCCTGCCTTGGCTTCCCTTAATAGACTGTGATACAGGATATATAAGCCAAATAAACCCTCTCCTCCCCAAGTTGCTTTTGGTCACGACATTTCATCATAGCAGTAGAAAAGTCGCTAAGACAACAGTATTACACCCCAAAATCCAAAGCATTCGTAATATGCTTGACCATGTTTTCATAGGTTCACGTTCTTATTGTTTAACGGTTATAATTTGGGGGTTGGTTATAATTAGTTGATATGGCCTGTAAGTGTCATTTGAATTATAGATTTCATTCTATTTCATTTAGTTTATGCTCATAAAACTGGGCCACTTTGTCCTGTGGCATTTCCCAGGTGTTGGTGCTGCCGTGTCCTTCTGTCGTGGTTTCTTGTGTTTCCCGGTATTCCTGTTCCCTGTCACTCGGTCCTTGGCTTCAGGTTCCCTTCCTCCCTTGGCAGGGCCAGTTCTGTCTCTCAGGGCACGGACTGTTCCCTCGTCTCTTCATGAGGCCAGTAGTCACAGACCCGTCAGCAGCGGAACTGGCAAGATCATGATGCCATATGGGATAATATCAATCCTTCCTCAGTTACTAGCAGGGAAACTCCAACAAAGAGGATGGATACTCCCCATGTGCTATCTTTAATTGTCCAGTGGTATAGTTTACATAGGGAGGCATGACAGTTGGTCCATCTTTGCCTTTAGGATCAGTTTTCAGTAAGTTTGGCTCCCTCACAGCCCCCATAACATTCTTGTGGACCTAAACATGGAAAAGGATAATTTTGAGACAATACACATGATTTTACTTCAATTAAATAAAAATAGGCATGAACAAATACAATCTCTATAACCCTGGATGTAGTGCTCACAGATAGGAACACCTTCATCATAAAGATGACAATACTACACAGGGTGTGGCGGCATTTGCGACCAGCCCGGGTGACCTAGCAAGATCCCTTTTACAAAAAACAAAAAACAAACCACCTGGTTGTGGTTGGCACACACTTTTAATCCCAGCGCTCAGGAGGAGGCAGAGGTGGGTGGATCTCTGAGTTCAAGGTCAGCCTGGTCTACAAAGTGACAGGACAGCCAGGGCTGTTACACAGAGAAACCCTGTCTCAAAACAAAACAAAACAAAAAAGGAAAAGAGAAGCCGACAGTCCCTTCAACCCCGCTCTTGGAAAGCTGAGGCAGGAAGATAAAGGTCCAGGCAAGCCTGGGCTACATAGTGGGACCCTGCCTCTGAAACCAAACCAAAGGCAATTCTATCACCAGGACACTACTCTTATGAAAGCTTAGTGTCGACCGCTCAGTGTGCTACCTGCTGCAAGAGCAGGTTGTTATCAGTCAAAATCAGCTTCCCCCTGCTTGCTTTCTCGACACATAATACCATTGGCTCTGCCACATGGCTCATGACTCTTCCATGAATAAATGCTTCGTTTCTTTTTGTTTGTTTGTTTGTTTGTTGTTTTTTGTTTTGGAGACAGGGTTTCTCTATGTAGCCTTGGCTGTCCTGTGCTCACTTTGTAGACCAGGCTGGCCTCGAACTCACAGCGACCCACCTGTCTTTGCCTCCCAAGTGCTGGGATTAAAAGCGTGCGCCACCACGCCCGACTAATGCTTTATTTCTTTAATGGGAAAATGTGAATCAAATATGTGAGACTGTTCAAATCTCACATGACTAAGTGGGATGTCTATGGGTAATGAGCACACAAGATTTTTATTCTACACTCTGCATAGTTATGATATTTTATAGATGTCTAAATTTATTAATGCCTAAATATCAGATTATTTTACTAAGAAAAAGAAGCCCACTTCTCTGGCTCACATATCCATAGCAGTTCAATCCTGATGACAAATGGTGGAATAACACTAGGGTAAGCCTCCGCTTCTCGACAGTACAATTGCACCCTCTGGTGGTCATCCTGTGCTCTGCACCCAAGTTCAGAAGGCAGGGTGTGCCTTCAATGAGGACGTCTAGTCCGTCCTGCCTCCTCTCCACTTCTACTCCCACCCCGACCCCAGGCAGCCATTTTAGGGGAAGAATTCCTCACAGAGGTCCTCTTGTCATGGAGATACCTAAGGTACCGCTAATGTCACATATACAAAGCAAAAGAAATTCTCAGGTGCATTCCTCAGCTGCATTGTACACTAAACAGTATGTCCCCACACCAAAGGAGCCCTGCGGGGTGGGGGAGCATTGACTACACACCAGAAAACGCTCAGCCATGATATTAGAAGGTTGGCAGTGCCTAGGATGTACACAGGCCTCCCCCTTAAGGATGGCGCTGTTTAGAGCAGTTTGCGTTCTGGTATTATCACCATACTGGGGCTTTAGGGAAACAATCTAAGCATACATAAATCTTCTAATCTAACATAATTTTCCTTTGTCTATTTTCTCTTCCAATCTAAGGATTCCCGTCTAGATTTTTGTGATTGTTGTTTTATTTTTGAGACAGGGTTTTTTGTTGGTTTGGTTGTTGGTTGTTGTTGTTGTTGTTGTTGTTGTTGTTGTTGTTGTTGAGACAAGGTTTCTCTGTGTAGCCTTGGCTGTCCCAGAGTCACTTTGAACTCACAGTGATCCACCAGCCTCTGCCCCCCCACACCCAGTGCTGGGATTAAAGGCGTGCTCACCACTACCGTCTGGGTTATTTACTTATTATTATGTATTCAGTGCTCTGTCTGCATGTACATCTTCAGGCCAGAAGAGGGCATCAGATCACATTATAGATGGCTGTGAGGCACTATGTGGGAACTGAACTCAGGACCTCCAGAAGGACAGCCAGCACTCCCAATCTCAGCCTTCAGCCTTCAGCCCCGGAGCCCTGGTCTAATATTAACTCTGGCTGGCTTGCAACATGAGGCAATCCTTCTGCCTCCTCCAGATTTTAATTAATCTTAACACATTTCTATAGTATGTATATTTTCTGTTAGGTTTGTTTTTTGTTGTTGTTGTTGGTTTTGTTTTGTTTGTTTTGTTTTTTGAGACAGGGTTTCTCTGTGTTATGTTGGCTGTCCTGGACTCACTTTGTAGGCCAGGCTGGCCTGCCTCCCAAATTCTGGGATTAAAGGCATGCACCACCATGCCCAGCTATTTTTTGTTGTTATACCATAAATACTTCCCATACTTTCAGTGTTTATCCTTGTAGCCATGGCTTGCTTTCTTTCTTCTCTTTCCTATTTAACAATCTTCTTAGCGGTACTGAGGTTTGAACATAGGGAGAAAGCAGCTCTACCTCTGAACTACAGTCTTAGTCCTGACCTATAATTTTTAGCACCACGGTCACGTATAAGTCACTTCTCAAGTTTTGTTGGGCGGTCTCTAATTTTTCATAACCAACAAATAAAATAAGATGTTGCCCACGTTTGCCTGTTCTTTTGAACTGCCTCCTTCTGATAAGTATCCAGGTGAGAGCTCTGATTAAAGGATAGAATATCATTCTGGTTCTAGACACATGCTGTCCTATCTCTTTCCTAAAGGACAGTTTAGTCATTTTAATGTCACTTGCCACGAACCAGAACCTCCTACAGGTTTGACCCTCATCTTCAGTTCCCCAGTAGACATTTCCCCTTGCCTGGTTTCCTTCTGGGAAAACTGCCTGGGCCACTGGCTGATGGAGGATACTGTTTTCACAGACCCAGAGCCAAGGACCATGACCTTTGACCCCGCTGGTTCTTCCCTGGCTGAGTACAACCAGACCTCTGAGGCTGACACCTTGAAAAGCAGGTAAGTGTGCAACTTGTAGCAACTTGGGCTTCTCTGCACATTTCATTAATTTGCTTTCTGGTTTTTGTTTTTTGCTTGTTTGTTTTCTGAGACTCTTGAGATGGCAGGCTGGCAGCTGGGATTAAAGGAAAGAGACCCCTCCCCTTAAGAGGCCACTTAAGCCATGTCCCCCAGGTTAGGTGGAGAAGAGCAAAGTTTAAGCATCTAGGGGCTGCTTTCTGGTGTGTCCATGCACCTGAGGTTTACGGAGCCCCTGGAAGGCGGAGCACAACTAGCTCTTCCTGGTTCCTGTCTTCCTGGTTCGTTAACTTTGCATGGAATAAAGATGACCAGACATCACTGTGGCTCCTTCCCGTCCCTGCCAACACAGGGACAGCTTCCCTTCCTATGTTCGTACTATGAGCTCAGTGGCCTGCAGCTCAGACAGCCCGACCCAGTCCTTTGTCCTCAGTCTCCTTTGGTTGTGGCCTTTACTGGAGATTTCTTTGCTGTCCACTGGAACTGGATCTCACAGTGGGTTCCATGAGCCTGGGGTGGCCGGGGACCAGGAGGATAAACACGCTCTTAGGTCAAAAGGTTTTGTGTCAAACAGAAGCAAACGGAGAAGGTAGCCTCAATAACTGAGGCAGCCACTAAAAAAATTGTGCTTTGGTTTTTTTGGTTTTGGTTGGTTTTTTTTTCTATTTGTTTTGTTTTTCTATCCCCTTTCCCACAACATATTTTAACTTACAGCTCCCCTTCCCCTAGCCAAAAACCAATGAAATATTCAAACAGAATTCTTTTTTTTAATCACAAGAACAATAAAAAGCATAAAACACTTCACAAAGTTCGTTACACTTATTGTGACTAAAACTCAGATTTAACACAGATTTCTAAATGAGAAAGAGAAAAGCAGCAATTTGGTCAGGTCCGTGGTGGTCCTTTGCAGCCTGCTTGTTCCTTGGGGGGAAGTGGATATTTTCCTAACACCGAATTCTAAAGCAGACTTCTGGGAGTTTTTACAGAGTGACAGAGAACGATTTAAAGACTCGTGTATTTACTGGAAATTCCATGTACCTCATTCAACAAATATTTCTCAAGCTTCCACAGGAAAACTTTGGGATAGCACACTGCAGTAAATAAATTGATTTAACTAAAAAGGAAAAAAAAAAAAAAAAAAGACCCAGGCCAGTTGCAGCACCCAGCAGGCACCCAGCATCACTGCTACCATCAGGTCAGTGATAGCTATGACACTGGGACACACAAAACAGGGCACACACGACCTGTAGTGGCTGTATTCAATGAAGAATAAAACTCAGAGAAGCCAAAGAAAGGAATAGTTCAATTGCATGTTTTTGAGATCATCTTTCTTAAAGGCCCCTTTCCTTTCCCAGCCATGCCTTTGCTAGAAGACATTTCCTTTGTGTGATTCCAGTGTTAGTTAAAGGCATAGAATGTGGGGGTGATCTGACTGTGACATCTGGGGGTGATCTGACTGTGACATGTTGCTCCATTGATTGATCACCAGGGTTGATTCAGCTGATGTGACTGGCTAGGCTGGTGTTCCCCTCCTCCCTCCCTGCTCCCTGTGTCCCTCCCAGAACTGCCAGCCCCACTAAAGAGGACACTCTTCTCCAACAGAGGAGACCCTGCCTTTCTTTGGTCAAGGGTATTGGAGTAGCTACACTTCCCTGCTAAAACCTCCAAGCAAGCTCCCAACTAAAGGTGTAAATATGCAATGAAAAGAAGTAAACTATTTCGGGGGTGGAGAGATGGCTCAGTGGCTATTGTTCCAGGAGACCCAGGTTCAATTCCCAGCAATCACATGGCAGCTCACAACTATAACTCCAGTTCCCAGAATCTGATACCTTCACACACACAGACAGGCAAGCAGGCAGAGCACCAATGAACATAAAATAAATAAATCATTTAAAAAAAAAAAAGAATCAGGGCTGGAGAGATGGCTCAGAGGTTAAAAGTACTGACCACTCTTCCAGAGGTCCTGAGTTCAATTCCCAGCAACCACATGGTGGCTCACAACCATCTATAATGTGGTCTGATGCCTTCTTCTGGCATGCAGGCGTACATACAGGCAGAGCACTGTATACATAAGAAATAAATACAACTTAAAAAAAAAAAAAAAAAAGAAACCCAACCAAAAAAAAAAGCCGGGCAGTGGTGACGCACACCTTTAATACCAGCACTTGGGAGACAGAGACAGGCGGATCACTGTGAGTTTGAAACCAGCCTGGTCTGCAAAGTGAGACCAGGATAGTCAAGGCTACACAGAGAAACCCTGTCTCGGAAAAAAAAAAAAAAATCACATGCATTAAAAAATAAGTAAACCGTGCTGGGTATGGTAGCTCACACCTTTAATCCCAGCCCTTGGGAGACAGAGGCAGGTGGATCGCTGTAAGTTGGAGGCCAGCCTGGTCTACAAAGCAAGTCCAGGAAAGCCAAGGCTACACAGAGAAACCCTGTCTCGAAAAAAAAAAAAAAATAAGTAAGCTATTGCTCCAATAAAATATTAGTACTACTACTACTACTATCTTAGGGAAATCCCAAACGTGAAGACGACCATCTGCCTTATACAGGAACACTGAAGAGAAAGTTGACTGAGTATGTCAAATATCCCAACAGCCAATCACGGCTGCTCTGTCTGCATTTGTTCCCTCCCACTTAACCTTTTCCATTCAGCTGGTCTCCTGGCTTCCTCTTTTCCCAGGGACAGAGATCACAAAGTGTACCAACCGCGTAGAGGACGTCTGGAACATGAGCCTGCATCCCCAAAGAAGTTGGGTTCTGAGCCTACATCTCTTCTCCCAAGAAAAAATAAGAAAACGGGACAAGCAAAACTGTCCAGCCAGCAGACCCCAGCGGCCACCAGTCACGTGAGTATGCGAATGAAGAATCTGTTCCAGAAACCCTGCCTGGGCCTCTCACGGCACCATGTAGACTTCTGTAGGCTCCTTAATAGATAAGAGCACCTGACTAAGGGGCAGAAGGGGCTGAGGTCCAGCGATGGTCTGCTCGCCAGGCCCTGTACCTTGCACTAGGCTGCATCTTCCTGAAGGACAAGAGCCCCAATGCCAAACAAAAATACAAGTAGGTAATGATGGCCCCACTCAGCCATCTTCTTTTAGGGAGAACCTCCATATTGTCACAGCCCATAGGGAAAGATGAAGGATGGCATGGCTCTTGCTACCTGCCTGGGGTCTTCTCAAAGTTAGCGCACGATGCGGCAGTGAGCAAGGCTGGCTCTGACTCCAGTTGGCCAGCAGTGGCAGCGCTGTCTAACAAATGTGAAAACTGCTTCCTTTGCTTGAAGCTCTGTAGACCATGACTTGGCATCAAAAAAAGAAGGCAGGCCAAAAGGGTTCTTATAGCCGGGCGTGGTGGCACACGCCTTTAATCCTAGCACTCAGGAGGCAGAGGCAGGCAGATCTCTGTGAGTTCAAGGCCAGCCTTGTCTACAGAGTGAGTTCCAGGACAGCCAAGGCTACACAGAGAGACCCTATCTCAGAAAAAAAAAAAAGAGGGGGGGCTGTTATTTACTCTTTTCTCCTCTGAAATTATTCCTAATTATTTTAAACAAAAGGCGTCTTCTTCCAATCTTCCTACTGGCTCCACACTGGGAAGCTGATCAGCTGATCATCCGCTTCACCCAGAACTCCCCTGCATCCCATTCTAGGCCTCCGTTGACTTGTTCTTTCGGAATAACCTTCATTTGATACCCTCTTTTATCTCCTATATGTATCACAATCCCCTTCCTAAATTTCTTCCTTTAGGGAAGGAAGTTGGTTGACAAGGCTAAGAGGAAGAAAAGAACCAAGACAGACAAGGGCAAAGCATCCAAGAGAGAGAGAGAAGGAAAGTCCCTGGGGCAAGCAGAGGCCGTCCGAGGTAAGAAAGCATGCCTGTGAGGAACACTCAGACTGCTGACAGGCGCAGGGACAACGTGGAGAATGTGGGCTTGGTCCATTCATGCCCGCCGAGCTTTGCTTGATGACCTGGCTGAGCTGGCTTTGCAGCCTGATTTCGCAGCAGTGTCTCGGTGCGCATGGACAGAGGAAAGCAGGGCCAAGCACAGAGCTGTGATGACCATTGGCAGGATAATAACAGCCCTCTGCAAGCATGGGAGTGAATGTCGCCGCCATGCTGGCTGTGTACCCAAGGCTGGGATAGGTTGAGCAAGTGGCATCAGAGTAAAGGTGGTCTCAGGGGTTTGTCCTTTGTAATGTGGCCCCATACACACTACTGCTGCCATTGTGAGCTAATAACTACAGGCTGAGACCTGTAGTGTGAGAAGCTGAAATGCAAAATGTCCCCCAGGTCTGAAACTCTCTGAAAATCAACAAGATGCCACAAGTAGATTCTACATCCGACCTCACTAAAAATACTGTACAGGGCTCGTGAGTACTCTGCCTGGGTCTTGCAGTATATTTGGCCTACAGTTTTATTTTGATTCTGAGTAAAACTCCTTGCTGCTTTACGGAAAACATCAAATTACTCTCAGGCTGAGGGTCAAAAGTGTGTTTGAAGCATTAGCAAACTGCATATTTAGACTTAGATGTCATCCCCGGGATGTTATATTATACACTTTTTTTTTTTTCGAGACAGGGTCTCTCTGTGTAGCCTTGGCTGTCCTGGACTCGCTTTGTAGACCAGGCTGGCCTTGATCGAACTCACAGCGATCTGCCTGCCTCTACCTCCCAAGTGCTGGGATTAAAAACATGCGCCACCACTGCCCGGCAAAGTTTACTTATTTTTTTAATGCATGTGAGTCCCTTTTTTTTTTTTTTTTAAGCTTTATTTATTTATTGTGTATACAGTGTGCCACCACGCCCGGCTATTATACACATTTTATATGTGTGTAAATATTCTAAAGCCAGAAGGCTTCTGGTCTCAAACACCTCAGAAAGGGGGTGCTTAGCCTAGGCACCCCAATCTTTAAGTTTCAGGCAGTGAGAGCAAAGGAAGGGGAGAAGTAGAGTGTGAATGCTTCTCCTGCCAACACACTTCCCAGGCCTTCTGCACCTCCCAAACCCCCAGATGCTTCTGAACCACCGTCCGTTAGCATAACACTCACACCCATCCTTTGTTACCCGCAAGATTCGAAGGCCTTTTCAACGAATCACATGTTGTTGCAAGAACAACCCTGAGTACACCCCTGACGACAGATCTGGCTTTAGAGTTTGCTTTTTAAACTCTTGGTGAATTTACCCTTGTCTAGCTCTTAGCATCGGCAGAAATAGAAAAAACAAATGACCTTGGCCTTGGGAGTATTAAACTTTACCCAGGTAGAGCTGTGACCTCAAGGCAGGACTTCTCAGATATGCAGAGAGCCTCCCTGGAGTGCTGCCCACTGCAGGTCAGAGGGGACCTGTACCTTGCTTCCAGAGGGCTTCAGATTGACCCTGGAGCCCCAGGTACTAAGCACAAGCCCTACCACTTAGCTGTCCACCCCAGGTACTAAGCACAAGCCCTACCACTTAGCTGTCCACCCTAGGTACTAAGCACAAGCCCTACCACTTAGCTATCCACCCCAGGTACTAAGCACAAGCCCTACCACTTAGCTGTCCACCCCAGGTACTAAGCACAAGCCCTACCACTTAGCTATCCACCCTAGGTACTAAGCACAAGCCCTACCACTTAGCTGTCCACCCTAGGTACT
>OU015743.1:46126243-46239151 GCA_907169655.1 Acomys percivali | reverse complement strand
TCCACCCTAGGTACTAAGCACAAGCCCTACCACTTAGCTGTCCACCCCAGGTATTAAGCACGAGCCCCACCACTTAGCTGTCCACTCCAGGTACTAAGCACAAGCCCCACCACTTAGCTGTCCACCCAGCCAGGAACACAGCCTTCCCGTTGTACACTGCTGAGGGAGCAACTCCTTGCTGGTCTAAGTATAACGCGGGCCTGCTTTTCCCAAGTCATTATTACAGTGCAGAGTCTATTCACCCATGAGTTCACCACTTCATCCCACCGATGCCTAGTCTTAAAGGACCCAATGTGGTGGCGCATGCCTCTCATGCCAGGACTCCAGAGGCAGAGGTATAAGGTTCTCTGTGAGTCTGAGACCACAGAGCCTAGTATGTACAACGAGTTCCAGGACAGCGCAACCCACAGAAAGGGACCCTGCCTCAGAAAAATAAAGTTACTAAAGAGAACCGAGTTGAGCTCACATTTCTTCTGCTCAGCCACACCTCTGTCCCCAATCTTTTCCCCCAGGGAAGTCAAGGGATTCGAAAACTGAAAAGAAATCAGAGCTAACTCCAAAAGAAAAGAAACCAGGAACCAAAACGAAAAAGACACATAAGAAAAGGAACAAGAAGAAAGCAGCGGAGCTGAGGCAGCTGGATGTCACTAACTTCGAGGAAGCAGGTGGCACCTCAGAGAGAGGCCTCCTTTACTCACTCTCTGCCACTGAAAACTCCTCGCTTTGCCCAGAATCTGATGTGCTGGAGAGCCAGGTTTCTATAGACGGAAGATTATCACCCATGCAGGCCACAGGTGTCACTAGCAACATGAAACCTGAAGAAGAGAGAAGCCCTGAAGACCCGTCCCAGGTATGGATGGGCAGGTGTCCCCCCCCCCCCCAGGGAAAGTTCTGTCCTCACTTGGCACAACTGCAATGTGAAAGAAATGTCCCTACATGGGCTGTGGTTTCTGAAACAGACCTATTTCATAGTGGTCTTATTTGTTTCTACTTTGGTACCTTCTGACCCTAGTTAGAAGCCACAAGAAAAGAGACTTTAGGCCTCCAAAGTGAGTGTGGCATTCTGTGATGCCCCAAACTGCCAGGGAGTGTATCCAACTCTAGAAAGTAGGAAGTAGGTACGGCAGCCATCTGTGACAAGTATGGGTCTCATTGGGACAGAGAAAGGTAGACACACTTGGCGGTGGTGGCACATGCCTTGAATCCCAGCACTCAGGAGGCAGAGGCAGGTGGATCCCTGTGAGTTCGAGACTAGCCTGGTCTACAATGTCCAGGACAGCCAAGGTTACACAGAGAGATCCTGACTCGAAAAACCAGAGGGGGAGGAGAGAAAGGTAGACACACTGGCTGTGAGACCCAAGCCACATTCTCAACTTGGCCTGGCACATTACAAAGGCTGTAGTAAACAGCTGGACCAGACAGCTCACACAAACTTGTGTCTGTCTGCCCTTGCAGGGTGCTTTTTAATGAGTTTCTGTGTCCCAGTGGCCTTGATTCTAGGGTGCAAGTTTGAATAGAAACAATGAATGAAGAAAATTATTCTTGGAATTCTCATTAATTAGTCAAAAAGAATAGCATCCATACACATCATATTTCAGCCCCTGTTTCTTCTACTGTTGGAATCTTCATTAGGATACACAACTGTATTTAGAGCCTTTGAATTCCAAAATATCCTGGAACAGCATAGCACACAGGCCAAGGCCCTATAGATACATCTGCATAAACACTATAGCACCTCATTCAATCTTTACATCCGCATTTATGAACTAAGTGTAGTTAGTCTCGGATTATAGACCTAGAGACCGAAGCTCCAAGCAAAACACCAATTGCTAGATGCTCCGCAGCACTCAGTGGCTGAGCCAAGGCTTGACCTCAGGTCTGTTGACTCCAGGTTCAAAATGCTCATCACTATTTTCAGTAACTGCTTATTTAATAGCACAGTGTTTTCTAATAGTTTCAGGGACCTTTTCCCTTTAGTGCCCTCAGGCCTCCTTAGCTGCCCAGCTGCCCAGATCGCAGAACTCTGCTCTGCACAGCGGATGAAGACTTTCATCTGTGAGCAGAATTTTCTAGATCATTAGCACTTCTTAGATTTGTTGTCAATCCATAGTGGCATGCTACCTCTGGAGAACCACGGAGTTTGGACTTCAGGTAGCACAGGGTCCTATGGAGAAGTTGTTTACCTGTGTTCCCCACCTAGAAATGTGACAGGGTAGGGAGGTGGCATTGGAGAGAGAGAGAAAAGAAAAGATTTATTTTATAAACTGAAAGAAAACCTTTTGGGCCTGGAGAGATGAGCACTGGATGTTCTTCCAAAAGTCCTGAATTCAATTCCCAGCAACCACATGGTGGCTCACAACCATCTATAATGAGATCCGGTGCCCTCTTCTGGCCTGCAGGCTAACATGCAGACAGAACATTATATAAATAATAACTTTTAAAAAATATTTTTAAAAAGAAAGAAAAGAAAACCATTCACTGAACAGCACTTAATTCAGTCTGACTCCTCCACAGCCAAGACTGCATCTGGTAAAGCAGCTCTTATCAGGACCCTGTCCTCCAGCCCTAGCTGTGAAGTCTTTTGTTTGTTTGTTTGTTTGTTTTTGTTTTTTCGAGACAGGGTCTCTCTGTGTAGCCCTGGCTATCCTGGACTCTCTTTGTAGACCAGGCTGGGCTCGAACTCACAGAGATCCACCTGCCTCTGCCTCCCAAGTGCTGGAATTAAAGGCATACGCCACCACGCCCAGTGTTTTGAAGTCTTTAAAACTCCAGGAGCACCTTCCTCCCACCTCCTAGAGATTTTCAAGTGTTGGACCAAGTGGAGCTCTGGCATAGTTTAAAGATCCTTGGGCAATTGTGAAGTGAAGCTAGGGTTGCAGATGCCAGAACTTCTGACACAGGGAACATTTTGATGGCACCTTGGTTACCACAGTGGGTACTGGACATAGCCCATGAGGGAGACCATATCAGGAAATCTGTGCTCCCCTCAACCCCGAGCAAGTGAAAGACTTAAACGTAGGTCACTCCAACCCTGAAGCCAGGTAGGCAGAGGCAGTTTATGCCACTGTGGTAGCAGTGTGGAGATCTCTGTTAGAGGAAAAATCCTATCTGGGGTGCAGCTTGATCCGTCCCTTCCACTGATAACACTCTGGTCTCTTAGGCCCTCCTGGAGAAGAGGCAGCAGAAGGCTTCTCGGGACAGAGTTCGAACAGAGAGGGCAGAAATGAGGTGGCTGGAGGTGGAGCGGAGAAGAAGGGAGCAGGAGGAGCTGAGCCGGCTCCATCAGAAGCAGCTGGAGAGAGCAGAGAAGATGAAGGAGCAGCTGGAGCTGGAGCAGCTGAGGCGCACTGAGGAGATCCGGTGGGCCAGCAGCCGGGAGACGCACGGCAGGGCAAACCCTCACCAGGAGCACAGTGCAGCGCTACGGCTCACGGCCTAACACCACACCATAGGGACAGCCTGGGCCAGAGAGAAGGCTGAGATACAGTCTGGACCACATGGGTTAACCAAGATAGATGCTCACAGGGAACTCCTGGGAAGGCTTTGAGATTTGGTCCAGCATTTATCAAGCTTCTGGCACTGTCTGTCCTGTGTTAGGCCCTTGCTCCCTTCAAGCCTATGAGGCAAGAAGTTCAAAAATCCACACTTTAAGGATAGAAAATCCGGGTGTGGTGGCGCAGGCCTTTAATCCCAGCACTCGGGAGGCAGAGGCAGGCAGATCGCTGTGAGGTCGAGGCCAGCCTGGTCTACAAAGCGAGCCCAGGACAGCCAAGGCTAACACAGAGAGACCCTGTCTCGAAAAACCAAAAACCAAACCAAACCAAACCAAACCAAAAAATACACACACACACACACACACACACACACACACATATATATATATTGTGTATGTTTAAAACAAAGAGCAGAGCTGTATGTGAAACTTCTAGATTTCTTTTTCCAGACTCTTGCCTCTACCTCTCTCCTTCAGTCCTGGCTGTAGGCCTGTTCTCTGGAGGGGCACTCCCTGGGGCCTGAGGGCTGAGGGCTACAATGCCAGTTGGCTGACCCAGTGTTTTCTGCCATTCCTCTGACATCTCCCGTGTTCTCAGGCTGAGAAAGCAGAGGCTAGAGGAAGAGCAGCAGCAGCAGGAGGAAGCAGAGAGGAGGCGGAGGCTCCAGCTGCAGGCAGCCCGGGAGAGAGCTCGGCAGCAGCAAGAGGAGCTCCGGAGGAAACTGCTAGAACTGCAGAGAAAAAAGCAGCAGGAGGAGGTGGAGAGGGCTGGTGAGAGGAATCCTGAGCTTGGTGTATATCTCCTATGTCTTGGCCAAAAATATGTTAAATCTGCTGTGGGACTCGTTTATTCCTGTCCTAGGCCTTAGTGCACAAAGCACTCTGGCATGTATACGCTAGTTTTGGTTTTTTCCAGAATGGCAATTATGTCTGGCTATAGTGGGTTGTTAAGGAAGGATGGGATGTGACTGGAAGGCTCTAGTGGAAATGACTGCAGGGTCAGACTCCTGGTTCAATACATCGCCCTTGTCAGCATTCTCAGGAGCTACCCAAACTGCCTTTCCTACTCCCTTCCTTTCCCTTCCGTTCTTGCAGACAGACAGTCATAACTTCCGGAGAGCCTCAGGACACACCTTCAGGTGTGGGTCAGATCATCTTCCAGCGCACTTTTCAGGACGAGGGTAGAAAGTGCAGCAGATGGTGCCAAGGGCAACTCTAGAGTCTAGCCAAGTAAAAATGTTTCTCTTGATGCTGACCTGACACTCCTCCGCACGCATCCAGCACACCACCCTGTGAAGGCAGCAGGCTCTGGGGAAAGCTTCCCTAAGGCTTTGACAGAGGACTTGGATTAGTAAACCCAGAGTCTGTAGCAGATTAGCAAAGTAGACCAGAAACACCAGGGGCTCTGGTGGTGCCCTCGCTGCGGCTCTGGTGATGCCCCCGCTGCGCCTCTGGTGGTGCCCCGCTGCGGCTCTGGTGGTGGCCCGCTGCGGCTCTGGTGGTGGCCCGCTGCGGCTCTGGTGGTGGCCCGCTGCGGCTCTGGTGATGCCCCCGCTGCGCCTCTGGTGATGCCCCCACTGTGGCTCTGGTGGTGGCCCGCTGCAGCTCTGGTGATGCCTCCGCTGTGGCTCTGGTGGTGCCCCGCTGTGGCTCTGGTGATGCCCCCACTGCGGTTCTGCTGGTTGCCCCCGCTGCGGTTCTGCTGGTTGCCCCCGCTGAGCCCAGCTTTCTATTCTGCAGAGGCGGAGAAGCAAAGGCAGAAGAAGGAACTAGAACTGCAGTTAGCAGAAGAACAGAAGCGCCTGATGGAAATGGCTGAAGAAGAGCTGCTGGAGTACCAGCGGCAGAAACAAGAAGCGGAAGAGAAGTCGAGGCGGGAGGCTGAGGAGAGGAGGCTGCGGGAAGAGGAAGCAGCAAGGCTGGCTCTGGAGGAAGCCACGAAACTGGCTGAGGAACAAACCAGGTAGGTACTGGAGAGGAACAAGCCAGCTGCCGCCAGGGCTCGTTCGGAGGCTCGAGGGCCCAGTGCCAACACTGCTGACCTGGCAGTGCCTTTAAGCAAGTTCTCTCACCCCCCTACGCGCATAGCTAGAAAAGTAAAACACAAAGAGCCGTTCTCCAGCTGCCAACAGTGCAGGATTCTGTCTTGGCTTATAGAATTTGTATTGGAGCTAGATGAGAGATCATTTATCTTGATCTTCTGGTTTACAGATAAAAGTGAATCAAAGCAGAACAACAACTGAACCCCAGAGCTAGTGAGCAGCAGGGTGATAGAATGTCTGCACTGTGCGCTGGGTTCACCTCCCCAGTGAAAGAGGAGCAAGATCTCCATCAGGACCAGTCAGTCAGTCAGTGACTTTGGCCGATACCAAGATCCATTATGCAAACAATAGAGTCTAGGAGTTCAGTTCAGAACTAGGTAGGTATTCACGTTCTAAGGGTAGGATGGAGAGAGGCTGAACAAGAAAATATTTTGTTTTTTAACCGAGAAACAAAATGTTATACAGAAACACTTTAAAGATGTGACAGGAGGGCTGGAGAGATGGCTCAGAGGTTAAGAACGCTGACTGCTCTTCCAAAGGCCCTGAGTTCAATTCCCAGCAGCCACATGGTGGCTATAATGTGATCTGATGCCCTCTTCTGGTGCGCAGGCATACATGTGGACAGAACACTGCATAAATAATAAAAAATAAATAACCGGGCAGTGGTGTGGCACATGCCTTTAATCCCAGCTCTTGGGAGGCAGAGGGAGGTGGATCGCTGTGAGTTCGAGGCCAGCCTGGTCTACAAAGAGAGTCCAGGACAGCCAAGGCTACACAGAGAAACCCTGTCTCAAAAAAAACAAAAAAACAAAAACCAAAATAATAATAATGATTATTATTATTAGTTAATAATAATAATAATAAATCTTTTTTTAAAAATATGTGACAGGAAATGTATTTTAGATTGGCAAGTCCAGAACTTGTCTCTCACAAAGGATGTTACTTAAGGGTGATTTTAATAATATGAAGTTAACTACAGAAGAATGTAGGTGAGTATGTCAGGAAATAGCAGTAAGAGAACAGTGTGTGAGAACAGAAATGAGGCTGACATGTTGAATGAATAAGCAGGCAAGCGTTGCAGGAATGAGGGTGAACAGCTGGTACTTTGGATGAAGTCAGGGAGGTAGACCGAGAGCAGACCTCATAGGTGTCACCTGGGGCCAAGAGCGCTGCTGACCCTTTGCAGTCACCAACACTGGAAGGGGAGCTGGCTGTGGTGGCGCAGGCCTCTCATCCCAGCACTAGGCAGGCAGAAGCCAAAGGGCTCTCGGAACTAGAGGAGCTGCAGTAAGAGCCTCTCAAAACTGACAGAAGAGGTACAACCTCTTGAAGGATAGAGTGACAACCTGGAAACTTGTGTCCCCGTGGTTACATATAAATACTTCTCCCCATGGGACAGTATTTAATTCCACAATTGAATAATACTCTTTAAGAGGTCCAGAAAGAGAAGGCACCAAACCTCTCAAGACTTTTCACCTCTGTCCTGCTGTTAGGAGAGTTACAATAGGTCACTGGGAAGGTGCTAACTCAGCCTCAGTAGTGTAGCGCACATGTCATGGCAGTAGTAACAAGAAAAAAAGCAAGCTACTAGAACCCCAGCTTTCCGAGAAAAACTGACAGTCATTATTGGGGTACTAGAGTGCTTATGTAAAATGAACCCAGGTAGCTGACAGAAGGAAACCAAGCAACTAACAGAGTAATGGCTAGCCTCACCCCAACCAGGACTCGAACTCAGTGCCAACCGCCTTCACTTCAGCTGCATCTGTGATGTCTGCCCCTGACTTTAACTGCTGTTTCCTCATCTCTAAAGCAAGAGAGTCCACTGTAATCACAGCACTCAGGGAACGGGGAGACAGGTGGATTTCTGTGAGTTTCCAGGCCAGTTTGGTCTAAATAGCAACTTCCAAGACAGCCAGGGCTACATAGAGAGACCCTATCTCAACAAAATAAAAACTAAAGCAAGCAAGGGAATCCCAACCAGCAACACGAGTTTAAGAACTGGGATTTTTTTTTTTTTTTTTTTTAAGATTTATTTATTCTGAGGGTTGGGGATTTAGCTCAGTGATTTAGCTCAGTGGTAGAGCGCTTGCCTAGCAAGTGTTAGGCCCTGGGTTCAGTCCTCAGCTCTGAAAAAAACAAAATAAAATAAAAATAAATAAATCTTTAGTTTGGAAAAAAAAGATTAATTTATTTATTATGTATACAGTACTTTGTCAGCTTGTATCCCTGCAGGCCAGAAGAGAGCATCAGATCACATTATAGATGGCTATGAGCCACCATAAGAACTGGGAATTAATTATGCCTTCCTTTTTACTTTTCTAGTAGGAATCTCATGATGCCTCAAGTAATCTTCCACTAAACCCCACAACCAACCATAAGATTGTCCACTAAACCCACAATCAACAGCCCAAAACCCAAACCCTACCAACTTACAAGACGGGATGCTTACTCATTTTTGGAACTGGGGGTGGGGTTGTTTCCTTAGGCAAAAAGCTGCTTTGGAGAAACACCTTCATTTTCAAGAACTCTTTAAGGAAGCCAGTGGCCTGCAGTGGACACAGAACGTTTCCAGAGCATGGGTCTACTCGTATTTCCAGTTCCTAAAAACCCCCAAGCCCTAAGGCTAGAAGCAGAGTAAGTTGTCAAGTGGTGAGAGAAAAAGCTACACTTTTATAATAAAGCTCCAGCCTGAGTCCACTAGTTCCTTTTCATCTGGCTTACCTCAGCCTATACCTAGGACTTTCTTTACCCTGGAAGCTCTCTCCCAGCATTCCTACACACTCCGCAAACTTTTTACTTATTTAAATCCATCTGTGTTCTTTAGAACCACCTAACTTCAAAAGCCTTGGTGCTTAAATGACCATTCCACAGATCCAGCTGGAGGCACTAAGTCTTAGGATGGTCAATGCATTTCAATGTGCTCAACTGTTGATGGTAAATAGAAGAAGTTATGCGATAACTCTGCATTAGTTGAGAGGAGCTAATCATATTAGAAATCCCTCTAATCCAGGCACACGCTTGTAATCCCAGCACCCATGAAGGCAGAGTCAGGTGGATTGCTGTGAGTTTGAGGCCAGCCTGGTCTACAAAATGAGTCCAGAACAGCCAGGGCTACACAGGGAAACCCTGCCAAAAAAAAAAAAAAAAAAAAAAAGGAAGGAAGGAAGGAAAAAAGGGAGTGGGAGAGAGAGGAGAGAGAGAAGAAAAAAATCCCTCTGTAAGGCAAAACCACAATTTTATCCTGGGTATCTAAATCGAAGGCGTTCAGAATCACTTGACACATATTCAGCTGAGCAAAATGAGCTATTTTATAAGGAAATTCTCACTCCTCAAAGTGCAAAGTAGGACACGACACTCAAGCACCAGAGTGGCTGCTAAATACTCCTTGGGGTCCTTTTCAAATACTATTACACTGTTGCTTCCAAGTGTCTATTTTAACAGCACTACTATATCCATTGAATTTACTTTAGACCAACAGCAGAGTGTAATTTCTGTAGAAGACCCCTCCAAATTATTTCTACAAAAACTCATCTTTACCACTAAATGCTGAGAGCCTTCATTTAAAGATGCCAACAAAATTCAGATGCTTAACTATATTAATGAATTCTGGATGGCTCAACCAACCAGATTGGTTGATCTTAACAAATGATACAGCTCAAAAGACTTTCTACAACCTAATTTCCAGTTACTATTTAAGGAATATAATAGTAAATACCAGATGACAATCTAAAAGCTCCAATTTGTACAATACAAATTAAAGTTAGGGTCAAATATAAGAGTTTTCGGGCAATCTGCTTTTTATTATTTTATGTATGTTGGTATTTTGACTATACATATGTCTGTGTGAGGGTGTCATATACTGTGGAACAGGAGTTATAGACTGTTGTGAACTGCAATGGGAGTGCAGGGAATTGAACCTGGGTCCCCTGGAAGAACAGCCAGTGCTTTTAAGCGCTGGGTCATCCCTCCAGGCCGGCAATCTGCTTTTTGAGCAGGTTACCTAAGCAGTAACAACTTATAAAATGCACCTAAGATAGGTTTTTATTTGCTAGTCAGATGGCACTGTATTTAGGACAGCATGAAATTAGATATGAACAAACCCACATATTTATGTGTGTATGTATATAATAGTCTGTGATTCATTGGGATTTAAAAATTATCCTAGGGGCTGGAGATATGGCTCAGAGGTTAAGAGCACCGTGCACTCTTCCAAAGGTCCCGAGTTCAATTCCCAGCAACCATATGGTGGCTCACGACAACCTGTAATGAGATCTGTGGGCAGGCGCACATAGGGGCAGAATACTGTATAAATAATATTATTAAAAAATTATTCTAAAAGGGAAAAAAATAAAACCAGTAGGGGTATCGTATGTGCACTATCCAGGAATAGCACAATCTAGAAAGACACCGCACTGAGTGTGTGGGCATAACTTAGTGCTTAATTCAGACAGCACTCCAACTGCTTCCACGTCACTAAGCTCATTACATTACTAAAGAAATAGACTTGTGCAAGAAAATCCTACATGGGGCATTTTCACTTTTATCCCTACATGGCTAAAATAAAGAGCTTTAGTACGGTTTTTACAAATATTGTTTATTTTAATGAAGCTGGTACAGACGATGTCCCTTGAAAACCCATGTCCCAGGCCAAAAAGTACAAACAGAATCAGAAGGAGCAGTGTCTGTTGCGTACACTTCTGCATAAGTAACTTTTATTAACTGATGAAAATTAGAGCTTCCCTGGGATCTTCTGACAAGATGTCTTCCTCAAGACACTTTCTCTCCAGTGAGGCCTTCTTTGTAGTCAGTTGTTACTTTCACTGTAGCTGTCATCTTGACTACAACATGTTGTTCTTCTTTTGGTCCAGACCCTCAGATTTTACAAGTAGCATCAAGCTGAGGAAAGGCCATTTTTCCACAGTTCAGTTCTCTGAAAAAACTTCCACCTCCCACTGAAAATCATAGTCCAGGAGTGAAGCCACCACATGCTGGAACTTCAGGGCCAACTGGGAGGTCACAGGAAAGCTCGCACTGGCCGGTCTAGCATCACAAACCTGAAAATGCACAGTCCTGAAAAGGGTGGCCTCTCTGTGCACACATCAAAGTTTTTAAAAGAAGAAGGGCAATATTAAGGGAGCTGAGGTCTGATCACCAAAAGTCAGCACAACAAAAACAACCAATAATGAATATTGAACACTAGAATTCAGATTACCAGATGTTCTAAAGAGGTGGAGTGCCAGTATTCAATTTTCATTTTGAACACCACATTACAAAAGAACTATTTTTAAAAATAAAAAAGGATTGAGGGAAAAGGGAAAAAAATAAAAAGAATTATCTAAACCGTCGAGTGACCCCCCGTTTGTTCCTGATAAACTTCAATCACATCTTCTTCCTCCATCCCCAGCTAGAAGAAAGGAAAAATATGTTAGTACTAGACTATAGAAGCATTACTTTTAATTTTTAATATTTTATCTATTTATTACATATACGGTGTTATGCCTGAACACTAGAATAGGACACCGGATCTCATTATAGATGTCTATGAGCCACCATGTGGTTGATAGAAATTGAACTCAGGACCTCTGGAAGAGGAAGCCAGTGATCTTAACTGCTGAGCCATCTCTCCAGCCTCCAAAAGCATTATTTTTATTTGGCTGCAATTATATAGCCACTATTTTATGGTATAAGAAGATACTTATGTCACCTGTAATTAATAAGCTTCTAAAAATGAAAATACTATTCTGAGATGCTACCACAAGGGAGGTGGAAGAGGAATACGGGGTTCCAAGGCCATCTTCAGTTAGTTCCAGGACAACCTGGACAATATAAGATTGTCTGAAAAGGCTGGGCATGTTGGCACATGCCTTTAATCCCAGCATTTGGGAGGCAGAGGCAAGCAGATCACTGTAAATTTGAGACCAGCCTGGTCTACACGGCAAGTCCAGGACAGCCAAGGCTACACAGAGAAACCCTGTATCGAGAAGGGGGGGGGAGGGAGAGAGAGAGAGAAAGTATCTTAACAACTAGAAGAAGGCAGAGGCAGGCTGATAAATCTCTGTGGGTTTCAGGCCAGCCTGGTCTATTTAGTGAGTTCCAGGACAACAAGGACTATATAGCAACCTTGTCTTGAAAAACCAACCAACCAAACAAACAAAAAACTAGAAGGGGAAAAAGCATACTTTTCATCTAAAGAACATTAAAAATGTAAAAAGCTGATGTGGTGGAGACTGCGGCAGGTATTTTAAGTTGAGGATTACCTAGGCCATCCATCTACCTAGACCCTGTCTCAAAAACAAAGGCAGCCAGCACACCTTTTAACCCCAGCACCTAGGGAGGCAGTAGCAGGCCGACCTTGATGACTTTGAGACAAGTTTGTTTACAAAGTGAGTTCCAGGACAGCCAAAGCTACACACATAGTGAGACTAACAACAACAGCAAAAACAAAAGCCAAGCATAGCCAGGGATCTGTAGAGAGACCTTGTCTCAAAACAAAACAAAGCAAAAAACCAAGCAGGGCAATGATGGCGCATGCCTTTAAATCCCAGGACGTGGGAGGTAGGGGCAGGCAAATCTCTGAGTTCAAGGCCAGCCTGGTCTACAGAGTTCCAGGAAAGACAGCTTCAACGAGAAACCCTGGGTTGGGGTTGGGGGTGGGGGTGGTATGTTTATGGGTGTTTTGCTGCCTGGTGAACAGGGGAGTCAACAGAGGGCATCATATCCCTCAGAACTGGAGTTATAGATGATTATCAGCCATCATGTGTGTACTGGGAACTGAAACCAGGTCTTCTGAAAAAGCAGTAAGTACTCATAACCTCTCAGCCCCGAGGAACTTTTTTGCCCCCAGGTTGTTGAAATGGGCGTAAAACCCACCCCCAAGATGCCCATGGATCAGAATGACTCCCATATATGCATCATGGCCCCCATGGACCTATGTGTGCATTCAAATACACATACACATAATAAATAAAATTTAAAAACTATTCCCTTTTTCCCTTTTATTTTGGTGCTAGGGATCAAACTCTGGAACACTTGCATACTAAGCACATGCCCAATCCTAACCGTTTTTATCCAAAATCCTATTTTTTTTTTTTCAAAATCCTATTTTTATTTCAAACTTTTGATTCAGGAAAGAAAAAAAAATACTTACTTCTTTTGGAGTATGATTATCTGCAATTCTCTGACCTTCAAAGAGAAACCTGAGTGAATTCATTGGAACACCCTAAAAAAAAGAAAAAAGAAAGTGTGTGTAAAAATCTTAGATTATGGGCTGGAGAGATGGCTCAGTGGTTAAGAGCACTGTCTGCTCTTCTAAAGGACCCGGGTTCAATTCCCAGCACCCACATGGCAGCTCACAACTGTCTGTAATTCCAATTCCAAGGGACCTGACACCCCACACCAATGCACATAAAATAAAATTAAAATAAATTAAAAAAAAAAAAAAACTTAGGTTATGCCAGGCATAGTGGTGCATGCCTGTAACCTCAACACTCAGGGAGGCAGAGGCAGGCAGATCTCTTTTTGTTTGTATGTTTTTGTTGTTTGTTTTTTTTCGAGACAGGGTCTCTCTGTGTAGCCTTGGCTGCCCTGGAACTCTCTTTGTAGACCAGGCTGTCCTCGAACTCACAGAGCTCCGCCTGCCTCTGCCTCCCAAGTGATGGGATTAAAGGCGGGCGGCACCACACATGGCCAGGATTTTTTTTGCAAAGACTCAAGAAGGTATTATCACCTCATCTTCATTTTTGTAAGGCCTGTAGGTAAGAGCTAGTTAAGAATTTTAGCTCAGAACGTCTAATAAGCCTGTCTTCTCAACCCTTTTGTGTTCATTTCCCACTTTGCACTAGCATAAAAGGAAAGGTCTTGGATATGTGTATGCCCGTATTAGCTTCTAACTATATAAGCAAAACTAGTTTTAAACATTAAATCTAAGCTGGGCGTAGTGGCACAGCACTTGGGAGGCAGAGGCAGGTGGATCTCTGTGAGTTCGAGGCCAGCCTGGCCTACAAAGCAAGTCCAAGACAGCCAAAGCTACACAGAAAACCCCTGTCTTGAAAAACAAAAGACAAACAAGAATCTGAAGAATTGGATAATGCAAAAGAACTAGCAAGCTAAGGCACAGCAGTGTGAATGTGTGTGTGTGTATACAAGATATAGGACAGGTTAGGTCTAAATGCCCCAAAAGATGTATGTAAGTGGGTGTGTTTGTGTGTGTATATGTATGTATGTATGTATAGATATTTTTAATAAATAAAATTTAATTTAAAAAACTATTTAACTTAAACACTTTTATCTGGGGGTGTTTAAAACACTGTCTCTGAAAAAAAATTACAAAGAAATTAAAATATACCAACTGTGGTGACATACACCTTTAATTCCAGCACTCAGGAGGCAAAGGCAAAAGGGTATCTGAGTTCTAGGCTAGCCTGGTCTACATAGTAAGTTCCAGAATAGCCAAGGCTATGTAGAGACCCTGTCTCAAAACAAGCAAACAAAAAGTTGAACCTTGGTTATGTCTGTGTATTGCTTCCTTCCTGCCCTGCTTTTGGTTTTATGAGACAGGGCTTCCGTGCAGCAGAAGATAGCGTTGACCTCTTCATCTCCTGTCTGCATCAGGCCGTCTGTGCCGGGATTACAGGTATATCTTACCACAACCAGCACAAGTGACATTGTCACGTTTCTTTCTTTTCTTTTCTTTTCTCAAGAGAGTCTCTCTGTGTAGCCTTGGCTATCCTGGAACTCTCTTTGTAGACCAGGCTGGCCTGGAATTCACAATGATCCACCTGCCTCTGCCTCTCTAGTGCTGGGATTAAAAGTGTGCACCATCATGCCCAGCCCCATTTTTCTTATTTACATGTATTTGTGTATTTGAGGCAGGGTCTCACTATGTAGCCTCGGTTGTCCTGGAACATTTTATGTAGCTGAAGATGATTTTGAACATTTTTCCAAATTTTGTTATTTGTAAGTATAAGACGTATATATTGGCCAATCAGGGTGACACACGCCTTTAATCCCAACAACTTGGGAGGCAGAGGCAGGCAGATCGCTGTGAGTTCCAGGCCAGCTGGTCTACAAAGTGAGTCCAGGACAGCCAAGGCTACACAGACAGACCCTGTTTCAAAAAAACAAAAGACAAAACAAAACAAACAAACAAACAAAACAACAGAAGAAGTAGAAATATTTTTAAACTACTTATTTGTTTGTTTGTTTTTAACGTATGGGGGTGTTTTGCCGCCTATATGTCTGCCTATCACTGTGCAGTACTCACAGGAAGGCATCAGATCCTCTAGGATTGGAGTCGCAGAGGGTTGTGAGCCACCAAGTGGGTGCTGGGAATCAAACCCACGTCCTTTGGAAGAGCACTCAGTGCTCTTAAGTGATGAGCCATGTTTCCAGGCAAGAAAATATACTAATTATAGATTTAAATTTGATATGAGACATAAAACTCAATAGAATCACAGGGAAATTTCACAGTAATCACAAAAAAAAGGCATGTCTTTATGTTTATATACAGAAGCAAACCATCTGGACAAAAATATTCATTTTAGTAGTCAGTAAAACCAAGTTAACTTTCAAACTATTTCTATATTCATTAATGCAAACTTTGAAATGGGATAACTGATAACATTAGGGTGTTTTCCTTAAGCTCCTAATAATGAAAATAGAATGTCTTTGGTAAAGCATTGTGAACAGAATGTCTTTTGGCAAAGCACTGTCTTTAATGTCATAATATACAAACCTGTCTTTGACAGTATGATTCTTTGAGTTTCTTGAGATGTGTTGTCATTTTCACTTTGAAATGTATCTCACTGCTATCCTAAGGAGATAAAGGGAAACATTATTCCTTCTTTGTCTACATTACTTAGTTACTTGAACCTAACCATTTAATAATGCCTTGTCAATTATAGTTTTCCATCAAAATATTCTTTTTACTATTCCTAACTAGTTTCACTAAAACAGTCTAACCAAATTCCAAGTTACTTTTTAACAATCTATTATAAAAATTAGTAAAACAAAGATGTTTTAGGTATCAAAATTATTAGTATAAATTTGTATGTCAAAGGATGAATTCTTTCATTATAGCATATACATCAAAATAAATACTGTGAAAATAAAAATGAACTGTTACAAACCTTCACAAGCAATCAAAACACAGCTTTTCTACCACTAAGTGACTCACTGAATCTGTTATCAGAAACATGAATAAACTTCAGTAAGTCAAACTGAAGGTTTGGAGCTAGGCATGTTACCTAGTGGAGTACTTGCCTTGCATACATAAGATCTGACATTCAATCTCCAGCATGCCTCCTATTAAAATGATTTAACTACAGACACTTTTTTTTACCCAGATTTTCAAGCAAATAATAATCAGAAAAAAAAAAAAAGAAAAACCTAGCATTTGCATTATCATAAAATGTTAAAACCAATCCCTGTGAATACACATCATGTTCACAAATGTACATATTAGCATATTTAATATGCTCATGGTTATAATTTCCTAAGAAGATAAAAATATCTACAGCATGCCTAATGCAATACAATTCCAAGCCAGACACAATAGCTCATGTCTATAATACCAGCACTCAGGAGGAGGAGACATAAGTTCAAGACCAATCTTACTTACACTAAGTTCTAGGGCAGCCTGGGCTACACAATGAGATTCTGTCCTTAAAAAAAAGGGGGGGGGGGGCCTGATGCATGCCTTTAGCCCCGGCACATGGGAGGCAGAGGCAGGTGGATCTCTGGACAGCCACGGCTGTTACACAGAGAAACCCTGTCTCAGAAGGAGGGGTGGGGGAAAGATCAATGGAGCGAAATAAACTCGTACCTATAGTTAGTTGATTTCTGCCATCTCTCTGCCAAGACAGTTCAATGTGAAAAGGTGCCTTTGTGGTACTGGTAGGTTGAACCCAGGGCCTACATGCTAGATAGTTATTCTACCTCTGAGTTTATGATCCCAGCCACTTCTTTTTTTAATGTTTTGAAATTAAAATATAATTCCATCATTTTCATCTTTCCTCATGCAAGCCCTCTTGCACACCTCCCTTTCTCTCAAATTTATGGCCTCTCACTTTTCTTTCACTGTCGTTAAACACATGCACACACATATAATCCTAAATATATAAACAGAATCTGCTCAGTATATACAATGTTACTTGTATCTAGATGATTTCAGTGCTGACTACTGGTATTATATAACCAGTTCACGGCCACTCTTCCTGAAGAAGACTATTTCTCCCACTGTCAGAATCCCTTAGTTGCCCACAGCTCTTTGTATAGTGTTGGGCCATATGAGTGTTCCCCCTTCCATGTTAGAATGTTCTGGTGATGTCTTTATTTAGTTTTTTTTTTTTAGGCATCCATGATGGCATTTCATCCTATGCAGGCCTTAAAACTGAGATTCTTCTAACTTAACCTCAAGTAGCTGGGATTACAGGCCTAAACTATCAAGCTCTGCAAAGATGGTCTTTTTAACTAATGGCCTAGGAAAACACTCATACAAAAATAACTGAAAAATAATAATAAAAGATGCTACAAAGTGAGTCCAGGACAGCCAAGGCTACACAGAGAGACCCTGTCTTGAAAAACAAAATAATAATAATAATAATAATAATAATAATAATAATAATAATAATAACAACAACAACAATAAAAAGATGTAACTCTAAGAGCTAAACTGTAAGACTCTCAGAAGAAAGCACAGGTATAAATCTTTGCAACCCTGGATGATGACAGTGTATTTCACTAGCAGGGCAATGGTAGCGCACACCTTTAATCCCACCACCCAGGAGGCAGAGGCAGGCCGATCTCTTAAGTTTGAGGCCAGTCTACAAAGCGAGCCCAGGATTGGCAAGGCTACACATAGAGAAACCCTATCTCAAAAAACAAGCACTTTTTTAGTTTTGTTTTTGTTTTTGTTTTTCGAGACAGGGTTTCTCTGTGTAGCCTTGGCTGTCCTAAACTCACTCGTATACCAGGCTGGCCTCAAACTGACAGCAACCTGCCTGTCTCTGCCTCCCGAGTGCTGGGGTTAAAGGCGTGTAACATCATGCCTGGCCCTGCTGGCACCTTTTTAATTCCAGCACTTGGAGGAAAAAGCAGATGGATCTCTATAGTTTGAAGTCAGCCCAGTCTACCCATTAAGTTCAAGACCAGGCAAGGGCTTCATAGTGAGACCCTCCCTTGAAAACAATCAGTATCAGCCTCTTTTACCCCCAACAGATACATGTACAGTAAGTGAAAATGCAATTTTAAAAAAGAAAAAGAAAGAAACCGCAATTTTAAGTAACTTGTCTTACTTAGTATTTTTCCTATGTGTTCACACACTGGAGGAATGTCAAAGGAGAAAATAATGAAACTCACCTGTCCAATAACTTTGAGTTTAATGTATTCTCCTTCCTTCTTATCCCCTAAGTCCTCAGTTGAAGGTTTTGCCTCCTGAAAAAAAAAAAATTCCCAAATACTGTTATTTATGAGAACCCATTACATTTCCCCAAGTAACAGAGTCTACACCAGAGAATACAGAAAGCATTTACTTCTCCACCACTCAACTGTTCTTCAAACTCCCCATTCACTAAAGAAGAAGAAACAGAAGACGGAGGTGGTGGCGGTCCAGCACTGGGAGGCAGAGGCAATCGGATATTTTTTTGTTTTGTTTTGTTTTGTTTTGTTTTTTCGAGACAGGATTTCTCTGTGTAGCCTTGATAGGAAATCCTAGCCCACTGTGGGCAGTACTACCCTTAGGCAAGTAGTCCTGCATTATAATAAGCAATTATAATAAGCAAGCAAGCTGAGTAAGCCATGGAGAGAAAGCCAGTAACCAGCATTCCATTCCTCCAAGACTTCTGCTTCACAGTTCCTGCCTTCTGGTTGGTTTCTACTTGAGTTTTGCCCTAGCGACCCACTGACTTGGAAATGTATGCAAGGTTTGGTCTGGTCAGTGGTATTTTTGTTTTGTTTTTTGAGACAGGGTTCCCCTGTGTAGTTTTCGCTGCCCTGGACTTGCTTTATAGACTAGGCTGGCCTGGAACTCACAATGATCTGCCTGCCTCTGCCTGCTCCCCAAATGCTGGGGTTAAAGGTGGGTGCCACTACGCCCAGCCAGAATGGGCCTTTAGTAATCTCAGTCTCTCTTCTCTGTCCTGTTTTGTTTTGTTTTAAGCAGCCAATACAGAATAGTGGAGGATACTAGTTATAAAACTAGTTATAAAAGCATTCAGTCTAAGTAGGTCATCAAAGAAAGGACAGTTCCAGAGAGCTGACTGGCTTGGCCAGGAAGAGGTTATAGCCAACAGAGCATAAAAAGTAGTGACAAATTTTCAGGGCTGAATCACTAAGAGATTGACTCTTTATAACTGGAAAGGTAAAGGAATTTACCAGGAACTAAGCACTATCAACTCTCCAAGGAACAACATGGGAACAGATGGCTGTTCTGGAAAATGAACTAAACTAGAAAACATAGAAAACACAACAGTTTGCATTTGTAAGTGTACAAAATTCATAAGGGTACTATGTACTATTTCAAGTCAAAAGAACTTAATAAGTCAGGAGCAGTGGTGCATGCCTTTAATTCCATCCCAGCACTTGGGAGGCAGAGGCAGGCGGATCTCTGTGAGTTCGAGGCCAGCCTGGTCTACAAAGGGAGTCCAGGACAGCCAAGGCTACAGAGAAACCCTGTCTTGGGGGAGAGGGGGGAAGATCTTCACAAAGATGTATCATGGCAGTCTGTACACAAACAATTCAATCACATGGATAGAGCATCTCATTTAACTAATTTGTCACTGGTCCTTTCAGCTACATAAGGATTGCTAATTCTTTTGGTTTGGTTTGGTTTTGGTCTTTCTTTCTTTCTTTCTTTCTTTCTTTCTTTCTTTCTTTCTTTCTCTCTGTGTAGCCTTGGCTGTCCTGGACTCACTTTGTAGACCAGGCTGGCCTTGAACTCAACAGAGATCCACCTGCCTCTGCCTCCCAGTGCTGGGATTACAGGCCTGCTGCCATGCCCAGCAGGATTGCTAATCCCACTGAAAGTGGACAAACTCTGGGAAAATACTTTTCCTCCTCTTCCTCCTTCTTGACTTTTTTGTTTCTCTTTTGGTTTTTCAAACAGGGTCTCTTTATGTACTCCTGTCTGTCCTAGAACTCACTCCATATATACAGTAGACCAGGCTGGCCTTGAACTCGAGATCCTCCTGCCTCTGCTTCCTGAGTACTGTGATTAAAGGGGGTATGCCCGGTTTATTTTTTAATATACTATTTTGCATATAGTCTTGCCTGAACATATGTCTATGTACCACATGCATGTAGTGCCCAGAGAGGCAAGAAAAGGGCGTTGGATCCCTGAAAACTGGAGTTACAGGTAGTTAGGAGCCGTCACATGGGTGCTGGGAATCAAACCAGGGCCCTCTGAAGAGCAGCCAGTACTCTTAACTGCTAAGCCATCTTTCCAGTACCTATTTATTTGATTGTTGAAAACATTATTATATTCCTTTTGAAAAGTAGGATGCAAGGCTGGGCCTAGTGGCATAAGCCTTCAATCCCAGCATTCAGACTGACCTCTGTGGTTTGAAGCTAGCCCAGCTACGACTACATAGTGAGACCCTGCCCCTCACAAAAAAATAATAAATAAATAAGTAAGAGGGTGGGTAGGGAGAATAAGAGAAGTAGGATATAGTACCATAGGTACATTAAAAGAAAAAAATCCTTCACAGGGAGTTTGCTGTGAGATTGTGGATTGTGTCTCATAGAAATGTCAGAAGCCACACACACATGAAGTCTTATCAACATGGATGCTTAAACAAGGCCTGAACAAGGGTGACAGCAGCAGACATGCTAATGCAGATGGGGCAGGCAGAGCTCACGAGAACTCCTAAGAACTACTAAGGAATGCCAAGAGTAAACAACAGTCTTACAAGTAACAGTATACAGACTGTGTAAGTTATATTTATGTACTTGGGAATATACATGCACACATGTAACAATTAAATAAAAAGAGGCCAGGAATTTCAAAGAGCAAAAGGGACAGTTTGGAGGGAGGAAAGGGTAAAGAGGAATAATGTAATTATAATTTTAAAAAATTTTATAGCCCTATTTACATGTGAATGCCTGAAAGCCAGGCTCGGAAAACAAACAGGATCTCTTTGAGTTCCAGGCCAGCCTGGTCTACACAGTGAGCCAAGGACAACTAGGACTACACAGAGAAACCCTTTCTGGAAAACCCAACAACAAAAAAGGAATGGTGCAGGATGCTGTAGATTTAAAAAAAATAAAATGAGCTATGAACTATAAAATGCACTGTAAACACATTTAAGTTTTCTATAATAAAAATTTTCCACTATAAAATGTATTTAAACTTAAAAAATATTTTTTATTTCCTAAAGAAGTCCCAACAAAATAAAATTGAGCAATTTTAATTCTTCAATCCATTATTAAAATGTTAAATCTGGGTGTGGTGGCCCAGGCCTTTAATCCTAGCACTTGGGAGGCAGAGGCAGGAAGATCGCTGTGAGTTCAAAGCCAGCCTGGTCTACAAAGTGAGTCCAGGACAGCCAGGGCTGTTACACAGAGAAACCCTGTCTTTAAGAAACTAAACAAAAACAAAAAACTGCCTGAGCAAGATGGCTTGGTAGGCAATGGGTCAAACTGAATGAAACAGAACAAAGATCTGGACTAGAATAGATAAGCCATAACTCACTTTCAAGGTTAGGTTAATGTCGGGCGGTGATAGTGCAAGCCTTTAGTCCCAGCACTCAGGAGGCAGGTGGAATGCTGTGAGTTTGAGGCCAGCCAGGCCAGCCAAGGCTACACAGAGAAACCCTGTCTTGGGAAAAAAACAAAAAAACCAACCAAACAAACAGGACCATTATTTCTCCATGTGTAAATGGCCTTTTAATACCTGTCTAGTGAGACATGAAATAAAATAACCTTTTCTTTCTACATTTTCTCCTACCTATACACAAATACAAGCTATATCTACACTTGTTTCATGAGAAAAACTAGCAGCATACTTGTTCAACCTAAGATCTATCAATCCCAAAGCAACCCTGACAAAAAAAACAAGTATAGTATCATTTGGCTTACTTTTAAAGCAAGTCCTGTACTCAATGCTCTTCAAAGATGTAATCAACACTCAGGATGCTGAGGGAGAAAGACTGCCACAAGTGTGAGGCCTGCAAGGGCTACAACGTAAGAACCTGTCTCCAGCCAGGCAGTGGTAATGCATGCCTTTAATCCCAGCACTCGGAGGCAGAGGCAGCCAGAGCTTTTTGAGTTCAAAGCCTGGTCTACAGAGTGAGTTCCAGGGCAGCCTGTGTTACAGGGCTATTACACAAAGAAACCATGTCTTAAAAAACAGAAACAAAAGAACCTGTCTCAAAAAAAAAAAAAAAAAAAAGAAAAAAAAAAAAAAAGGCCTATATAACTACTCTGACATACTTCAAAAGGCAGACCTCTCTGTATAAATGGCTTGCAGTAAAAATAGTCTGGAATGTAATAAAACAATGACATTCATTGGGAGGCTGGAGAGATAGCTTAGCAATTAAGAGATCTTGGGTTTTATGCAAAGTACTGGAGTTCAATTCTCTCACAACTAATTGTAACTCCAGCTCCAGGGAATCTGATGCCTTCTTCTGGCCTCCTTGGGTACCCAAACACATGTGGCATACATTCATAGGACATATAAACAGAAATAAAACTAAAAAGCAAAAAGCAGTAGTATGTGTGAGCTAGGAAGATGGAACAGTGAATAAAAGTACTGCCAATAGCCGGGCAGTGGTGGCGCACGCCTTTAATCCCAGCACTTGGGAGGCAGAGGCAGGCGGATCGCTGTGAGTTCGAAGCCAGCCTGGTCTACAAAGGGAGTCCAGGACAGCCAAGGCTACACAGAGAAACCCTGTCTCAAAAAACCAAAAAAAAAAAAAAAAAAAAAAAAAAAAAAAAAGTACTGCCAAGCTTGACATCCTGAGATCAACTCCTGAACATTTCACAGTGGAAACAGAAAGCCAACGCCACAAAGTTGTCCTCTAATCGGCAAGTGAACTCATGGCATGTGTATAAACAAAGACACATACACACAAAAATAAATATAATAAAAAGCTTAAACTACTGTCCATAGGATTCTCCCCATCCCTTTTCTGTGGCTTGAGACAGGGTCTCACAGAGATTATAGGCATTTGCCAACGCACTCAGCTCATCTACGTATTTTAAACACAGTGCAGTGTGTGTGCAGTGTGGTGTAGTTGCAGAGGCAAAGGCAGAAGGGTCACTTTGAGTTCAAAACCATCCTGGTCTGTCTCAAAAAAAAAAATTGTTTTAAATCAGTACATGGACTCTTGATCACCTCTAAGTTTCAGCACACCTTTAAATAACTGGCTCTAGATCCAGCAGGAGACCAGAACTCCACCCTTCCTCCTTCCTTCCTGTCTTTTCCTTCAGAGCCTCATTAACTCCAAAAAGGCAACTAAATGCAGAGTCATGAGGAAGAAGAGGGGGAGGGGTCACAACATATCTCTAAAGACATTCTCCAGAAATATCCAAGTTTTGAACCACAAAACTAAGGTGCTCAATAATATAATCTGTCAACTTACCTACAAGTCTGTTAAAAATTGAGTATCACAATTGTCTATGAAAATATTCACAAGATGTTTTAACCGACTATTATCTACAGCAATCCAAATGCATGGCTAGAGAGGGCTCCATGGGTAACAGCACAGGCTGCTCTTCCAGAGGACAAGCCAGGCTTAGTTCCCAGTTCACAAGGCAGCTCACAATCATGCTGAACTCCAGTTCAGGAGACTTGATGCTATCGTGACTTCCAGAGGCACCAGGCAAGCATATGGTACATACACATCCATGCAAGCAGAGCACTCATAAAAATGAAATAAATCTTTTTTAAAAATTAGAAAGAAAGCCAGGCGTGGTGGCGCATGCCTTTAATCCGAGCGCTTGGAAGGCAGAGGCAGGCGGATCACTGTGAGTTCGAGGCCAGCCTGGTCTACAAAGCAAGTCCAGGACAGCCAAGGCTAACACAGAGAGACCCTGCCTCGAAAAAAAAAATTAGAAAGAGACTTATGTAAGGAATATTATATGTAAATGTTATAACAGAGCTAACATAACTACTATAGGAGTATCACAATTATTTGAAAAATGTTTTACTCTCGGAGTGTGCACGTGTACACCTTTAATGTCAGGTGTCAAGAGGCCATCCTAGTCTACATAAAAAGGCATTCCAGAATAGCCAGGGCTACAGAGACCCTGTCTTATTACCCCAAAAATAAAATAAAATAAATTGAAATTCCAACTACTCAACTGTGAATACTTTTACCCGATCACACTGTTTCAATACACTATAAAAGTTGTAATTAAAATGTTGCATTATAAGCAGTTTGCAATATCTACTAGCAACACTAACTCATCCAGGAAGATGACAGACTATACAGCACTCCTCTCCTCTCCTCTCCTAGGACATGAAATAACTAAAATATCCACTACTAACTAGATGCTAACGTTAACTGCTACAGTTTAACATGTTCTAGTATTTGAATGGTATATATAACTTACATTTTAATATACAACCATTTTTTATTTTCCTGCAAACTGAAACTGTTGCAAGGATCAGCAGAGATTAATAACAAGAAGCTATAAAGAACACTGTAGAAACTAATGCTATTACAGCAGCAGAAACACAAGTCACGTGGTAGACTAAAGATAACTGCAAGTTCTTTTTTTTTTTTTTTTTTTTTTTTTTTAATTTTTAGAGACAGGGTTTCTCTGTGTAGCCTTAGCTGTCCTGGACTTGCTTTTGTAGACTAAGCTAGCCTGGAACTCAGAGCAATCTACCTGCCTCTACCTCCCAAATACTAGGATTTCAGGCATGAACCACCATGCCCAGCTTGCAAGTTCTTTCTTACTACTGCTACTCAGTGGTGGCTCATGCCTTTAATCCCAGCACTCAGGAGACAGAGGCAGGTGGATCACCAGCCTGGTTTATAGATTGAATTCCAGGACAGCAAAGGCTACACAGAGAAACCCTGCCTCGAAAAACCAGAAAGGACATCCACTTATTTTAAAGTTACAGCAGGACATGGTGGCATACACTTGTAATCCCAAAATTTGGGAAGGTGAAAACAGCAGGATCACTATCAGCTTAGATACACAGTGAGATCACCTCAAAACAAAGAGAAAACCTGAGATTATTATTTAAAGTCACTATTTTAAGCACAAGATAAAAAGCTTCCAATTCCAAGAGTGGCCTCAGAAAATAAAACGTACATGAGCACTAGAGCACCCAAGAAATCCTTGTGTTTAAGACACACACATTATCAATACACCCCCAACCTGAGAGAACACACTCTAGGCTACCTTCTGAGACAGTTCAGTCTCATGCTTTTGCTATTACACAGCAGTATCTGGTGGTTCCTGCTCTCACTTATTAGCCAGCCTCTCAGAAGCAAGAATTCACTTAACCGGCATCTCTAAATCTTTAACATTCAATTCAGAACTTGTTCTGGGAACTAATAATGTAATAATATAGTCATTCAGCCTAATGCAACAGTTCCTAAATCTAGTAACAGACTCTCAATTATTTAAAATCCTATCAACAAAGAAGCAGTGGTGTACACTCAGGAGGCAGAGGTAGGTGGTCTGAGACCAGCCTGGTCTACACAGCCAAGTTCCAGGACAGCCAGGGCTACACAGAGAAACCCTTGTCTTGAAAAACTAAATAATAATCCCTAAAATGTTAGCATACATTTTTATCATTTTTTAAAGACAAAATCCCTAAGAATAGCACTATTTCACACTGTTGCAAATTGTTTTAATGTGTAGCTCAATTAAAAAGGACTTGTTTTGCCAAGTGTGGTGGTGCATATCTTTAATCCCAGCACTCAGGAGTTCCAGGACAGCCAAGGCTACAGAGTTAAGAATCCAGGGGAAAAAATAAATAAAAAAAGAAAGGTGAAAAGATTTGCTCCCATTTTTTTGTCACGTTTCTAAAAAAATTCACTAAGCATCCATGAAAGAATGCTACAGGCCAGATGTGCTGGAGCATGCCTTTAATCCCAGCACTCAGGAGGCAGAGGCAGGTGGATCGCTGTGAGTTCGAGGCCAGCCTGGTCTACAAAGTGAGTCCAGGACAGCTAAGGCTACACAGAGAAACCCTGTCTCAAAAAACAAAACAAACAAACAAAAAGGCTGGAAAGATGGCTCAGAGGTTAAGAGCAATGTCTGCTCTTCCAGAGGTCCTGAGTTCAATTCCCAGTAACCACATCCATCCATAGATGGCTTACAACCATCTACAATGTGATCTGATGTCCTCCTCTGGCCTGCAGGTGTTCATGCAGGCAAAGCACTGTATACATAATAATAATCTTTTAAAAGAATGAGAAAAAATAAACCACACACCAACTAGGTGTGGCAGTGTAACTCTAACCCCAGCTACACTGCAAGGCCAAGAAGGAGTACTCCAAGTTCAAAGACATCTTGTGCTACAGAGTGAAGTTCAAGACCTACCTAGGCAACTTAGACTAAATAAAAAGGAGACATAAGGATTTAGTGGCATAGTGCTTGCCTGTCAACCCATGTGAGGCCCTATGTCCACGCCCAGGAATCCTGGTGGAGTGAGTCCTGTAAAATAGTGTGGCTTCACAGATCCCCTGAAAACGACCTGTGTCCTAGGGTCCTTTTTTCTTTCTTCATTTTCTTTTTACAAGACGATTTCAAACTGGAGCAAAAATAATCCCAAAACTTATTGTAGAACCTCTTTCTGATGCTGCCTTGTCATCAGGCTAACATGCTTTCTATCTAGTTCCTTCCAAAATAGAAGGCGGATGAAACCAAGCGTTTACACTTGATCAATGCTCCCTGGTAACTAAGTAAACAACTGTCTGAGCAGATTTCTCATAAAGTAGTTTCTATCCCAAAATAGGAATTAACCCAGATTACTCATAGGTAAATCCACCCACAACTCATCGACAGTACGGGTAGACCATAAAAACAGAAGCACCCGGGCCGGTCTGTGGAGAGGCACGCAGGAGGCAGAGTCAGGGGGATCACTATGAGCTGGGGGACAGCCATGGCTACACAGAGAAGCTCTGTCTTGAAAAAACAAAAAATAAACGGGGGTGGGGAATCTTTAATCCCAGCACTCGAGAGGCAGAAGCAGGTGGATCCTTCTAAGTTCAAGGACAACCTGGTCTACAGAGTGAGTTCCAAAGCTACACAGAGAAAACGTTTCTCAAAAAACCAAAAAGAAAAAAACAAACAACAAAAACAAAAAAAAAGGAAAATAAAAAGGAAAAGTTAAACTACATTGTGGAGTTGAATGGAAACGTTTAATAATTATCACTAAAGAAGTAAAAGTCAAAAATGACAACATTTTACTATTAATTGGCAGCTTTCTGCAAATATCCTGCAACTATACAACACGCATAAAGTTTTTTCTCTTTCCTCAAAAATATTAGTCCAGGGACGCCTGGAACTGGGGGGGAGGGGGCGCTCTGGTGGTGCACATGCTCAAGATATGTCGTTTACATGTATGAAATTGTCAAAGAACAAAAAAAAGTGCTACTATTTTTAAAAGAACCAATCATCTGCAGGTTAATGCCCAGATGAAATGGCTTACTGGTAATGGTACTCTTTAACAGTTTGTTGTTTCACGGTTATGCTAAGCGCTCCAGCAACTGGAGAGTTGGTGGACCAATCCCGAGTAAGAAATGGAAAGTACAGAGAAAGAGCCGACCGCTCCGCACCCCCGGATGGGGTTTTAAAAAAAAAGCCTCAGAAGTGAGCAGAGGTAGACTGGCCTTCCAGGCAAACACAACGGAAAGCAGCGCCTTCGGGGTTCCCAGGAACCCCTCACACAAGGCTCCCTCGCCGCCCCGCAATGTCCGGGACCAAGACCCCGAAGTGAAATCGAACCGCTTTTCAGGGCCACCTAGGCTCGCAGTCAGGGAGTCCCCTCCCGTTACATAACTGGGCCTAGGGCCTCGCTTCTGCCATCAGTCCTCAGAAAGGAAACGGTCGTTTTCCCTCCGGTGGCTCTTAGGGACCAGGGAGCTGGCCTGGGCCCCCGGAGGACCCGTGAGAAACCTGGGAGCCGTCGAGAGAGACGCAGCGGCCGGCAGCGTGGGGAGCGAGGGGGGGGAGCGCGGAGAGGGCCGCGGGGGGCGGGTGGACCCCGGAGCCCCGCCGTCCCAGGCGGCTCGGCTCGACTCGGCCAGGCCATCGGAGTCCCTCGCGGCCCCCTCCTCACCGGCAGCCCCCTCCCCCCCTCCAGCCGCATCCCCTCCCCCGCGCCTCCGTTCCCCCCCCGCCCCCCCAGCCCCAGCCAGCGGCCGACCGCCGTGAGCCTCGAGGCCCTGGCCCCGGTACCTGGTCAGACATGGTGACGGTGGCTTCACCCGGGGGTCTCCGCACCACAGCGGCCTCCGGCAGGTAGAACCTCACTCTGAGGTTTACAAATCCGTCTCTACCCCACAGCACAACACCGCGGCTGCAGGGACTTCCGCTACGCCGCACGTCACTTCCGCTGCGCGCAGGGGAGAGTTTGGGAAGACGGGAAAAGGAGGCGGGAAAACGCCTTGAAGAAGGCCGGGGTCTTCTGGGACGTACATTGCTTGCAGGGAGCTGGAAGCCGGCTAGGTGTTCGGCCGGCGGGAGAACCAGGCCCGCTACCTTCTTAGCCCCTAGGAAGATGAGCGCTTTGCCCTTAGGTTGTCTGATTGGGATCAAACTGACAGCCTAGACTCCTCTCTCTTGGACGCCTTGCGCTCTTCTGAGGGTTGAACCAAGATAATTCTTTTGTCTCTTCCATACTCCCTAAAGATACTGAGTTACCAGTATAAGCTTTCTGTAACCTCCTCTTGCGTGCTGCCGCCGCACTCACGACCTTGGTTAAAAACCACAAGGAAAAGACAACCCCTCAGGACACATCTTTTTCATTGATTGGTTTTTTTGAGGCAGGGTTTCACTAAGAAGCCCCAGCCTTTCTAGAACTCGACTATGTAAACTAGGCTAGCCTCAAACTCACAGATCCTCCTGCCTCTGCCTCCTGAGTGCTGGGATTAAAGGGGGTCACTATGCTCCTAGCTCTAGGACACAGTCTTGGTGGCTACAGCTAACTAAAATACTATTGAAGGGTTTTTTTTAGTTTTTTGTAGGTTTTGTTTGTTTTTCGAGACAGGGTTTCTCTGTAGCCTTCGCTGCCCTGGACTCGCTTTGTAGACCAGACTGGCCTGGAACTCAGTGGTCCACTTGCCTCTGTCTTCCAAGTGCTGGGATTACAGGTGTGCGCCACCGTGCCTGGCTTATTGAAGGTTTTTTGGTTGGTTGGTTTTTCAAAGCAGGGTTTCTCTGTGCACCCCTGGCTGTCCTGGACTCGCTTTGTAGACCAGGCTGGCCTCGAACTCAGAGATCTGCCTGCCTCTGCCTCCCGCTGTAAAAAGTTTTCAAGTTGTAGGCAGTAGCTACCTACAACCCATGAATTAGTGGCCTTGTTTGTAATAGAAACTTCTTCCTTTCAATACAATGATCTTCTTGCATTCAGGGAAGATTAAGGAGAGAAAACAAACAAACAAAACAAAACAAAAAAACAGAAAACTCACCAGGCACGGTGGCGCATGTCTGCAATCTCAGCACTCAGGAAGACAGCGGCAGATGGATCACTGTAAATTCGAGGACAGCCTGGTCTACAAAGTGAGTCCAGGACAGCCAAGGCTACACAGAGAAACCCTGTCTTGAAAAACAAAAAAATACAACAACAAAAGAAAAAAGATTTAAACTACAGGGCCAATATGGTGGCACACGCCTTTAATCTCGGCAATCTAGAGGTAGAGGCAGGTAGATCTCTGAATGTGCAGCCTGCCTGGTCTACACATAGCAAGCTCAGGGACAGCGAGAGCTACACAATGAGACCCTGTCTTGAAAGGAAACAGAGTATAGAGTGGTCATGGAGAGATGGCTCAGTAGGTAAGAGCTCGTACTGCCCTTCAAGGAAACCAGATTCAGTTGCCCACACCCACATCAGGTGGCTCACAGCCTCGGAATCTGATGCCCTTTGCCTTCTACTGACACCTGTATGTTCATGGTACAAATAAACCTATTCAGCCGGGCGGTGGTGACACACATCTTTAATCCCAGCACTTGGGAGGCAGAGGCAGGCAGATCTCCATGAGTTCAAGGCCAGCCTGGTCTACAAAGCAAGTCCAGGACAGCCAGGAATACACAGAAAGACCCTGTCTTGAAACCCCCACCCCCACCCCCCAAAAAAACCAAATAAACCTATTCAGGCTGACACATATACACTGAAATAAAAGATAAATCTTTTTAAAATGCAACTTGCAACATTCAGACATTTAATAAATAGCAACTCTATCTTTTGAGTCTTTTTGTTTTGTTTTGTTTTTTGAGACGGGGTTTCTCTCGTAGTCCTGGCTGTCCTGGACTCACTTTGTAGACCAGGTTGGCCTCGAACTCACAGAGATCCACCTGCCTCCGTCTCCCGAGTGCTGGCATTGAAGTCGTGAGCCACCATGTCCAGATTAATTTTTTTTAAAGATTCATTTATGTATTATGTGTACACTGTTCTGTCTACATGTAAGCCTGCACACCAGAAGAGGGTACCATACCTCACCATAGATGGTTATGAGCCAACACAGGGAATTGAACTCAGGACCTCTGGAAGAACAGCCGGTGTTCTCTACCGTTGAGCCATCCCATCGCTCCAGCCCTAAACCACGAGGCTTAATTCTGTGTTAGAATGTAAAACTGTAGATGGTCACAGAGATCTGCCTGCCTCTGCTTCCCTGGGATTACAGGCATGTGCTACTGGACCAGCAAAAAATTTAAGCATTTTCTTTTTATTATTTTATTTTGGTTTTTCAAGACAGGGTTTTCTTGTGTAGTCTCCGCTGTCCTGAACTCACATTGTAGACAAGTCTGGCCTGGAACTCACAGAGATCTGCCTTCCTCTGCCTCCCAAGTGCTGGGATTACAGACATGCACCACCAGGCACTTAAACATTTTAAACACCATATTCAGCAGAAGAAAACTCAAAAACTGATGTCTGCTGGACATGGTGGCGCACACCTGTAATCCCAGCACTCTAGGCAGATATCTGTGAGTTTGAGGCCAGCCTTATCTACAAATTGAGTCCAGGACAGCCAAGGCTCTACAGAGAAACCCTGTCTCAAAACAAACAAGCAAACAAACAAACAAACAAAAACCAACCAAACCAAACCAAGCCGGGGAGTGGTGGAGCACACCTATAATCCCAGCACTCAGGAGGCAGAGACAGGCAGATTGCTATGAGTTCGAGGCCAGCATGGTCTACAAAGCAAGTCCAGGACGGCCAAGGCTACACAGAGAAACCTTGTCTCGAAAAAGTAAAATAAATAAAATAAACAAATATATAAAATGTTTACATTTTTACAATAAACCATGACCATTCCTAACAGACCATTCCTTTGAGGTCTGCGATAAGCTAATGGGGCCCTGCAATAATGTATCGGCTTGCATTTTGGTAACACTAACCCCTGGAAAAACTGCCATGCCTCTTCTGCAGCCAGGTTCTGCACAATGGACACCTTTGGATTGAATGCTAAACTCTACTTAGCCAGGATTGCCACTAACCCCACAAACACCACCCAAAGATCAGCTTTGGACTACAAACTTTTCAGGACATTCAAATTGCTGAGTTCATAGGAGACTGACACAAACATTTTACAGAACTTTGAACTCAAAATTACTTAATCCTAAGACTGCCAAATATAACCAAGCTGGACATTGTGGAAAGCTTGGCAGAAATAACTTCATTATTATAAATAGTTTTACTGTGTTAGAGTTTAAGCCTTTTATTTATTTATTATTTATTTATTTATTTATTTATTTATTTATTTATTTATTTTCGGTCTTTTGAAACAGGGTTTCTCTGTGTAACAGTCCTGGCTATCCTGGACTCGCTTTTGTAGACCAGACTGGCCTGGAACTCACAGTGATCCACCTGCCTCTGCCTCCCGAGTGCTGGGATTAAAGGCATGGACCACCATGCCTTAAATCTTTTATTTTTATTTAATTAAAAAGGGAGAAATGTTGCAGGATATTTGATCACACTGTGACTCTGAGATTGTACTGTTTATTTGAAAAGCCTGTTTCTAGTTGTGGTGTGGCTCAGCCCTAGCACACACCTTTCATCCAAGAGCTTTCTGATTGAATATTATAAATAGGATTAAATAAAGTCAACCATAGGTCAAGAGGTGAAACAAGTGACCAGTTGACAGGGAGTGAACATAGGGAAAAAACAGAGAGAGAAAGAGGAAGTCAGGAGGACAATGGATAGACACACAGGAAGTAGAAGGGGGAGACATTCAGTTTGAGGGGCTTTTTGAGATAGCAGCTGAGGAGGAAGGTCAGCTGGATGCTTTCTAGGAGAGAGGGTTTTCACCCTAGCATCTGGCACCTCAGTCTTTTGGTTTGGTTTGGTTTTTTGAGACAGGATTTCTCTGTGTAGCTTTGGCTCTCCTGGACTCACTCTGTAGACCAGGCTTGCCTTGAACTCAGAGATCTGGTTTCCTCTGCCTCCTGAGTGCTGGGATTAAAAGCATGTGCCACTCCCTGACTGGCTCCTGAGTCTTTATTGGTAAAACTGAACAATTGAGATTTTTGCTTGTTTGTTTGGTTTTTTGTTTTGTTTTGTTTTGTTTTCGAGACAGAGTTTCTCTGTGTGTCCTTGACTGTTCTGGACTCACTCTGTAGACCAGGCTGGCCTTGAAATCACAGCGATCCACCTGCTTCTGCCTCCCAAGTGTTGGGATTAAAGGTGTGTGCCACCACCACCTGACCTGAGATTTTTTTAAAAGCATATATATGATATATATATAGATAGATAGATAGATAGATATATCATATATATGTAATATTATTATCATATTTCATAAGATGAAATGATGGGGGCAAAACTGAACAATGTACACAAGAGATTAAATTCTGATTTTAGCCTGGACAATTTTGTTTCTTTTTTTTTTTTTAAAGATTTATTTATTTATTATGTATACAGTGCTCTGCCTGCATGTACACCTGCAGGCCAGAAGAGGGTGTCTCATCACATTATAGATGGTTGTGAGCCACCATGTGGTTGCTGGGAATTGAACTCAGGACCTCTGGAAGAGCAGTCAGTGCTCTTAACCTCTGAGCCATCTCTCCAGCCCTTTAATTGTTTCTTTTGGTGATTTACAACCATAGAGAGGGCAAAAGAATGAAATTATAAGGGACCTTCACAGCCTGTGAAAGTGGCTAGGTGTAGCTGAGTGGTAAAATGCTTTTATAAGTCCTTAAGTTTGAGCACCTGCAATTTCTAAACACACGCACGCGCACACATACATACACACACAATGTATAGTCCAGGCTGGCTTTGATTCCTATATTAGCCTTCTATTGCTGGGCTCACAGGTTTGAGCCAATATACCCTAAGTGTCTCCTGGTGAACCTAGAAATTGTCACTGGTAGACTCTCTGTTCAGCAATCTCCAGGGATCCTCCTGTCTCTGCTCCGCTCCCAGAACTGGGGTGACAAAGGAGAGCTCCACACCTGGCTTTTATGTGGGTGCAGGAGTCCAGGTTCAGCTCCCCATGCTTTCAAAGTGAGCACATTACCTTCAGAGCCATCTCCCCACCCCTGATCACCATTTTGTTGAAATTAGCTCTCATGGATCCTAGGCTGACCAGAAGCCTACTCACCATATATGCTAGGATGACCTTAGACCTCTGATTGCACTGCCTCCGTCACCCAGGGCTGCAATCACACGTGTGCGCTGCCATACCTACTTATGTCCCACCCAGTATTTCTCTTGTGTCACGCAAACACTCTCCCAGATGAACTACGACCTCAGTTGTTGTTACTTAGGTGGTGGAGGCAGGAAGATCAGAAGTATATGGTTTCCTCAGCTACATAATAAGTTTGAGGACTGCATGAGCCACATAAGACCTTACCAAAAAAAAAAAAAAATTGAAAAAAAATTAGAAAAAACCTGGATGAGGTGGCACATGCCTATAATCCTAGCATTTGGGAGGCAGAGCAGGGGGATCGATGTGAGTTCAAAGCCAGCCTGGTCTACAAAGCAAGTCCAGGACAGCCAGGGCTACACAGAGAAACCCTGTCTCAAAAATATAAATAAAAAATAAAAATAAAAGAAATAAAAAAGAAAGAAAGAAAGAAGAGAAAAGATAGATGGAAGTTTGTTTATTTTATCAAGACAGGGTCTTATTTCTGTAGCCTAAACTGGCCTTGAACTCAAAATGACTTAGCCTTTGAGCTCTAGGATTGCAGGCCTGAGCAACCACACTGTTGGGGGATGGTTTGTGCACTGTGTACACAAATGTTGATTTCTGTATCCAGAGATCTGGTTGCAGTCTGGACGTTGGCATAATAATTTCTGTGAAGTATCTCACGTCTCAGGGTTGTGTAAAAATTGTTCTCCATCACCTCTCATTGGTTAATAAGGAGCTGAACAGCCTAGAGCTGGGCAAGAGAGATAAGGCAGAACTTCTGCTCCCAGTGAGGGGGTCCCAGGTAGGGGGTAGGGAGAGAGAGAGAGAGAGAGTCGCCATGAGGGAGTTCACCACCAGAACATGGATGGAGCAGGAGTGGCCAGGGCGAGACTAGGATGGCAGGTCACTGGGCATGTGTCTGGGAAGTAGGCCAGTGTCAGGATTAGTCAGGTTAATTTACATTGAACTAACTGAGAATCTGCCCCGCCATAGTGCCTAAAGCTCCCGCCACCACTCCCACCCCCTCTCCTGCAGACAGGGTTTTCTCTGTGTAGCCTTGGCTGTCCTGGACTCACTTTGTAGATCAGGCTGGCTTCGAACTCACAGTGATCCTCCTGCCTCTGCCTCCTGAGTGCTGGGATTAAGGCATGTGCCACCACCATCCAGCCTCCAAGCTTTTTTTAAAAAACAAATTTATTTATTTTTACTTATACAGTATTCTGCCTGCATGCCAGACAAGGACATCAGATCTCATTATAGATGGCTGTGAGCCACTATATGGTGTCTGGGAAGTGTACTCAAGACCTTTAGAAGAACAGTCAGTGCTCTTAACCTCTGAGCCCCCAGCCAATGTTTTTTTTTCTTTTGTTTGTTTGTTTGTGTGTTTCTTTGTTTTTCAAGACAGGGTTTCTTTGTGTTAACCTTGATTGGCTGTCCTGGATTCACTTTGTAGACCAGGCTGTCCTCGAACTCACAGCAATCCGCCTGCCTCTGCCTCCTGAGTGCTGGGATTAAAGGTGTGCGCTACCAAGTCCAGCTTAGACTCATTTTCTAGCTCACTGCCTTTCCTATATTCTGAGGTTCTGACTGTTGTCACTGAAGGTGAAATTAATTTCCAATATCCTGTAATATTTCCCCATCTCCTTACTTCCAAGCTTAAATTTCCCAATGCTTATCATCAATTATTCTCCACCTCTGAAATTGTAAATGCAACCCATCTTCTTGCCATAACACATCTGGTTTACTATAGCAGGGATGTTTTTCAAGGCAAAGAGTAAAGAAGAATAAATTCTCTATCTTGGAGGTTCCCTTGATTTGAAATCTCCCATAGCTGGGCGGTGGGGGTGCAGCAGCACACATGCGTGCACACATACACATGTTTCTTTTTTTTATTATTTTAAGATTTATTTATTATTAAGTATACACCTGCAGGCCAGAAGAGGGCATCAGATCACATTATAGATGGTTGTGAGCCACCATGTGGTTGCTGGGAATTGAACTCAGGACCTTTGGAAGAGCAGGCAGCACTCTTAACCACTGAGCCATCTCTCCAGCCCCAATACACATGTTTCTTACATTGGGGATCAAGCCAAGGACCTCATGCTTGCTAATATCCTGCCTTACTCAGCTATGTTGCCAAGGCTGGCCTTGAACTCCTTGATTGTCCTGCCTCTTGTCCTAAATGTGCTCACCAACATGGCCAGCACCTAGCACAAAATCTTCATAAAACTGAAAGGGTCTCTTTGTCACCTGAAGATGTATATAGCTCGATATTAGAGTATGGGAATCATGAGGTTTTATCTCCTGCAGAAGGGGGGATGGATGGATGGATGGATAGATGGATGGATGGAGGATGGATAGATAGATAGATAGATAGATAGGGTGGTTGGTTGAGCACTACTATTGCTTCCTAACCACAAGAATGATAATTATCGATTTAACCTACATTGATTTAAAAAGAAAAGTAAGCAAACTTGCCCCTACCCTCTGGGCATGGTGCACAGTTGTGGTGCTGGCACTGAAGAAGCTGAGCAGGAGGATAAGAATTCAAGATGGACTCAGATTACCTAGTAAGAGTTTGTGTTCACAATATAAATAAATATGGTCATGAAATTCTTTGTAAGTAAAAAGGTTTATTTTAGTACATAGAAAGAGCAAATCAACCAGGCGGTGGTGGCATATGCCTTTAGTCCCAGCACTTGGGAGGCAGAGGGAGGAGGATCTCTGTGAGTTCGAGGCCAGCCTGGTCTATAGAGAGAGTTCCAGAACAGCCAGGGCTGTTACATACAGGAGCGCTAACCAGGCCATGTTGTGGGAGAAGAGGTCAGAGAACAGTTGATAGAACTCAATTTTCCTTTTCTTTGTGCTGGGTATCAAAACTCAGGGGGTGAGGCTTTAGCAACAGGTGCCTTTCCCTGCCAGCCCTCTCTATCACGACAAACTTCTATGGAACTTGCCTTCTAGCTGGAACACAGACAGAACTGCAATGTGCACAGAGAGCTATGTTTCTTATTTTCCTCTTCCCAGGTTAAAACTGTAAGTCCTTATTACCTATGCTCTCCCATAGTCTGCTTTTCAAATCTGTATTAGTTTTATTAGCCACACATAAGCGGATGCCCAAGGAAGCTTACAGAGCAAAGCAGATGCCATGGAGCTGGAGTTACAGGCAGCTGTGGGCACTGGGAGCAGAATTCTGGGGTCCCCTGGAAGAGCAGCTGAAGTGCTCCTAACCGTTGAACCATCTTCTCAGCCCCTCATATTTTCCTTTTAATATTTCTTGGTACCATTTCTCCTCGACCCAGCACTTTGTTTAATAAGGCATCTCAAGGAATTTTCAGACAATCTCTATATTTGGCCAATATCCAAATCTAAATCTGACCCATCTCTGAAGGATAGTATCGAGGGTATTGTTTAAGCCACAGTTTTCAAGGGCAAATTCTGGAAAATGCACACAAGAGATTTCTCATTGAATAAATAGTGTCGGTTCCTTTTAGAAAAAAAAAAGTGATACACAGAGATCTACCTGCCTTTGCCTGCACTGTGCTGGGATTAAAGGTTTGAGTCCCCAGGCCCTGGGATACAAATGTAACGAAATGTATAACCTTGGGTTTTCCTCCTGTGCCCTATTTTCTGAAACAAGGACCTGAGACTTACTGTTGGTGAATAAATGCCTAGGGCATAAACTTTGACTCTAGTGTATGTATGCCACGTGGCTAGTTACCACTCTTCAGTTTCATGGGTCCGCCTTCCTCAGAATCTGGGGCAAATCTCTCCCTTCCTCTATCCCAGAGTTTGTCCCTCTCTGCCGGAACGCCCACCTCCTGTTTCCTGCCTCAGCTAATAGGCCATCAGCTTTTTAGTCACAGGGGATGCTTCCATACAGTACAGAGAATTTTACTCCCTGAAGGAATTCCTTTATTTAAATATTTTTGGGTTTTTTGTTTGTTTGCTTGCTTGCTTGGTTTCAGAGACAGGGTTTCTCTGTGTAGCTTTGGCTGTCTGGGACTTACTCTGTAGACCAGGCTGGCCTCGAACTCATAGAGATCCACCTGCCTTTGCCTCCCTAGTACTGGGTTTAAAGCCTTGAGCCACCACACCAGGCCGTCTTTATTTAAGTGTTACAACTTACCTAATCAGGGGACTGGAGGCATGGCTCAGGGGTTAAGAGCACTGTCTTCCCTTCCTAAGGTCCTGAGTTCAATTCTCAGCAACCACCTGGTGGCTCACAGCCATCTTTAATGAGATCTGATGCCCAAGCATACATGCGGACAGAATACTGTATAAACAATAAATAAATAAATCTTTTTAAAAATTAAAAAAAAAATCTCCAGGACACAGAGCTAGAAAAACAAACAAACAAACAAATAATAAATAAATAAACTCACCTAATCAGCTACACACAGAAACCCTGTCTCAAAAAAAGAAAAAAGAAAAAAATTACCTAATCAGATCTTATCTGATGAACAGCACCATATACGTATTTGGGCACAGGTAAGCATAAACCTCAGACAGAACCGTTCAGGAAATGACACTTACATTAAGGACACAAAACACAAAAACTGTAGGAGTTGAAACTATAAAGAGACAGCACTTGGGGCTCATCTATCAACTCACACATCCTTCTCCCACATCAAGTTATTTTGGTGTGACTCTCTGCTCATTATACTGTTGTTCCTTTCTGGTTTCTCTCTTCTCCCTAAAAATGATGAATTTGACTACAGTTCTAATCAGCTGCACTCTTGCCTGCACACTGGGAATCCCTTTCGACTTCCTCTTTATCCACACTGTGAAATTGCTGGAGAACATCAAGTTACTTAATCTCCCACAATCTTCAGGAGATTGCAAATTAATGTTTAGGCATAGACAAGGAAAAGTTTACTTCTATTGGAAGCGAGATTTATGGAGGAACTGGGGCGTTTAAATCCAGCCACTGAACATAGACGGTTACACACTCTGGAGGCTGAGGCAGGAGGGCAATGAGTCGAGGCCAACCTGGGCTACGATACTGAGACCCTGTTTCCAAAATCACCAAAACAGGGCTGCGGGTGTGGCTCAGTGAGTAGAGTGCTTGCCTACCATGCAATAAGCCTTGGTTTTCATCCCCAGCACCAGTAAACTCAGTGTGGTGGCATGTGCCTATAATCGCACTACTGTGGAGGCGGAGGTGGGTGGATCTCCATGAGTTGGTCGCTACCATGGTCTACATAGTTATAGCACATAGTTACAGGGCTATATAGAGACCCAAACCAAACGAACAAACAAAACTTCAAGGTCATTCTCAGCTACATAATGAATTGTGGGGTTTTTTTTTGTTTTTGTTTTGTTTTGGTTTTTTGAGACAGGGTTTCTCTGTGTAGCCGTGGATGTCCTGGACTCAATTTGCAGACCAAGCTGGCCTTGAACTCACAACGATCCACCTGTCTCTGCCTCCTGAGTGCTGGGATTAAGGGTGTGCGCCACCACGCCCGGCTTACATAATGAGTTTGAGGCCAGGCTGAGATACATAAGACTTTGTCTTAAAATAAACCCACCCACTGAGGCTGAAAGTTCCCATTAAAGAAATTAGAGTGAGGCCAGGCGTGGTTGTGAGCCACCAGGTGGTTGCTGAGAATTGAACTCAGGACCTTAGGAAGGGAAGACAGTGCTCTTAACCCCTGAGCCATGCCTCCAGTCCCCTGATTAGGTAAATTGTAACACTTAAATAAAGACGGCCTGGCGTGGTGGCTCAAGGCTTTAAAACCAGCACTTGGGAGGCAGAGACAGGCGGATCGCTGTGAGTACAAAGTGAGTCCAGGTCAGCCAAGGCTAACACAGAGAGACCCTGTCTTGAAAAACAAACAAACAAAAATAATAATAACAACAACAACAATAATAATAGTAATTATAACAAAAAGAAATTATACTGAGACATGCTTAAATTCATACTTTGGGATTTTTTGTTTGTTTGTTTGTTTTTTGTTTTTTTGAGACAAGTTTCTCTGTCTAACTTTGGCTGTCCTGAACTCGCTTTGTAGACCAGGCTGTCCTCAAACTCACAGTGATGCACCTGCCTCTGTCTCCCAGGTACTGGGATTAAAGGCGTGTGCCACTGTGCCTGGCTACTTTGGGATAATTTTAAACACAACAAAACCAGAAAATATATTTATAGCTACAAAAGAAATCTGTGGTAAAAACCAGTTTGGCTAGAGAAAAAGACCAACCAGGAATGGTCCTGGTTATAAAAGTCTTTGTAGCCGAGGGGAGGGTGTATGTGTGGTGGTGGGGGTAACGGAGTTGGCATGGTGGGGGTCGGGGTTGGCACTGGGGAGGCAGAGGCAGAGGCAGAGACAGAGACAGGAAGATCTCTGTGAGTTTGAGGCCAGCCTGGTCTACAAAGCGAGTTCAGGACAGCCAAGGCTACACAGAGAAACCCTGTGTCGGAAAAAAACAACAACCACCACCAACAAAGCCCTTGTGTTGGGGCTAGAGGTTATAGGCCCTCGCTGAGGGCCTGGCTGGGTTCTCAGCACCCACGTGGCATGTTACAGCTCCCTGCAATTCCACTTCTACAATTCTTCCGAGCACCAGACCCTGCATACAGTACGCTTCTATACAAAGATGCACATTTCATACAGATAAAATAAGGGCGTATTTATTTATTTAATCAGTGTTTTTGCCTGCATGTACACTGGCATACCAAGTGTGTGCCTGTTTCCAACGGGGGTAAAGAGTGTCGGATCCCTTGGAACTGGAGTTAAGTCATGGTTTTGAGCCCCATGTAGAATATGGGTGAGGAGCCGGGCGTGGTGGCGCATGCCTTTAATCCCAGCACTTGGGAGGCAGAGGTGGGCGGATCACTGTGAGTTCGAGGCCAGCCTGGTCTACAAAGTGAGTCCAGGACAGCCAAGGCTACACAGAGAGACCCTGTCTCGAAAAACCAAAAAAAAAAAAAAAAAAAAAAAAGAATATGGGTGAGGAATAAAACTTTTTTCCTCCCTGAGACCATTTACATGTCGGGGCATGGTATAGTGTGCTGTAGATTACAAATAAATACCTATAAAAAGTATGTATTATAATCATAATTTACACAGAACGTGTAAACTGAGAGCCCAAAAACTGTGTCTGGGCAAGAAGTCTCGCGATATTTTGATGCCGCCGCTCTCTCTGGTCTCTTCTGTTGGCGGGGAAAACCCGGAAATGACTTCACGCTCCGCGGCAGTGATTGGCCGGAAATGACGTTACGACCCAGAATTCTTGGAGAAGGAGACACTCCTACTTGCCGCTCCATGCGGAGAGGTGTGGAACGTCTTGCCAACGTGGGCTGCGTTCTTGCGTGGAGGCAAACGTGTTTGCGCTTTCGCATATGAGGCCTAGCTGGCCTTCAGTGGCCTAGAGTTTAGGTTTTTGCAGTGGCGCAAGGGCTCGCGGCTAGCCGCGTAGCGTCCTGACCCGGCCTCACCATGTTGGTCCTGTTTGAAACGTCCGTTGGCTACGCCATCTTTAAGGTAGGTGAAATGGAGATGTTGAGCCTAAAGGCTTGTGCGGGACAGACAGGGAGCTGGATAAGACTTAAGGGGAGGTCGCACAGATGAGCACATTTGAGTATCTTTCAAATCCCCGGGCTCCCACAGGATGTGTAAAGTCAAGAGCCGGAATGGTCAGGTGAGCACGTGGCTCAGCGGACTTTTGGACAACCTTCTGTGCATTAGAAGAATTTGCTCAGTTTAAAAAATGGGCAGCACCCTTTTTTTTTTTTTTTTTACAAGTGGCAATAAGGCATTCATTTAATATTCATGGTGCTGGGTATAGAACCTACGGCCTTGAATATGTTAGGCCAGCACCCTCTCACAGAACTACAACCCTTGATCCAAGATCAGTTAACTTAATTTTTTTTTATTTAAATTTTGGGCTCTTTTTTTTCTTTTTGGTTTTTTGAGACAGGGTTTTTCTGTGTAGACCAGGCTGGCCTCGAACTCACAGTGATCTGCCTGCCTCTGCCTCCCGAGTGAATTTTGGGCTTTTCACTGTAGCCTTGGCTGTCCTGGAATTCCCTCTGTAGACCAGCTGGCCACGAACTCTTCAGGGATCACTCTGCCGTCCAAGTGCTGGGATAAAAGGCATGCACCACCACCGCCCAGCTTTCTCTTTGAGGCAGGGTCTCTAGGTTCGGCTGGCCCGGAATAGTCTATTTATATTTAATTAGATTAAAGCCAGATTCCCAAGATTAGGATCCTTTCAGACATGATTGTAAGCTTTTGAGGATTGACTCGTGTGGTTTGTCTTATTAAAAGGTTGCTGTGTGACGGTAACAGGATGAGGAAAGAAAGAAGTATACTTGTGCTTTAATTTAGACAGCATGAATGTTAGGTCTCAAACTTAGGCCAAATGGCTTGGGTGCCTATTAACATCAAAGCTGACTCTGGCCGCCGGTCCACTTGTTCCAGAGCCATCCTGGCGTCACTGATTCCTATATGACCCAGCCATTTTGTCTACTCCCAGCTCTTGGTATTCTTGGTCTCCTGGTTGGCTCCTGGTCCCTCTGCTTTTCTAAAGTTATTTTTAGTTTATATGCCTTGGTGTTTTTGCCTGCTTGTATGTCTGTTTGAGGGTGTCAGATCTTGGAGTTGCAGACAGTTGTGAGCTGCCATGTGGGTGCTGGGATTTGAATCCCAGTCTCTAAAAGAGCAGTCAGCACCTTTTCCCACTGAGCCATCATCTCTCCAGCCCCTAAATAGGCAAAGTTTAAGAATTAGCTTACAAGTTTGTCTGTGTGGAAATCATTGAACACTGGGATCTTCCCATAGTGGGATGCTATTGAGATGTGGGGAACATGAGGAAGAGAGGCCTCCTCTGGTGGTAAGCTGTCTGCTGAGCTCTGCAGCCCTCAGCAGCCCATTCTGTTCAGAGGGCCTGGGTCAATTCCCAGCTCCTGCCTGGGAGGTCACAGCCCTCTGTGACTCCTTCCAGGGGATCCTGCTCGTTCTGGTGAGCATGCACAACATCTAGGCAAAACACCCATTACATAAATTATTAAATAGAAAGGGATTAAAGCATAGAGATTACATTTAATTCTATATTAATACATGTATCTGAGAGAGTATCTCATGTATTTGATGCTGGCTCAAACTTCTGTGTTGTCAAGGGTAACCCAACCTTGAATTTATAATCCTCCAGCCTCTACCTCACCAGTGCTGGGGTCATAGGCATACTCCAACCTGTGGTGCTGGGGAGCCAACCAAGGACTTGCTGAGTAAGGCCTCTTAGTAACTGAGCTAACAACAGCTAACCCTTAACTGCAAAGTTCCATAATTGCAGTGCTTTCTTTTGTTTTTTGGTTTTTCGAGACAGGAGTTTGTCTGTGTAGCCTTGGCTGTCCTAGACTAGCTTTGTAGACCAGGCTGGCCTTGAACTCACAGTGATCCGATTGCCTCTGCCTCCCCAGTGCTGGAATTAAAGGTGTGCGACACCAAGCCTGGCTGCCGTACTTTCTTTTCATGGGGAAAAATGCCTATGGTATTATAACTGAGTAAGTGTTAATGTGTAACTGCTCGATGATATAGGCCTGATAATTGCCAGCTGTATTTGTCATAAAATTGTACACATAACTGTATACTGCATTGTGTCACAGTTAGCGTGTCCTATTACAGTGCCAATTAGATTAGCCTGTCATTAATTGTAAAACATCCCAATTTCAGGCGTGTTGGTATGGAGAGCATTGATCTGCCTTATCCTGTTCTTGGAGTTAATATATCATGCAGATTATTGGTGTTGAAATAAAAATCTTTAATTTGCTCTTGATTTTATGTGAACTTATATAAAGTCTCAAGTGTGTTACAGGTTGTAGCTTATTTGATAAAGAATGCTTGCCTAACATGCACAGAGCCCTGGATTGGACCTCACGCATTGCATAAACCAGGGGTGGTAGGTAGCACATAACCTATAATCTAGCATTAGAGAGATGAGGTAAAAGTTTACTTTAGATTATGTATGTATTTATATGAGTGCAGGTGCCTGATGAGCTAGGGGTACCCAATAATGCTGGAGTTGTGAGCTGTTGTGATCCACCCTTTTTGGGTGCTGGCAGCCTAACTTGAGTCCTCTGGAAGAGTAGCACATACTCTACCACTGAGCCATCTTCCCAGTTCCAAAGTATTTTATTTAATCAATTAACTCCCCTTATAGAAATCTGTCCTTGATGTGTATTAATACAAAAAATGTGTTTAAGAGCTTAGAGGAGTGCCGGGAGGGGGTGGCACACACCTTTAATCCCAGCACCTGGGAGGCAGAGGCAGGTGGGTTGCTGTGAGTTCGAGGCCAGCCTAGTTTACAAAGTGAGTCCAGGATAATCAAGGCTACACAGAGAAAACCTGTCTCAAAAAAAAAAAAAAAAAGCTTAGAGGAAGGGCCGGGTGTGGTGACACACATCTTTTTTCCCAGCACTCTGGAAGCAGAGGCATTCCATCTCTGTAAGTTCAAGGCCAGCCTAGCCTACGAAGTGAGTCCAGAACAGCCAAGGCTACACATAGAAACCCTGTCTCGGAAAACAAAAAACAAGCCAGACATGGTGGTTCATGCCTATAATCCCAGCATTTGGGAGGCAGAGGCAGGTGGATCTTTGTGAGTTCGAGGCCAGCCTGGTACACAGAGAAACCCTGTCATAACAACAACAAACAAAAAAAAAGAAAGAAAGAAAACAAAACAAAAGAACTTAGGGGAACAATAGAATAAAATTTAAAAACCAGTAAGGACAGAAAAGATTATATATTCACAGAAGTCTAGATTGGTAATAATACAGGAAAGGTTCTCAAAGACCGGAACTAGGTTTAATTTGAAATATTATTCTGGCCATAACTTATGCTGTTTAAAACTAGCTCAGTTCAATGGAAGAAACACCTCTCTACCCATATTTTATATAAGTAATTATAACTTGGAAGAATGCAGTTGTATATGTCTAAACTGCTGATTGAAGAAAACTGGTTTATTGCAGGTTCTGAATGAGAAGAAACTTCAAGAGGTTGACAGTTTGTGGAAAGAATTTGAAACGCCAGAGAAAGCAAATAAAATGTAAGTAATCTTGACACTGAGAATTTACATTGTTTACATTTACAGTGTTTACATTGGTTTGTGGGTGCCTCCCCATATGTATGTTATTTTCAGATTTTTATTTTTTTTGAAATCTTTTATGAATAGTATTAGTATGGGTTTAATTAAGGCTAGGTTTTGTTGGGGTTTGGTTAAGATGGGGTATAAACTTTTACTGTCCTGGAACTAGCATTGTAGATCAGACTAGCCCTGAATTCACAGACCTCTGGAGTGCTGGGATTAAAGGTGGCAGTTAGGGCTATTTTATTTGGAACACAGGCCATCACAGCTAATTTGTATTGTAGACCACAGTGGGCAGTACCCCACAGTTAATATTTGATGGGATATTTGAGGACACTACCATGAATTAAGTAGAAACAGTTATTTTTGTTTTTCAAGACAGGGTCTCTCTGTGTAGCCTTGACTATCCTGGACTCACTTTGTAGACCAGGCTGGCCTGGAGCTCACAGCGATCCACCTGCCTCTGCCTCCCAAGTGCAGGCGCCTCCCAAGATGTGTACCACCATAGCCCGGCGTAAACTATTTTTTAAAAGCAGTAATTGTATAAAGCATGGGGGAGTGTTAGCTTTTTTTGATTGTTTGTTTTTGGTTTTTGAGACAGGGTTTCTCTGTGTAGCCCTGGCTGTCCTGGACTCACTTTGTAGATCAGGCTGGCCTCGAACTCACAGAGATCTGCCTGTTTCTGCCTCCTGAGTGCTGGGATTAAAGGTGTGTGCCACCACATCGGGCTGAGTTTTAGTTTTTGTGGGTTGATAATTCAAGGCTTTCTGACTTGATAGTGTAGTCATCCTCCATAACTTTTATTCCTACCTAACCCTTAGGTATAATAAAATAACTAGGTTGTAAATCCTTGAAAAGTATTTCTTGTTTCCTCAAGGTCTTTCGACAAGACTAAAATACAACAACGGTAACTAAGTGTGCTGTGGGGAGGGAGAGGTAGTAGGTTTTCCTCAGGGTAGAGTCAGGGTTGGTAGTGCACCATTTGGGAATCACCTTTTGAAATAGTCCACTGGATGAGTGTAGTCCTGAGAAGAAACTCTAAGACCCTATTGGTTAATTGTGGATTTGGAGGTGTCCTATCTATGGATGTCCGTATTTGGTCATTCACCTGCTATTGTAATAAACAGAAAACAGTAAAGAATGGTTAACGAACAGAAAGGGCAAAATGAAATATAGTCATATTTTTTGTGGTGCTCCATATGTATAAGTCTCTTGGTGATTTGGAGAGAGGTTTGTGATACACTGAGGAAAATCACACTTAAGAGGAATTGGCTTAATATGACCCCACTTATGTCTTCCTGTATCCTTGAACATTTAGACAACTTCTGTGAGGCAGCTTCAGCTTCATACGTGCAGGAATGGGGTTAGGATAGGACAAAAAAGTATAAAATCAGTACTTTTTTCTTATTATCTGTGTGTTTTAAGTGTGCTTTTGATGGGCTATCAGTGTCCACCTTCCTGGGTAATACTGCCTAATACTGGTGGGGTTTTTGTTGTTTATTATTATGTATACAATGTTGTGCTGCATGTGTGCCTCCCTCTCTGACGAGGGCACCAGATCACACTGTAGGTGGTTGTGAGCCACCATGTGGTTGCTGGGAATTGAACTCAGGACCTCTGGAAGAGCAGCCAGTGCTCTTAACCTCTGAGCCATCTCTTCAACCCTTTGTTTTGTTTTGGTTACGGCTAATACTAGTTTTGTTTTTGTTGTTGTTGTTTGTTTTTGTTGTTTGTGTTTTTGGAGACAGGGTTTCTCTGTCTGGCACTAATACTGTTTTAGAATTATAAAAGACTTAATTATTTTCCATTTTAAAGGAGAGAAACATATAAAGCATATAACTGCTTTGCTTGGCTAATCTTTATTCATTGTTGTCAATGATGTATTCCTTTTGGAACTGAATCCAAGTGATTTAACAAAAATTCGTCACTACCACTGAGACAACAATGAATTAACTAAACACATTTCTTTACACAGAAAGCATTATCATGCATGTCAATTATGTAGGTGATAGCACAAAGCAAGTCGGACAGTAAGCTTTTCCCCCATGTTACTTGTACTTGGTTTGTGTCTAGTTGGTGTGGTGATGCTGAGGATAGAACGCTGGTCCTTGAATATGCTAGGATGCTCTACCATTGAACTAAATTTCCAACTTTTTTTGTTTGTTTTTCAAGACAGGTTTCTCCTTGTAGCCTTGGCTGTCCTGAAACTCAATCTGTAGACTAGGTTGGCCCTGAACTCAGAGATCCAACTGCCTCTGCCTCCTGGGTGCTTGTATTAAAGGTTTGCCGCCACTGCCACCTAGCTAATTTCCAACCTTTTAAAAAAAATTGTTTTATTTTATATTCATTGGTGTGTCAGATGCCCTGGACAGTTGTGAGTTGCCATGTGTGTGTGCTGGGAATTAATAGTCCTGGCTGCCTTGGAGCTTAGTTTGTAGACCAGGCTGGCCTTAAATTCAGAGATCCTCCTGCCTCTGTCTTCCAAATGCTGGGGTTAAAGGTCTGTGCAACTTTATCTTTGCTCTGTTTTGTTTTTTGTTTTGGTTTTTTGAGACAGGGTTTCTCTGTGTAGCCCTGAACTCACAGAGATCCGCCTGCCTTGTGCCTCCCAAGTCGTAGGATTAAGGGCGTGCGCCACCACTGCCTGGCGTTTTTATTTTTTTATTTATTTTTTGTTTTGTTTTGTATTTTAAAAAAAAATAGAGCTGGGCTGTGGTGGCTCCCACCTTTAATCCCAGCACTTTGGAGGCAGAGGTAAGTTGTTTACTGTGAGTTCGAGGCCAGCCTGGTCTACAAAGTGTCCAGGATAGCAAAGACTACACAGAGAAACCCTGTCTTGAAAATCCGAAAAAGAAAAAGAAAAAAAGTTGAAACAAGGTTTAAGTACTTCTGGACTTGAACTTGTTGTTTCTCTTGGGATGGCCTTAGAGTAGCTGGAATTATAAAAGTGTCACTACATTTAACAAGTTTTACCGGTAGTGGTTGCTATAGAAACATCTGGCCTCTATTTTCTGGCTATTGTAGCTTTTGCAGAATTATTATGTTACAATAATGTATTTGTTCTCTTCCAATTCTAGAGTAAAGCTAAAACATTTTGAAAAATTTCAGGATACAGCAGAAGCATTAGCAGGTAAAGTAAAATAATTTAAAGTAGAATTTTCTTCCTTTTAAAATTAAAATTTAGTTTTTCTTATTAAAAGGTTTTTATTAAAAGGTTGTTTTCTTCAGATGCCTGAGTTAATCTTACTCATTGTTGTCAATGATGCATCCTTAGTGGAACTGAGTTTAAGTGATCTAACCCATTCGTCACTACCACTGAGACAACATTGAGTTAGCTTTTTTCACCATAGGGCTGGTTTCCCCCATGTGATGAGAGATGACAAGTGGTTAAGTTGATCTCCCTGTGGAAACCAACAGCCCAATGCTGAAGCACAATTCAGTAAAAGCTGTTCTACAAGGGACCAAGGTAATGTGGTCACGTATCCAAATCTCTAATAATTTTATTAGTTCATAGGTAAAGTTGAGGATGGCCACCTGAAGTAACTAGGGATAGTCAAGCTCTCCAGAGTGTACAAAAGCATATCAATACTGAAAACCGAAGGGAATAGGAGTAAAATATATATATGCACACATAAAACATCAAAGGCCATGAGAGTTTATTAGTGGGAACACTGTTTACCTTAAAAGAAGGGTGATAGGGGAGCAAGCGTGTTCATTGTCACTAGTAATTAAATTACTTGATATAACTTAATAAGTTGATAGAAATAATAAGTTTTATATAATTTAATTAATAGAATTTAAGAACTAAGGACTATAAACATGGTTTAAAACTAGGTAAGAACTGGGGGCTGGAGAGATGGCTCAGCGGTTATGAGCACTGACTGGTCTTTCAAAGGTCCTGAGTTCAATTCCCAGCAACCACATGGTGGCTCACAACCATCTATAACGAAATCTGGTGCTCTCTTTTAGCCTGCAGGCAGAATGCTGTATACATAATAAGTAAATAAATCTTAAAAAAAAAAACTAGGCAAGAACTTTACCTTTCTAAACACATCCAGAAATCACACATGGGGAAGAGATACTGTTTTTTGGTGGGAAACTGGGATGCTGTCTAAATATTCTGGGCTATTAAAAGGTTCATATCCTTGTAGAAAGATGGGTTAAGTAAGGGAAGCCCAGCATTGAAGCTCTCTAGACTTCTGCATGGTGGCATATGCTTTGACTTCAGCACTGTAGAGATGAGGGCACCTGCGATATATAATATGACTTTGTCCAAAAAAAAAAAAAAAGAAGGCTTCGAGACAGGGTGTCTCTGTATAGCCTTGGCTGTCCTGGACTCCCTTTGTAGACCAGGCTGGCCTGGAACTCACAGCGATCTGCCTGCCTCTGCCTCCCGAGCGCTGGGATTAAAGGCGTGCGTCACCACGCCCAGCAAAAGGCTTTATTTTTAATGTTGTGTTGTTTATGTGGTTTTGTAATCAGGTACTCACAGGCCAGAGGCATTGGATCCTCTGTAGCTAGAGTTACAAGTGGTTGTGAGCTGCCCAACATAGGTGCTAGGAACCAAACTGAGGTGCTCTGTAAAAATAGTACTAACTCTTAAACCTTTTTTTTTTCTTTTTAAGATTTATTATATATATATAGTTCTCTGCCTACATGTACACTCACAGGCCAGAAGAGGGCACCAGATCTCATTACAGATGGTTGTGAGCCACCATGTGGTTGCTGGGAATTGAACTCAGGACCTCTGGAAGAGCAGCCAGTGCTCTTAACCTCTGAGCCGTCTCTCCAGCCTGCTTTTAAACTCTTAAATCCTTCTACCCACCCTCCACGTATCCTCCTTAAAAATTCTAGGGTTCTTTATCAACATATCAGTAACTAGAGTCTTCTATATCTCTAAAGAACAACATAGTTATGCTACCGTGAATCTTTGGTTTTGTTTTAAATTTTTGTTTATTTGTTGGACTATGGGTCACAGTATTCAAGTGAAGATCAGATGACAACTTTGAAGAGTCAGGTCTCCCCTTCCATGTGATCCTGGGTATTGAACTCTAGTCACAAGCCCTGTTTGAGACAGGGGTTATCTTTGTAGCCCAGGCTGGCCTCAGATTTGGGATCCTACTGTCTAAGTCTCCTGAGTGTGCTAGGATGTGCCTCTCGGCATACTTTTTTGTCTCTGTTTTTCGAGACAGGGTTTCTCTGTATAACAGCCCTGGCTGTCCTGGACTCACTTTGTAGACCAGGCTGGCCTAGAACTCAGATCAACTGCCTCTGCCTCCTGAGTGCTGGGACTACAGGCGTGCCCTGCCCGTACTGTATTTTTAAGACCCATTCACCATAGTTAAAGTAGAATTTTAGCGAGATCCCAAGGATTATGGTGTTGTGCTTCAGCTTTAGGGAACATTATTTATATAGTGTGCAACCTGCTTCTTTCTAAGTTGAGAAGCATTGTAGCCATGATCCCAAATGTCCTCTGAATTCTGGTTTGTGTGTCTTTACTCTCTTGAAAGTTTCTCTGTGTGGCCCTGGTTGTACTGGAACTCAACTCTGTAGCTCATGCTAGCCTGGAACTCAGAGATCGTCCTACCTCTGCTCCCCAGTACTAGGATTAAAGGTGTGGCCAAAAGCAGGTTTCTTTACTACTCATAACTATTGATTGATCACAATCTCTGAAACAATCTTATGGGCACTTATGTTATAAATGAGGGAAATTACTGAAACTATGTCAGGAATGCCATCATAGAAACCGCTATCACCAATGTCTTAGGTTTTATGAAATGCATAATTTTTTTCTTGGCAAAAGAAGCTGCATATGGCTTCTTTTCATTTTTTTAATACTTTTTTAATTTTTTAAAATATTTTAAGGATCTTATTTATTGTATTTGGGTACTCTATTTGCATGTACACCTGCATACCAGAAGAGGGCATTACATCACATTACAGATGATTGTGATCCACTGTGTGGTGCTGGGAATTGAACTCAGGACCTCTGGAAGAGCAGGCAGTGCTGTTATCCACTGAGCCATCTCTCCAGCCCTGCATATTGTTTCTTATAAGGCAGTTTGAGATTTGTCTGTGTGGCTGAGAGGACCTTGTAACTAAGGAAGACCTTGAATTTCTGCTCTTTTACCCAGGGCTTCAAGCCTTTTGGGCAAACATGTCCTGTGAAGCAGCTGGTGTGGGAGCAGGTACACATGCTGTGATATGAGTATGGGAATCAATTTTGTGAAGTCATTTCTCTCTGTTCACTTTATATGGATTTCAGGGAGCAGATTTAGTTACCCAGGGTGAATAATACCCATTTTACCTACTGAGCCATCTTCCTGGTTCTGTAAGGCAGTTGTGACATGACAGAGCCAAAACCATAACAGAATACGATTAAAATTTTGTAACTTTAGAGACTGGTGATGTTTGGTGTTAATATTTTGTTTTGGAAGTCTTATTTGTTGTGTTTGATAGAGGTATTTGTCCCTCTTAACATTTGATTTACCTGGGTGGAGTACAGTCATGTCAGAGGCAACTATTGAGCGTCAGTTCTCTTCATCACACAGGTCTTGGGGGGGTCAAACTTAAGTGCTTAGCTTTATGGCAGACGCCTTGGACCATTATGGTGTCTTGCTGGCTCTGTTTTTGTTTGAAGTTAGTTATAGGGGCTGGAGAGATGGCTCAGAGGTTAAGAGCACTGACTGCTCTTCCAAGGTCCTGCGTTCAATTCCTTGCAACCACCTATAATGTAATCTGATGCCCACTTCTGGCCTGCAGGTGTATATTCAGACAGAGTACTGTATACATACATAATAAATAAATCTTTTTTAAAAATACTTATTATATTTGAATAGGTGTTTTGTCTTCAGGTACATCACACACCAGAAGAGGGCATTGGATTCCATGGGGCCACAGTTTTAAATGTTTGTGAGATGACATGTGCTGGTGCTGGGAACTGATCCAGCCAAGGCTACACAGAGAAAGTTTGTGTTGAGGGGAAAAGGTACAAACTCGAGATGGGCTGTTCTTCCAGAGGGCCCAGGTTCAATCCCCAGCACGCACATGAAGCTTAGGGGTTGTTGTGATCCCAGTTGGGAGGGGTCTGACGCAGCCACCAAGCTTGCAGATGGTGCACAGGCACACATGCAGGCAAGATGCACCCATACATAAGACAGCATTTATGGCTCAACTAGAAACGTGTAATTCAATTAATGTGTTTGTTGTTTATGTGGCCTTTCACGTGCCAAGCAAACACTCCATTCCCTGTCCAAAGACAAAAGGAAGGAGTCCCTTTATTGAGGCAGATATTAATGCTGGCTGTGGTAGAAGGGAGAATGAGGTAGTCAGGTATAAGAGGACACTCCCAATCCCAGCACCTAGAAGACTAACGGCAGGAGGACCGCAGGTTTGAGGACAGCGGAGGCTACAGAGTGTGTGACTTAACCCTGTTTACCACTTTCTTTACTTATTTATTTGCGGAATCTCACATCATCATACCTTGGCTGGCCTTAATTCAGATCCTGATGCTTTTTTCTGCCTCCCAAGTACTAGGATAAAAGTTGTGTGCCGTCATACCTGGTATTTATGAGTGGGTGTTATAAATCATTTACATGGTCATTCTATTTAAAAAAAAAAAAAAAGAACAAACCTTTGGGCCTCTTAAAGGGAAGTATCTTCTTTACTTTAAAATTTACATCAGAAGAGCTCTCAGTTAATCCTTATTTTTCTGTTTTCCTGAAAAGCATTCACAGCTCTGATGGAGGGGAAAATCAATAAGCAGCTGAAGAAAGTTCTGAAGAAAATAGTAAAAGAAGCCCATGAACCTCTGGCCGTAGCCGATGCTAAACTAGGAGGGGTCATAAAGGTAAATTCAGACTGAGGATGTGACATGGAGGTCAAGTCAGGAGTCTTGGTTCCTGTTAGAAGTACAAAGCCTGACCTTTGTGATAAATAGGTTGTCATGTGTTCTCAAAATTCCCAGCGCTCGGAGGCAGAGGCAAGCAGATGGATCTCTGTGAGTTCGAGGCCAGCCTGGTCTACAAAGTGAGTCCAGGACAGCCAAGGCTACACAGAGAAACCCTGTCTCAAAAAATCAAAAAAGAAAGAACGAAACAAAAAGATAATATAAGCTCCAATAAACTTGTAATCAGTGTTCATACTGTACATTAATACTGTGTGTGGGTGGTATTTGAGGGACACACTCATAGGGGAAAGGTAAGATTTACTTATTATTTATTTATACAGAATTCTGCCCGCATGTGTGTTTGCACCAGATCTCATAGATGGTTGTGAGCCACCATGTGGTTGCTGGGAATTGAACTCAGGACCTTGGAAGAGCAGCCAGTGCTCTTACCCTCTGAGCCATCTCTCCAGCTCCTACTTTTGCAATTTCAAAGTTAAATAAAAAGCTGGAGTTGTGGCTCACTGGTTAGCTCTTAGTTCCCTTGTAGAGGACCCAGCTTCAGATCCCATCACCCACATACACAACTCACAACTGCCCATCAGTCAGTCCTTCCAGGGGACCTGAAGGCACCTGCACTTATCTAGTACACAAAACTCACATAGATACATAAACAAATTTTAAAAGTCTTAAAACTGGCAGTGATTTGCTCAGTTTAACAAACAAGAAAAAGAAAATTTGTTGCTTTATAGCTTTGAAATCATACAGCCTAGTTAGATGGGTGATTGTTTTTGTTGTCCTGGAAGTTATTGTTTCTTCATGTACTTGGAAGCTCCTTGGGGGGAGGGGTATTCATGACATGGTTTCTCTTTAGCCTTGGTTGACTTGGAATGGATGCGTAGAGCAGGTTGGCCTTGAACTCACAGAGATCTGCCTGCCTCTGCCTCCCCGAGTGCTGGGATTAAGGACATGTGCCGCTACGCCCAGCTCTTTGAAGTTTTTATATTTGATTTCCAACAACATTCTTATAAACATACTGTGTGCAACTAAGACTATATATATCTTTAGACCAATACTGCTTGAGAATATTAGAAATTACTTGAGATTCCAGTGTGGTAGTCCATGCCTATCATTCCAGCAGGCCGAGGCCAGATTGTCACTGTGGGTTTGATGCCAGCCTGTGCTACATTAGTGAAGTCTTAAGAGTATACTATCTGAAGACCCACACAGGTGGATTTTTTTTCTTTCTTTTTTGGGGGATGTGTGGTTTTACGACACAGAGTTTCTCTGTGTAGCTTTGGCTGTCCTGGACTCATTTTGTAGACCCGGTGGACCTCGATCTACCTGCTTCTACTTGTCAGAGTGCTGGGATTACAGGTTTGCATCACCACGCCTGGCTTACAAAGATGTATTTTCAACAAATCTTTTTTTTCCCCCCTTTTTTGGTTTTGGTTTGTTTGGTTGTTTTGGTTTTTGGAGACAGGGTCTCTGTGTAGCCTTGGCTGTACCTAGACTTGCTTTGTAGACCAGACTGGCCTCTAACTCACAGAGATCTGCCTGCCTCTGGCCCCCCACCGTCATCACCCCCCACCCCCCCAGTGCTGGAATTAAAATTGTGCACCACCACCACCTGGCTCCAAATCTTTTATTTTAATGTAAATGTTCTTATAGGAAAAATTAAATCTCAGCTGTATCCATAGTCCTGTTGTTAATGAACTTATGAGAGGAATCCGATCGCAAATGGATGGCTTGATTCCTGGGGTAGAACCACGTGAGATGGCAGCAATGTGTCTGGGATTGGCCCACAGGTAACTACAGAAAAACTAAGTATGGTTACTTTTTTTTCCCCCCCATTCGTTTTTCAAGACAGGGTTTCCCTGTGTAGCCTTGGCTGTCCTGGACTCGCTTTGTAGACCAGGCTGGTCTTGAACTCATAGCAACCCACCCGCCTCTGCCTCCTGAGTGCTGGGATTAAAGACGTGCACCATCATTGCCAGGCCAAAGTGTGCTTACTTTTACACACACATTTACATACTTGCAGAGAGTAGAAATAATAGAAATACGGATCATAGTACAGATATAGTCATCCTCAGTTATGTAGCATGTCCGTATGAACCCTTCTAAGTAGATACAAAGATAGATACAAACAGATGTAAAGCATCTTACTAAAATATCACTAGTCATATTACAAAACTGATTTTGTGCAGCATATTCATACATAGCAGATTTTCCCCCCACTTAAAACAAAGTAGGTGAAAATAGAGATATAGAACTACAGAGACCTTTTAAAGATTACTTTAGTAAGCTGAGCTTGTGACATGGCTATAATCCTAATGCTTGAGTCTGTGGCTGAGGCCTAAGCCATACAGTGAACCTCCATCTTGAAAGAACAAGGAATTTCAAAGGATAGTTCTGTTGATAAGGTATTTCTCAATACTCCAGAACCTACGTGAAAATCCTGGCCATGGTGGCACTTAGATTCCGAGGAGGTAAGGAGAGACAGGTATGTTCCTGGAGCTCAGTTGTGAGTCAGCCCAACCTGCTCTTAGTGCCCACCCACACGAACACACTATCAGGGAGAAGGTGAAAGTGGGGAGCGTTAGGGACTTTAAATGTTTGTATCTGACTATTTACTTTCTCTTCATCTCCCAGCCTGTCTCGATACAGATTGAAATTCAGTGCTGATAAAGTAGACACAATGATTGTTCAGGCAATTTGTAAGTACATGACAGTATCTGATCTGTTTAGTTTTGTTTTTTCCCAACTGTTGTTACTATTTCTGTCTGTTGAGAATGAAAGATGAACTAGAACTTCAGTGGGTAGAAAATTGGGAAAGCAGAGTATTTGACTTTTTTTAAGGAAAGCAAAACAAAAACACTCATTGGATGCCTAGAATAGATACACATAGGGAGTTAGTTTATCATTGCTATATATATTATGTGGCCTTGAGCATTCCACTGCATTTGTGTGCGGGTCAAAGGCCGCTTCTGGGGATCTTGCTCTCCCCTTCTGCCATGTGTGTTTTGGAGACTAGGTTCAGGTGGTCAAGCTGGCAGCAAGTTACTTCACCCACCGGGCCATTATGGGCTTTTTGTTTGCTTGCTTAATAATGGAGTCTCACTATGTTGCCATGGCTTGCCTGGAACTCCAACATCCACTTCTCAAATGCTTGTGTTAAAGGTGTGTGCCAGCACACATGGTTCCAGAGCTTGCTTTTTAAAAGGTATGAGATTTTCAGTTTGGGGGATAATGGAACTATTTTAAAAATAAGGTATTAAAGATTGTATGGCAGAAATGTACTTAATGCAACTAAATTTCTTGAAAATGCTTTAAGGTAATTTGTTATGTGTGTGTTAACTACTATCAGTTTCTTATTAGTTCTGTTTTTATTTCATTTTGCAGCCTTGCTAGATGATTTGGATAAAGAACTAAACAACTACATTATGCGGTGTAGGGAGTGGTATGGCTGGCACTTCCCTGAGTTAGGGAAAATTATTTCAGATAATTTGACTTACTGCAAGTGTTTACAGAAAGTTGGTGAGTCAATTGTTTATAAAATTGAAAGAAATGAATTTGATATAACTCAGTAGAGATTGTAACTGTTCTATATCTGTTGTTTTGAAACAAGCTGGACGTTCAACTTTGTTTTTTGTTTGATCTTTGGTTGGTTTTTGAGACAGGGTTTCTCTGTCCAGCCCTGGCTGTCCTGGAACTCAGTCTGAACACCAAGCTGGCCTAAAATTCAGATCTACCTGCCTCTGCCTTCCAAGTGCTGGGGTTAAAGGCATGCGCCTGGCTGTAGTGATGTCTTTTTTTTTTTTTTTTTTTTTTTTTTTTAATTTATTTATTTTATTTATTGTATATGAACACTCTGTCAGTATGAACTCCTGTATGTCAGAAGAGGATACCAGATCTCCTTATAGGTGGTTGTGAGCCACCATATGGTTGATGGGAATTGAACTCAGGACCTCTGGAAGAGCAGAGAGTGCTCTAAACCTCTGAGCTATCTCTCCAGCCCCGTAGTGTTAAGTCTTAAGTGATCTCAAGATGTATTATTAACTCTGGTTGTGAGGTCCAGCAAAAGTTCCAGTTAGACCATAAAAGATAGAGGCAGACTGTTCTCTTGAGTTCGAGGCTAGCATGGTCTACAGAGCTAATGCCAGGCCAGACAGGACTACACAAATAAACCCCCTGTCTTGGATGGAAGGATAGTTTCAGAATATTGTATCCTCACATGAGATTACCCTTACCCCTTTTCTCATTTGTCACCTTTTCAGAAATATATTTATAAGACGCTTTGTCTTTTATCAAAATAATTTTTTGGAGAAAGTGTATTTCTAAATTAAGCTTTATATAAGGAAAGAAACCAGACCACACTTTTTCAGTTGTATCTTTGCCCCTTTCTTTGGGTTATTTTTGGTTTTTTGTTTGTTTGTTTGTTTTTTGTTTTGGGGGAAGTTTTATAATGGAGAATGATTCTACACCTTTCTTCTACAAACATTTCATAGGTGACAGGAGGAACTACGCGTCTGCCACTCTTTCAGAATTGCTGTCAGAGGAAGTAGAAGCAGAAGTGAAAGCAGCTGCAGAGATATCTATGGGGACAGAGGTTTCTGAAGAAGATATTTGCAACATTCTCCACCTGTGTACCCAGGTACAGAACAACTCAGCCTGTAGTTGAGGTCTTTTTGGTCTGTGATGATGTGCAGATGGCAGTGATGATTTTTGTATTTGTTCACCTGACAATACATGAAGGTGTTCAGTCACTACCTCATCTGATGCCATCTTTTTGTGCTTACTTAGGTAGGGTTGGTGAGATAGATGGTATGTGGTGTAATTTAGATTATGGTATTGTTTTGTTTGATTAGCTTTTGGCTTTATGTGACAGGGTCTGTCTACATAGCTCAACATGCCCTAGAATGCAATATGTAGACTAAGCTAGATTAGAACTCACCGCTTTCAAATGCTGTGACTGAAAGTGTGTCACCACCACTCAGCCTGAGCATTCTATTCTGAGTGATGACTTAGCCTCGTTCATTAAGGCTACAAGCATGTTTGGGTTGAATTCCGTACTTCTGAGATTTTTGCAGTCCTCAGTCCCTGAGTGCTGAGGTTATAAGGATGTCCTAACATACCTAGCTTACTTCTTATTTTTAGAGGTGATTATTATGAAGTCTTAGGCTGGTCTCCGGTTCCCATGCTCACGTAATCTTGCCCCAGCCTGGTAGTATTGAAAACTGTCAGTGTCCTGTGAAGTTTTTCAAAATGAATTGATTATGTACTCTTCATAACATTTGTGACTTCCTCATTTTAGGTGATTGAAATTTCTGAATATAGAACTCAGCTGTATGAATATCTACAAAATCGAATGATGGCCATCGCACCTAATGTTACAGTTATGGTTGGAGAGTTAGTTGGAGCACGGCTTATTGCTCATGCAGGTGACAGTTCTAAAGTGATTTGTAAACATGAGTGTAATGCTGCAGACTAAGGACCATGTGTTCAGTGATGATTTCTGATGCTTTGCCTGATTTCTTTTTGAATAATGAGGGCATCTTCAGTCACTACCTCTTCTGAGACACTGGTCCTTTGTCAAGAGGATAAAGTTAGCTCACATCATATTTAAGTCATAAGTTAGCCCTCAGCATCAAAAGGGAAAGTTCATTAGACCAAGTTTTGAATGAATTTTTAAAATTACAGTATTAACTGGATACACTGCTATGCTTCACAGAAGATCTCTTGTTAAAGCTGAAGAATTCTTTCAGCAGTATCAGATAAAACTCCATTCAAGTCTCTTATGCTGTAAAGTCAGGATACTGTGTGCTGTTTTCATTTTCTTCATCTGGTTTTAATTAGTGGATAACCTGAAAAACAGTGAAAATGCATAGACTAGCTTAAATATATTAAGTTTGTACCATTAGTGTTTTATATATTTCTGACAATATTCCATGCAGCAAGTCCAGCAGAGTATATTAGTATACATCTAGATATGTTTCCTCATTTGCCTCTACATCAGGGGTGAAAAACAGTGCCAGCTCGTTATTATTGATGTAGCCTAATGTGTCTATAGCAATAGCGTACTTGTTTTTCAGAGTCTTAGAAGATGGAGCAAATTGCTAATGTCTGTGTTGTGTCGCTCTTGTGAGCATGCTAATTAGTGTATACTTCCAACTCCACAGTTGCTCACTTTCCTTGCACTAGGAATAACAAGGAGTGTCAGGGGTTTCAGAGGATTCAGCACACTAGAATAGAATCCTGAGTATACCTAGAAGCATATTTTTTAAAGCTTTTTCCCCCCTCCTTTTTTAAGGTTCTCTTTTGAATTTGGCCAAGCATGCAGCATCTACAGTTCAGATTCTTGGAGCAGAAAAGGCGCTTTTCAGGGCCCTCAAGTCTAGACGAGACACACCTAAGTACGGGCTCATTTACCATGCTTCTCTTGTGGGCCAGACGAGCCCCAAACACAAAGGGAAGGTGAGCTGCAGTTTTCCCACCTTTTTTTTTTAACCCTTCAAGATAATGCTTTACATTATGTGTGTGTTTGCCTGTATGCACATACGTGTACTGTGTGTATCCTTGTATCTGAAGGCTAGAAGAGTGCGTCAGATCCCTTGGAACTGGAGGTTTTGGTGGTTGTGAGCTGTCATGTCTATGGTGAACTGTATATCCAGTTGGTAAAACCAACAGATGGTATTAATATCTGAGCCATCTTTCCAGCCCCTGAGCTTTCTTTTCTTTTTTTTTTTCTACTCATTTTCCCCTACTGAAATTATAGTGTACGATAAAACTTTCGTTTCTTTCAGTTTACTAGAATATTTCATTGGCCCTGTGTTTGGCAAGAAAACCAGTCTACTGACTTTTACATATATTAGGTATAGCATATACAATGTATTGAACATTTTCTTTAAAAAAAAAAAAACCCGACAGATTTGTATGACTATTTTACACATTTCTGTGTTTCTGTAGATACCTAATTGAATAGGATTAAGCTGAAATTTTATGAAATTCATAACCACCAATAGGAATAAAGTTGTAAATACACAACTGAAGTCAGTTTGAAGAACTCACAAATATTCACAGTGGTTAAACTTATCCTTTTCCCCCATCTGAGATTGACTTTAAGGCATCACACATGCTGGGTACCAGCTACATTCCCAATCCTGAGGAAACTGTCTTTTAACTGTGTGTGTGCATGTGCCCACAGAGATCAGAGGACAGCTCGCAGGAATCTGTTCTTTCCTTCCCTCATGTGGGCCCTGGGAATTGAACTGGGGTCATAAAGCTTGGTGTTGAGTGGAAGGAAGAAAGAGGTAGAGAGAAAGACTTAAACTAGAGTTCACAGTCATAGGCATAGACTAAGCTATGGTGATTGACTACCATTTTCTCCTGAGCAAACCATTGGGAGGATCTCACCTATCCTTGGACAGGAGCATTCTGCCTCTGGTTTATGTTTTCTTATTAGATCTCTCGGATGCTGGCAGCCAAAACTGTTTTGGCTATCCGATACGATGCTTTTGGTGAAGATTCCAGTTCTGCAATGGGAGTTGAGAACAGAGCCAAATTAGAGGCCAGATTGAGAATTTTGGAGGACAGAGGGGTAAGGGCCATACCATGTCTGTGGCAGATGCTAATTTGTCAAAAAAAAATTTAATGTTTTATAAATATTTCATGAGCACAAAATTGCCTTTTAACACTAAATTTTTTATATTTCTTAGTGAAAATGTGATGTTAAATGTGTTTGCCATTAAGACCTGTTTACTCAAATTAGTGAAAAAAATTATAGACTGCCACATGCTAGATGATTTGTTACAGATTTTAACTTAGTAATTTTCATTTTTCTTCTTAGATAAGAAAAATAAGTGGAACAGGAAAGGCATTAGCAAAAGCAGAAAAGTATGAACACAAAAGGTAAAGTATTTGAAGGGTGAGAGGTTGCTTTTGTTTAAATGTTTTCATAGCTTGTTTTTTGTTTGTTTTTAATTGTAAACTTAGGCATAGAAGTGTGGACTACCCTGTTTGAAAATTGGCAAGGGGCTGGAGAAATGTATCAACAATTAAGAACATTTGTTAAGGTCATTTGCAGTCGACCCAAATTTTGTTCCCAGTACCACATGGTGGCTGACAACCAGGCACACTTGTATGCATAAATACATACAAGCAAAACACTCAAATCATTTCCCCCTTTTTTAATGATGAGGGAGTTGGAACAATGGCTCAGTGGTTCAGAGCACTTACTACACTTGCAGAGGACCTGGGTTTGATTCCAAGCACCCACATGGTAGCTCTTAAATAAATATCAAAAAACACCGACACAGGAAAACAATGAGTCTTTTTTTAATGATGAAAAAACTTCATACATTTAGGCTATCTATTTTAAGAAATGCATGCAGTTGTGGAATTGCTAAGTCAAGTTGACAAGCAAGGTTTTTTTGTGTGTGAGTCAACAATACTTAAATCTTGTGAGCAATTATCGGGAACATCTTGATTATAGTCACCACCATGCTGTCTATATATACATTTTAATATAATTTTTCCTTGCTATTTAGTTTTCCACATTCACTTTTTTTTAATCATTGACAAGTTTTATTTTGTTTTTTGCATGTATTTGTGTGTGTTGGGTGTGTTTACGTGGGCAAGCTGCAGCACTCCCGTGGAGGTCAAGAGAACAGTTTTTATAAGTTGGTTCTCCATCCTCCGAGTGGTCTCTGGGGATTGAAATGAGGTTGTCAGGCTTGGCATCTGATGTTTTTACTCCTCGAGTTCTTGGATTTAATTCAGTTACTTCACTCCTCCTCTGTAGTGTGCCATTCATTTAAAAGCTATTAAAAGGTATCTAGAATGGCCGAGCATGGTGGCGCACTCGGGAAGGAGAGGCAGGAGGATCGCTGTGAGTTTGAGGCCAGCCTGGTCTACAAAGTGAGTCTAGGACAGCCAAGGCTACACAGAGAAACCCTGTCTCAAAAACAAACAAAAAAATATCTAGAATGAAACCTTTCTAAAAAACATTGACTGGCTTTACAAGTAATAGTCCCTAGTGATAAAGAGTATGAGGCCATACTTGCATGTAGAGGGATGTTTGGTTATCATTTGAGCTAAAGTGGGATATTTGAATTGCAATAACTGAATGGGAGTTGTACATCTTTTATAATAAATAATATATAATAAATAATCAAGGTCCTTTAGTGAACCACTTGGGAAATGGAGTCAGTATGATTAGAAATGTATAATGTTCATACTTGCCTTAGCAAGTTGGAGGCAAGCGTGAGCTAACAGGACCTTTTCTTTTAAAAAGCAAAAAAATGACATACTGCTTTCCTCTTAGCTGGCCTGGAATTCAAAACTACATTACAATCTCATTTTCTGGGCTTTAGGCTTATGCTACCATCCTGTAATCACAGGGTGTAAGTGGACAGAGCAGTATTTAATTACATCAATTATAAGCATATAGAGCCCATGTGTAGTTGATTTGCTTGGCTCTTTATTATTAAATGGTAAACACCTTCAGCTTATAAGGTTAAGCAACCATCCATCTATAGCTCTGCTGGACAGAACATTTCTCCCTCTGTTTCAGATTCTTGTACTTGAATGTGCATCAGTGATAAGATTTAATTTATTTTGTAGGGGATTTGTGTGTCGCTTACCACTTACGGGCTTGTGTGAAGATTTGTTGTGAGATATGTAACTAAACATTTACTCAGGGCAGTTTTAGTTTCTAGTTAGTTGGAAAGTGGTTTTACTTGATCACTTTCCTTTGAATGCTGCTGTTTTTCTATGTAATAGTAAGTGCCTAGTTTGCTAAACACGGATTTATTTGGCTTACTTCTTAGAGTGTCATTGACCTATCGAAATGTCCCTAAAGCTACTAAATTGAAACAGCATCGTGTGCTTTTGTATTATCCAACAGCATTTGCCTTTTTCTTCAATTATTTCAGTTACAGGTATTTGTAAAGATTTCCCACAATTTACTTGATTTTTTCAGTGAAGTGAAGACTTATGATCCCTCTGGTGACTCCACACTTCCAACTTGTTCTAAAAAACGCAAAATAGAAGAGGTAGATAAAGAGGATGAAATTACTGAAAAGAAAGCAAAAAAAGCCAAGATTAAAATTAAAGGTTAGTTTGAATTTGAAAAAAAGAGAGACCATTGCATTTTTGTTACTTTGTTGGGGATGGGGGAAATTGGCACAGTACACATGTGAAGGTCAGAGGACATGTGTGACTGGATCCAGGAAATCAACAGACTCAGGCACACGGGGTTCCATGCAACTGCCTTTCCCTGATGAGCCATCTTCTGGCCCCAGTTTTCAGTTTGAGCTTTTTGAAGAATAATACACTCATTTATCTTGATCATTAAAAAAACCTGTAGCTTGCTTAAGTATTGGAGACCTGCCTGTCATTGCATTCATTGAAAACAGACGGTGTTATAATATGTTGTTTTGTTCTTTGGGAAATTAGGATATTGTTAAATTAGATTTAACAAGATAATGTGTCTTTAAATATATAGAATTCAGTATTTTACTAATTGGACAATAACTTTAGAATGAATGGTGAACTACTTCTAGAGTTAGGTGGCTTTTAACTTAGTTACTAGACGGTTTGGATTGTGATTAAGAAAGGCAGAGGCAGGTGGATCTCTGCGAGCCTGGTCTACAAAGTGAGTCCATGATAGCCAGGGCTACACAGAGAAACCCTGTCTTGAGAAAAAGAAAGGGGAGGAGGACTGTAGGTTTGATGCAGCAGTGGTTTTCTTCTTTTTCTGGTTCATAGACTAGAAGAATATCACATTGCAGCCTGCTGTTCATGATCAGAGTATCTCAAAGACAGTTACCAGTGAAGACAACAAGCCGTCCCTCATTTATTGTACCCGATAGTGAGTGCCTGCTAGTCTGGTCAGAGTACAGCTGATCCCATGATGAGTTTCTAATGCCGTTGTTGTTGAAGCTTTATTGTTAACAGAAGTGGGCTCCTTGGTAGAGAACCTGCCACGGAATTATTTAAAGCTTATGTTTCTCTTTTGATTTTATTTATTATTAAAAATAGAGTGCTCTGCTTGCATGTACTGCATGCCAGAAGAGAGCATCAGATCACATTATAGATGGTTGTGAGTCACACCATGTGGTTGCTGGGAATTGAATTCAGAACCTTGGAAGATCAGTCAGTGCTCTTAACCGCTGGGCCATTTCTCCAGCCCCAGAGTGGTGTTCTTGATTAACCAATTTCAGCTGAATGTCGGCCCATTGGCTCTCTTGTGCACCTGCCCGTCATCTACTCAAATACATGCTTCACCAAATTCTTGCATACTCTTGACTTGGTACCACATTCCCTCCATTGAGCCGTGTGTTGAGACTCTCTTTGATACTTCGTTTTTATCCTTAGTATTATCATCTTTTGCCCAGTATATTATTTATTTCCTGTCTCTTCCATCTCTCGCTGACAATGCATAAGGATAGTGTCCCTGTGGGTGCTGTGGTTGTGCACATGTATTCTAAGAGCCTGGAGATGAACATTAGATGTGTTCTACCTCAATTTTGTTGTGAGACAGTGTCTCACTGAACTTAGAACTCTGTGATTGGGTTTATTGACCAGCAAGTTACAGGAACAGTTTCTGCCTTCCCCAGCTATGGGGTTACAGGCTTGCAACACTATGCCTGACTTCTTACTTGTGCTGAAGAGCCAAGCTTGGGTCCTTACACTGTACAGTAGGCACTTTACCTTTTGAGCCATTTCTCTACCTTCAGGATCAAAACTTTAAATCCAATGAAACATTGTTAAGTAGGTGAAGAAATTCCCAACTCTTGACCTTCCACGGCCTATGTAGTTTATTGACTCTGTTTTCATGGTGGACTTGTATTATTATGTAACAGCTGATCGTGGATCTCATCTTGGTCTAGTTACTCAGGTGATAGCGTTAGACAGGGAGGGAGAGCCCTGTACGAACTTGCCAATTACAAAATGGTCATGATGGTAAACTGGAGAGTTGACTATAATGACAAAAACATTCTAGTATTTTGAAGGAAGTGCGTCTAATACGATTAATTCTTATGCCAGCTGAAGTAGAGGAGGAGGTGGAGGAGGCAGAGGAGGAGGAAGAACAGGTAGTAGAAGAGGAGCCATGTGTAAAGAAGAAAAAGAAGAAGGACAAGAAGAAACACATTAAGGAGGAGCCACTTTCTGAGGAGGAGCCATGCGCCAGCACAGCAATTCCTGTATGTTTGGTTGTTTGCTTGGGCTTTGTGTTTGATTTTGTTTTGTTTTGTTTTTGTTTGGTTGTTTGTTTTTCTTTCTTTTTTCATTCTTTTTTTTTTTTTTTTCCAAGATTGCTTATTTATTATGTATATAGTATTCTGCCCACAAGCCAGAAGAGGGCACCAGATCTCATAGATGATTATGAGCCACCATGTGGTTGCTGGGGATTGAACTCAGGACCTTTGGAAGGAAGGGCCATCTCTCCAGCCCCTGGTTGTTTTGAGTTTATTATAAGCAGGGCATTTAAAACAAACTTTAAACTTAGATGTCATTAATAAATACTGTATTCTTGGTCCAAAATAGCCAGGTGTTTCAGAAGAAGAATGTAGTAGAAAAATAAAACTTCCTAATGGTATTTTGTTACAAAGGCCACTTCTCAATTTTAGTTATTCACTACGAAAAGAGTTGAGTGTAAGGGAGGGAAGAGTGTGGTTTGGTTTTGTTTGCTTACTGCACTAAGGATTGGACCTAAGGCTTTATGCACACAGGGTAAGTCTTGTTACTCCACCACACCCCAGTTCACAGGTTACAATGCTTTACTGGCATTGCAGTCTTAGGTTTTAGAACAAATTTTGTTTTCTAAGAGTAGATTTTGCACATTTTAGGAAAGGTTGACTTCTATAAGATTGCCACTATTTCAAAAGCATTCTTGTTGGTTACTTTCAGAGTCCAGAGAAAAAGAAGAAAAAGAAAAAAAAGAAAGACGCTGACAACTAATGAAAAGGAACTGTAACTCTGTCACCTGGTCGCATCATGCTTAAGATTCAGTTGGGAGCATATCAGACACTCTACAGAACAATCAAAGAGGTTGAATCCACAGTGATTATCTAGCTTTTCAAACCTTTTTCGTGTCTTGACATCAATTGTTAACCTTAGAGTCTTTGATACACAAATAAAAATATTTTCTTTGTATTATAAGGCAGTTCTGTGATCTCTTTATATTTTAAGTAGAGAATCTTTAGCCTTTTCTATGTTTGGCTTAGATTTTGATCATTATTGTTGAAAAATGACTTGCCAATGATTGCGAATTGGAATAGCTGTTTTGGAAGGTGGTGAAAGAAGAAGATGGTGTACTTTTGGTGTATGGCTTTTGAAAATAGTCTCATTGCCTATGCTCACTGTGTGGCCAAGAATGACTGAACTTCTGATGCTCCTGTCTCTTCCTCCTAAGTGCTGCGATTACAGATATGTGTCAGTGGTTTTATGAGCTGCTGGAGACCCACAGCTTTATTCAGACTTGCCAAGCACTACCAAATGAGCTACGTTCCCTGGTCCCAGTGATTTATTCTTAAAGGCTGTGATGAAATTGGATTGAACACAGAGCCTCACATCTGAACTGCAGCTTCAGTTCCCTGCCTGGGGAAGTGTCTGTGTGTCTTTTTTTCTTATATACATGTGCATGCCTTATGCCTAGGGGGTCAAGAGTCCCTTGGATCCCCTGGAGCTGCAGTTATGGATGGTTGAGAGCTAGCGTGTGACCCAGTGTCGGCTGTAAGATCAATCATCCCCTGCCCATGTTTAAGCTAAAATGACTTTCTCTAAAGGGAAAATAAGACAACTGGTAATTTACATAAGCTGTCTGATAGAAATGTTGGCTTTTCTTAGCTATTTTGACTCAAAGATTCAAGGGATTCTATCATAACTATTGGTCATTGTTTTGGGTTTGCTTGTTTGTTTTCCTCAGACAGGATCTTACTGTGTAGTCTGGCCGCCTTGGAGGAACTAAGAGATCTGCCTCCCAAATGCTGGGGTTAATGATGTGCTGCCACCACAGAAGCTGTTTTTGCCCTTTTTAAAGGTTCAGAGTCTTAACTGCTAGCACACTAAACAGGCATGGAATGCTGCTGCTGAGTTTTATGTCTAACTTAAATGCCATATTTTATGTTACAAACACTCTATTTGAAATTATTTGATTGGGATTGACTGAGCTGCATAAATTTAGAGTTTCAGATTAGATCTCAACTATTGTGCCTTATAGGCTAATCTAGAGTGTTGAGATGTGTTGCCCCACCTGCCTATAAAATCTCTTAGAATTAACTGTTGGTTGAGAATATTGCTCAGTAGGTAGATTGTCACCTAGTATGCAATGTCACTAGCAACAGAAAACACCTCTTCCATGCTAATGTAAATGTGTTTTCTGGGATGAACTTTCTGCCCCTTTTTTCGTCTGGGTCCTCGGTTTCACAAAATAGAGGAGAGCTCTATCCCCTCCACCTTCAGGCAACTAGTTACACTCCTGTCGGGGCTCTTTTGTTGCCCGTGAAAAGTTATCTTTAGTCCATTTGATTCTTTAAGGCCATCTTTATTTTATTGTTGATTTTTGGAGACAGGGCTTCTCTGTTAAACAGAGGCCTGGCTGTCCTGACTCACTTTGTAGACCAGGCTGCCCTCGAACTCACAGAGCTCCCTCTGCCTCTGCCGGGACTAAAGGCGTGCATCACCACTCCCAGCCTTAGCCATTTTTATTTTAAATGTTTGTGTTTAGCATATGAAGTACTGGGTTTCAGCACCTGTAATGCCATTTACATGTTTGATTGGTGCTTTTTTCTCGGGCATACCACATAGACTAATGTGGGGTAGGGTGGTGGTGGCACACTGGTGTGCCTCCTAGATGAGGTTAAAGTCAGCCTTAGTTATGAGGTGTTAAGAAAAGGCATTATGATTTTGTTTTCTTGGTTTGTTCCTTCGGTCCTTAAATATCTCCTGGCCAGTCTTGGTGTATAACCTTAAGTACAATCATGAATGTATAGCTCATGGGGGGGGGCAGAGGGGAGGAGAGGGCACGACTAAGGTTCTAATCAAGCTAAAGAACCGCTACTTAATGTGATCTTAGCACTCAGGAGACTGGGGCAGGAGAATTGCTGTAAGTTTAAGGGCAACTTAGGCTGCATAGTAAGTTTCAGTGCAGTCTGTTAATATAACAAGACACCAGAACAAATAACAAATGTTTTCAGAAATCAATTTTTCAAGGACATAGGTGAGTTTTTTCCATTTTAAAAAGTAACATTTGGGGGCTGGAGAGATGGCTCAGTGGTTAAGAGCACTGGCTGCTCTTACAGAGGTCCTGAGTTCAATTCCCAGCACCCACATGGTGGCTCACAGCCATCTGTATTATGATCTGATGCTCTCTTCTGGTGTACATGAAGACAGAGTACTCATATACATTATAAATAAAAAAATTTTTAAAGTAACATTTGGGAGGCTGGAGAGATGGCTCTTACCCACTGAGTCTCCTACTTTATGAAATTATTGGCATGCATCACCATCCTGCTCTAACTGAGGTACATTGCCAGCTCCTAGTTTGCTAGTGATGATGCTGTACTGATTGCCTTTATCTTTGTTGGGTAGCTTGTGTTTGAGTGGTTTTAGAGCTGGATGTGGTACTGTACTCCTGTAACCCTGGCATCGGGAAACAGAGGTGGGGATCATCACAAGTTTGAGGACTGCTTGGTCATCGGTGAGTTCTAGGCAATCCAGGCCCGCATGGTTAGAACCTGTCTCTGCCTCATTTGTGTGTGCCTCCAAGTTTATACGCACAACACTTGAATAAAGAAGCTTCTTCGGAAGCTGTCTTTGATTTGGTTTGGTTTTGGTTTTTTGTTTTTTCGAGACAGGGTTTCTCTGTGTAGCCTTGGCTGTGCTGGACTCGAGTGGTAGACCAGGCTGGCCTCGAACTCACAGCAATCCACCTGCCTCTGCCTCCCGAGTGCTGGGATTAAAGGCGTGCGCTACCACACCCGGCTGGAAGCTGTCTTTTAATCATCTCTTTAAGATAGTTTTTCCATTTCTTATTGTGGGTGTATTATTGAATGAGCATTTTCTTTGTGTAAATGTAGGGACTTTTTAAAAAAATCTTATTTGAAATGAATACGATCGCTAAGTGTCCTGTGAGCCAGTATTTCTTGTACTTGGGAGGTGACAACAGGAAGCTGAGTAAGTCATCCTCAGCCACGTAAATAAGTCTTACCTTTTGAGTTTTATCAAGAACCTGCTTATGAGCTGATTACCAAAGCTTGTCCTCAGCTTGATTCTGAATCTGGAATTTTCTGCTCCTGGTCTTAGCCAAGCCACCAAGCCTTGTGAGCCCCCATCAATCAACTGAAACTGACTCCCTTGGGTCTGACTTTTGCTGTTACAAGTGTAAGGGCTTAGAGTGCTTGTCTTAACCATTTCCTAAGTCTTCAGGAAATTCAGCTTTCAAAATTGGAAGGTGAACTTTAGCATAGATTTGAGTGTATCTTCTAAAAGTAACCAAAGACAGATGTGCTCATAAACACGGCCCTGGGGTGGTTGTTAGGTTTCAAGATAATTGAGCAGTTTGGCTATGAGTGCGAGTACATGCCATCACTTTTCAAGGCCAATTCGTGTGTCAGTGCTACTGGAAAGGAATAGTAGGTCTTGGGGCTTTTTTTTTTGTTTTTTGAGACGGGGCTTCTCTGTGTAGCCTTGGCTGTCCTGGACTTTAGATTTGGCTGGCCTTGAACTCAGCAATCTACCCATCCCCAAGTGCTGGGATTATAGGTATGCACCACTGCATCCAGCCAGAATAGTAGATCTTTTTTTGGTTTTCGAGACAGGGTTTCTTTGTGTAGCCTTGGCTGTTCTAGATTCATTGTATAGACCAGGCTGGCCCCAAACTCACAGCGATCCAGCCTCCCGTGCAGGTGTGCGCCACCACGCCCAACTCAGAATAGTAGATCTTAATGCTAGGATTGATCGCCTAGCACAGCTTTGCCTTTGCAAGTAATGATTTGAGTTTCATATTTACCATGTATTCAGTAAGAGAATTTTACACATTTAATCTAACCTTTCAGTATGTTTTCCAGCATAATATCAAACATTCAGATTTAGAAGTGCAACATCAGAAATTAACTGGATGTGCTTGTTCACTTCTGGGGCCCTTCTCCCTCTAGGGCCTTCTTTTCTTACTTTTTCATAAATTTCCATTCACTCTGCTTTAAAACAGGGAATTGGGGCTGGGAAAATAGCCCAGCTCTTACCTTGCAAGCTTGAAGTTTCCCAGAACACAGGACATTACAGGGGAAGCCAAAACAGCTTGCTCAGCCACCCTAGCTGCCTTGGTGAGGTCCAGATGACTGAGAGTCCCTTCTCAGCAAAACTCTGGGGAGTAACATGCAGGGTTGTCCTCTGCCTGCTACATACATGTACAGACACAACACACCAAAACTACCTTGGTGTGGTGGACTAGACCTATAATTATCACCTAGAAAGGCTAGGGCCAATAGTTTGGAGCCAGCCTGAGCTGTTACTGCTCAGTGAGGCTATGTCTCATTGGGATGTGTGAGTAGAGGCACAAGAACTTTGTGACTGCGCAATCATCCTAGGAATCAAGAAAGGTCAGGAGATGCAGGCAACCAGGGTTGTTTTTTGTTGTTTTCTTTTTGTATTTTGTTTTTTAAGATTAATTTATTATGCAGTGTTCTGCTTGCATGCGATGCCTACACACCAGAAGAGGGCACCAGATCTCATTATAGATGATTGTGAGCCACCATGTAGTCTGATCCCCTCTTCTGGCATGTAGATGTACATGCAGATAGAACACTGAGCACTCAAAAATAAATCTTTTTTGCTCTTGCAGAGCAGCTGAATTCGGTCTGGTGGTCCGAAATTATAGCTCCAAGGGATTTGACTGACTCTTCTAACCTCCATAGGTACCCCACATGTGAACAGATAGCCTTTGCCATAAGTCTTTTTTAAGGTTTTTGTTCTGTTTTGAGACTGTGTCTCGCTGTATCTGTGGCTGGCCTAGAATTCACAGAGCTCCACCTGCCTCTGCCTCCCAAATCCTGGGTTTTTGTTTTTTTTGTTAAAGTCTTTGTGTTTTGGTTTGGTTTTATGTTTATGAGTGTTTTGCTTGTATGTCTGCTTGTGTACCACATGCATGCCTGGTGCCTGTGGAGGTCAGAGGAGGGCACTGGGTCCCCTAGACCTGGGGTTACAAACGGTTGAGAGCTGCCATGTGAGTGCTCAGAACCAAACTGAGGTCCTCTGCAAGAGCTCTTCATGGCTAAGCTCTCTCTCCAGCCTCCTGGATGCTGGGGTTTTATGGGTGTGTACCACAACTGACATACATTGTGAGGTGTTGGTTTCTACATCAGAGACTGTCAACAGTCCTGGGAATACTTTGCCAGTGCCCCATTCCACCCTCAGATGCATCTCCCACCCTTTTGAAAATTTTATACAGGGCCTCCCTAAGTTGCCCGAGTTAGCTTTGAACTCTGTAGCTCAAGGGGGCCTTGAATTTGTGATCTTCCTGACTTAGCCTCCTAAATACTTGGAATTATATACCTACCACCAGGCTCAGTTTGTAACCATCTCTTCTACATAAAATAGATAAGCAGTTGTGGTCATTCATTGAAGTTTTATCTTTGTATCTTTCTGTCTTTCTGTCGTTCCCACAGAACTGATTATTTGCAAACAGTGCACAAAGCTTAAAACAGATACTACCTGCCCTTGGGAAAGACTTTGTGAGACTTCTGGTTTGGATTAAAAGGGTTTAAGCTGGGCATGGTGGTTTCACACCTGTAATTTCAGCACTGGGGAGGCAGAGGCAGGTGAATCTCTGAGTTCAACACCAGCCTGGTCTACAAAGTGAGTCCAGGACAGCCAAGGCTACACAGAAAAACCTTCCCTTGAAAAACCAAAAGTAGCCGGGCGGTGGTGGCGCACGCCTTTAATCCCAGCACTTGGGAGGCAGAGGCAGGGGGATCGCTGTGAGTTCGAAGCCAGCCTGGTCTACAAAGGGAGTCTAGGACAGCCAAGGCTACACAGAGAAACCCTGTCTCAAAAAACCAAAAAAAAAAAAAAGAAAGAAAAAAGAAAAACCAAAAGTAAATAAATAAATGAAATGAAAGAAATTTTAAAGAGTCAAATACAAAGTGTAAGCCTTGATTTACCCTGGTTCTATGAGAAAAGAAATTAAAGGTCTTCAAAGAAATTATGTAAATGGTGTGATTTGCTTTAGTTGTAATAATGGCACTATAGTTATAGAAGAATCAAGATAGGAAGAAATATTCTGACATCTAACTTACTTTCAAGTAGTTCAACAGAATTCATGGCTATAAATAGATGGGGCAGTAAAGCAAGATGCTAACAGTTGTTAAGCTTAGTATATTGCTTTGTTGTTTGTCATGGTGTGTCCCTTTTTCTTCCTGTATCATTTAAATGGTCATAATAAAAAAAATCTTGTTTTTAAGAACCAGAGCATGCTGCTTATTTTTATTTCAGTTTCTAAATACTTTAAAGATCTTTGTGAGATTCTGGGCCAACAATTATGTGGGACACTGTTACTAACCAGGCACTGGTCAGGATAGCAAGGCAGCCTGAGGAATCAGAAGACAGTGGCTCTGCCCCCGGCCCTCAGACTTCACAAGATGAAGCTCAGGCACTCCCGATGGACAAGACTTAGGCTGCCTGAGGGAGAGTCGGGTAGTAGCTGATGGAGAGAGCTGAAGTGATAGTGAGAACTGGGCACAAGAGCCAAAGGAATGAAGTAGAAGTTGAGCCTACAAAGGGAAGCTAGTGCCTATGGTTTCCTCACCATAAGATGATGTGCATTTGGGGGCTGGAGAGATGGCTCAGAGGTTAAGAGCACGGCCTGCTCTTCCAGAGGTCCTGAGTTCAATTCCCAGCAACCTCATGGTGGCTCACAACCATCTATAATGTAATCTCATGCCCTCTTCTGGCCTGCAGGTGTACATGCAGACAGAACACTGTATACATAATAATAAATAAATCTTTAAAAAAAAAAGATGATGTGCATTTGAAGGACAGAGGACAGAAGTGGCAGCAGAGACAGACAGGTAACAAGGATAGCCACATCTATCTTTGTTTTGTTTTGAGACAATTTCTCTGCAGTCCTTGCTGTCCTGCAACTCGCTCTGTAGACCCCACTGGCCTCAAACTCAGAGAGATCCACCTGCCTCTGCCTCCCAAGTCTTGGGACTAAAAGTGTGTACCACCATACCTGGCTTAGCTGCTACAGCCATCTTGCACCCCAAAACTGCCTTTATCTGAACATTGGCAATGAGGTGCTCACCGCTGACTGTGGCATAGAAGTACAGGAAACACATCATGTGCAACTTGGGCCCTCAGGAAACTGCCAAACAGGAGAAAATGTTCTTGACTACAGGAAAGGAACCAGCCAGATGACAAATGCATCTATTTATATTCTTCCCCCTCCCCTCCCCACCCTCACAGGGTCACTCTGTGTAGCCTTGGCTGTCCTGGACTCACTTTGTAATCCAGGCTGGCCTTGAACTCACAGCGATCCGCCTGCCTCTGCCTCCCAAGTGCTGGGATTAAAGGCGTGTGCCACCATCGCCTGGTTTATATTCTAAAATCTGCTGGTTAGCAACCAGCAGGACAGGGCTGGAGAGACACAGATAACTGTCACTATAGACCCACCAGTGGTCATTAAAAAAAAAAAAATACATGGGAAAATTTAAGTTTTGGGGTTTGGTTGGTTGATTTGGTTTGGTTTGAATATCTGAGTGCTTTCCCTACCTGTATGCATATGCCCTACATGCATGCTTGGTACCTCCTAGGCCACTAAATCACATGCAAATGGAGTTACAGCTGCCAAACACCATGTGGGTGCTGGGAAGCAAACTAGCAAGTGCTTTTAACCACTGAGCCATGCCTCTAGGCCCACAAGATAACTTACGCAAAAGTTCCTTAGGTGTGGAGGGAAATTCCTGCAGTCCCAGCACTTGGGGGGAGGCTGAAGCAAGCAGGAAGGCCGTGTTCAAAGCCAGCCCAGACTAAATAACAAAACCATTTCTCAAAGTCTGCTCGAAGCCAAACATGGTGACACATACCTAAAAGACAGGGAGATCTCCTAGTCTACAGAGCAAGTTCCAGACTGGCCCGGGCTACACACCGGGGACTCTGTTTAATGGAATACAGTCAAGTATTGTTATTCATCCACTTAGAACTCAAGAGTTAAGTATTCCAGATACAACCAGGCAACATATTACAGTATCTATCAGCCAGCAATTTACCAGACCCATTTCCTCTTCTGGACACAGACTATATCTTTTATCCTTCTTGGTAGTTGGGTATGGCCACATCACCAAGTTCTATAAGTGGAGTGCAGCAGTATCACTTAAAAATCTGCCGTATATGGGCTGGAGAGATGGCTCAGCGGTTAAGAGCACTGACTGCTCTGCCAGAAGACCCAGATTCAATTCCCAGCACCCACGTGGCAGCTCACAACTGTAACTCCAAGATCTGATACTCTCACATAGACATACATGCAGGCAAAACACCAATGCACATAAAATAAAAATAATAACATCCTGTCCCAGACAGGCTTCTTGCTTCAGGTAGACAGTGTCCATGGAAGTCCTGTTAAAGGAAAAGGGAAGTCGAGGGTCTGGAGAGTTAGCTCAACTGACAACGTTGCTGCACAATCAGGAGAGCCAGGTTTTGACGCATGTGGCATGGTGGTGTGCGCTTGTGATACCAGCCAACCTAGCCTACTTGATGAGTCCCACATCTTGTCTCATGAAGTAAATGGAGGAACTGGAGGGGGTGGCTGAGCAGTGCAGAGTGCTTACTGCCTTGTCAGAGGACCAGAGTTTCATTCCCAGCACCCACACTAGGCAGCTCACAATCACCTGTAATGGCAGCTACAGGGGATCTGATGCCCTCCCCTGCCTCCATGGGCACCCACGCAGGTGGCACTCATGCACAAACACATAAGTGAAAAAAAATAACAACAACAAAAACCATAAAAGACTAACAGTTCTAGGTTACCTGGGCATCCACACTGAGATCCTGGCTCAAAACAAAACAAGTTTTCGCTTTCAAGTCCAGCAGATGGCTCAGCAGGTAAAGGGCTTGCCTGGTGATCTGAGTTTTATTCCTAGAACTCAGGCAAAGATAGAAACACCTCCACATACCAGGCACATGTACCTTCCTACACACACACACACACACACACACACACACACACACACACACACCTTCATATCTTTATTGTTGGGGGGCACGGCTAATGGTTAAGAGCACTTGTGTTGGGCATGGTAGCACATGCCTTTAATCCCAGCACTCTGTGAGGCAGAAGCAGGTGGATTGATATAATTGGAGGCCAGCCTGGTCTACAAAGTGAGTGCAGGACAGTCAGAACTGTTACACAGAAACCATATCTCCAAAACAAACAAACAAACAAACAAACAAAACAAAACAAAAAGGAAAAGAAAAGATCTGATCAGCTGGGCTGGAGAGTGTAGGTGGGATTTCCAGGCCCAGAGAGAGTCTCAGGTAGGGACCAGAGAGAAGAGAAGCAGAAGCCAGGAGGTGACTAAGATGATGGGTAAGCGGCTATGTGGCAGGATGTAGGCCAGGCAGTATGGTCAGATTAGAGGAGCCCAGCTAGTTCCTGAAGCTTTTAATAAATAGGAAGGTCAACACATCATTATTCAGAGAAGGGCGGGCATAGAAAACTATATAGTTAACAGTTAGTTACAGGCATCTAACTCCAGCTTCAGGGGATCCAAAGTCTCTAGCCTTGGCACCAGCGCTCACATGCACATACCCACATGCAAAGACACACATCTATACAATTAAAAATAATAAAACCACATTTTTTCTTTTTCTTTCATTTTTGTGTTTTTTTTGGGGGGGAGGGGATTTTGTTGTTGTTGTTGTTGTTGTTGTTTTTTGTTTTTTTTGTTTTTTGTTTTTTGTTTTCTCTGTGTTAGCCTTGGCTGTCCTGGACTTGCTTTATAGACCAGGCTGGCCTCAAACTCACAGTGATTCTCTTGCCTTTTCTATATACTATCTAGTAGGAAAAACAAAATGCAGGACAGTATGAAAATATTTTGTAAAAATTTTTCAAAGATGTTTATTAATACATTTTTGTATTATTAGCACACATGATGCCTTGACTTTGAGTGCCACACAAAAGGTTTAAATTTTAGTTCACAATTTTTTTTTTAAAAGATTTATTTATTTATGTATACAGGGGTTCTGCCTGCATGTACTCCTGCAGGCCAAAAGAGGGCACCCAATCATTTTATAGATGGTTGTGAGCCATCATGTAATTGCTGGGAATTGAACTCAGAACCTTTGGAAGAACAATCAGTGCTCTTAACCTCTGAGCCACCTCTCCAGTCCCTTGGTTGGTTTTTTGTTTGTTTTTTTTTTAAAAAAGATTTATTTATTATTATGTATACAGTGCTCTGCCTGCATGCACACCGACAGGCCAGACAAGGGAATCACATCACATTATAGATGGTAGTGAGCCATCATGTGGTTGCTGGGAATTAAACTCCCGACCTTTGGAAGAGCAGGTGGTGCTCTTAACCACTGAGTCATTTCTCCAGCCCGCTAGTTCACAAATGTTAGGTGAGAAGTTCAAGATTTGCATATGGTCCTCAAGCCAATGACATCAAGGGAGGAGTATGTATAGAAGTGGAGCTCACAGCCAGGCGTGGTGGTGGCACATACCTTTAATCCCAGCACTCGGGAGGCAGAGGCAGGCGCATCGCTGTGAGTTCGAAGCCAGCCTGGTCTACAAAGGGAGTCCAGGACAGCTAAGGCTACACAGAGAAACCCTGTCTCAAAAAAAAACCAAAAAAAAAAAAAAAAGAGAGAAGTAGAACTCGCAAGACTGGGTGGGGAAGCAGTCTTGCTCTTTTATTATAGTGCCTTTTGTCAGGAATGACCCATGATCCTCCTTGGGTTCCTTCTTGACAGCAGCGCCCCCACTGACCTAGTCACTTTCCACTTCAGGCTGTTGTCACATTGAGGACCAGTGCTTTCAACATACGAATCTTGGGGGTGTACACTCAAACCATATCAGATTCTAGCAGTATGTATGCATTTACTGCAGTCCCCAGACCTGTATATGAGAAATTGTCACCTTTGGAAGAGAATGGATAGGAACATAAGAAGGCCGGCCTCAAACTCACAGAGATCCACCTGCCCCTGCCTCCCTGAGTGCTGGGACTATAGACATGTACCACCCTCTTCCGGCTTTATTGTTTCATTTTTAATTTCAATAATGTTAAAGCTGGGTGTCAGGACGTGATTTGAACCACCTCACCAGCTACTTGTTTCAGTTTTTAAAAGTCCTGTTCTGTGTTTGCTGTTTTTTTAAACATATGTTCATGCTTTGAAATATAAAATAAACTAGAGATGGCTCAGTGGTTAAGAGCACTTACTGCTCTTGCAGAGGACCCAGGTTCAGTTCCCAGCACTGACAGGGCAGCTCACAACTCTCTGTAGGCAGTTCTAGGTGAGCTGATGCCTTCTCGCCTCCCCAGGCACACATGTGGTGCAAACATACATGCAGAAGAAACATTCACAAACAAACAAACAAATACTTAAAGAAAAAATAGCTAGGCAATGATGGCACCTTTAATCCCAGCACTCAGGAGACACTGGCAGGCAGATCTCTGTGAGTTCAAGGCCAGCCTGGTTTGCAGAGAGAATTCCAGGACACCCAGAGTTCCATGGAGAAATCCTGTCTCAAAAACAAACAAAAAAAGAAAAAAGAAAAAAAAGAAAGGAAAGGAAATAAAGAAAAGAAAAAGAAATCAAGCTACAAGCAATATACACCTTATGAAAACCTGTAGCACTCTTAACTGTTTTGTTGTTACTGTTTATTTTTCCCTGCAGAAATCATCAAGGGCTTTTGGGTTTTTTAGTTGTTGTTTGGGTTTTGTTTTGTTCTTGTTTTTTTGGGACATAGTTTCTCTGTGTATCATTGGCTGTCCTAGACCAAGCAGGCCTTAAACTCAAAAGATCCACCTGCCTCTCCCTCCTGAGTCCTGGGATTAAAAGTGTGTGCTTTTGTTGCTCTCTGCTGTTTTGTTATGCTTTGAGATAGGGCCTTACTTCATGGTCTCTGAACTACTGCTGGAGTCAAGTGATGCCCCTGCCTCCTGAGTAACGCACTGTGGTTTCTACAATATCATCACCAGATGTCTCCAGTAAGGAACAAAATGGGAGTGCAGCATGGTGGCACACACCTTTAATCCCAGCACTCAGGAGGCAGAGGCAGGTGGATTGCTGTGAGTTCGAGGCCAGCCTAGTCTACAGAGTGAGTCTAGGACAGCCAAGGCTACACAGAGAACCCTTAAAAAAAATGGGATGCAAAGAGTAGGAAAGAAAAGTTTATTTAGATCAATTGCTTCTGAGTTCTCAAATATCATTTATACTCCAATCTGAGAAGTCACCACAGGTCTGAAGTTACTGAAGTCTCAGCCTCACTTGATAGCAGAAGTGGAATATATATACATATATTTGCATATATAACTAATATAGTATAAATTTCCTACCCCTCTCTACCTGTTCTATATGGGGTTTGGTCATTCTCTTAAGTCTTCCTTAGAATCTCTCTTTTTCTTTTTCTTTTTTTTTCTTTTTTTTTTTTAATTTTTTTTGGTTTTTGAGACAGGGGCTCTCTGTTAGCTTTGGCTGTCCTAGACTCACTTTGTAGAGCAGGCTGGCCTTGAACTCACAACGATCCACCTGCTTCTGCCTCTCAAATGCTGGGATTAAAGGCGTGTGCCACCACGCCCAGCTGGAATCTTCTTTTTCTGTACTTCCCTTTTCTTTTGAAGTTTTTGTTTTTATTATTGTTGTGTGGCTGCCCGTGGCAGTGCACCTGGCACAGCGTGTGTGTAGTGGTAGCTAACCTGTCAGAAAACAACTTTGTGGGGGTGCCTTTCACTTTCCACCTCTGTATGGGTTCTGAGGATCAACTCAGTTGCCCAGGCCTTACATCAAGCACCTTTACTGGTAGATCAGTCTTGCCTGCCCCTTCCAGTTTTCCTTAATCTCTCACCAATTCTTGAAATTGGCTTTCCTTCCCACTTCCCAAATCACAGATGTTCTCTGCCCTGTGAAATCTAGGGGCTGGCTGACCAGAGTGTTACTGTAATTGTGTTCTGGAGAAAACCCTTTCTTTGACTGCCAGGAATCTCAGCTTCCAGCGGGGGAAGGGGCTGCGTGGCAAGATTTTGACATGTTGCCAAGCCACTGCCTTCTTTTCCCCTTTAGCCATCTGCAGGCGACTGGCTGGAGCCCATGGGTTAAAACCACAGCATCCAAGCCTGGAAGGGCTGGACTTCTGGGTAACCTAGGGGTTGAGGCCAGTCATTTTTCTACCATCCAGACAGGACCTCTTTCAAACCACAAACCAGATGATTTAAATGCCTTCCAAAATGATAAATCAAGAGGACGTTGTTGCTCATGGATCAGCCGTGTTGCAAAGCCTGTTAAGGTTTTTTGGTTTTCTTCCTTTTGTCTGAACTAGAGGTTAGAAGTGGAAATATAGTTCTATGGCAAAGCATTTTCTGGCATGCACAAGACCTACGTCTGGCTCCCATGGGCTCTGTTCATACGTGGTACACTAGCATGCACGCAGGCAAGTAGTCACACACATAAAAATAAAGTCTTTTTAAAAAGAAAGTGGCCAAGTGGTGGTAGCACACAGCTTTAATCCCAGCACTCGGGAAGTAGAGGCAGGAGGATCTCTGTGAGTTCGAGGCCAGCCTGGTCTACAGAGTGAGTCCAGGACAGCCAGGGCTACACAGAGAAACCTTGTCTCGAAAAACCGAAAGAAAGAAAGACATGGAGAGCCATTGGAGAAGGGAGCCAGCGTCAACCTCTGCTCTTCATACCCATGTCCACATGTGTCCGTGCACATGCCACCAAGTGACATGCCCACATTACCTGTCGTGTACAACAAAAACCACACACACACACACACACATTCATCAAGAACACTAAAGTCTGTGGAATATAGGGGAGAGAGCAGATGGTTCTCAAGTACCTTTGAACAGCAAAGTATAGGTGTGATGTGATGGGAAAAAGAGGCCCATGGGAACACATAAAAAAGGATCACCAAGTCAGAGATTGTCAGTATGAACTCCTTCCTATGTTTTTGTTCTTGTTTTTCTTTGTTTTTGCAGTGACTTTACTCTTTGGTTTACAGGAATTTTTTTTTTTTTAGCTGGATTTTGTTTTTGTTTTTGAGACAGTGAGCCTTGGGTGTCCTGGACTCACTTTGTAAACCAGGCTGGCCTTGAACTCATAACAGTCTGCCTGCCTCTGCCTCCCAAGTCCTGGGATTCATAGCATGCGCCACCACACCCCGGCAAGGAGGAACTATTAACGACTTGCTTACCCTGTCTTGGCAGAGCTCAGCAGTCAATTGAGCCTGCATACAAGTTTGCCTGTTTTAGGTAGAATTCTGTCTGTGGTAGAAACAAGGACATTGTCTTTGCCTTGGTGGCTAACTTGCCACATTTGAAGCCATATGGAGGTTCTTTGATGCTCATCTTCTTTGAGGTAAGCTGGGTGTTGCCAGGAGTTGACCTGTCTTGTCAAAGAATGCCTAAAATAATTTTTAAAAACTTTAAATGCCATATTTTGTAGGTCTCTGAGGTTTTTGAAGACCTAGCTATTCATTTTTACATTGTCTATCTATAGAATCAACTCTATCTGTTAAACCTAGGATGTATATTCTTGTGCTAAATTAGACTAGTATCTAACATGACCATGAGTTGACCAACTAACAATTAACTTGCATTATTTAATTATCTTAACAGTTTGTAATAGCAGCTTTTAAGAAAGATTTATTTATGTATGAGTGCTCTATTTGCATGTATTCTGCAGGCCAGAAGAAGGCATCAGATCCTCTTTTAAATGGTTATAAGCCACCATGTGGTTGCTGGAAATTGAACTCAGAACCTCTGGAAGAACAGCCAGTGTTCTTAACTGCTGAGCCATCTCTCCAGCTCCATAATAGCAACTTTTAAAAAGACTGAAAGTAAACCTTGTTTGTTTATTGTTGTTGTTGTTTGTTTGTTTGTTTAAACAAATATTTTTCTTCCCCAAGATCCTAGGATCTTTTTTTTTTTAAAGATTTACTTATGGGGCTGGAGAGATGGCTCAATGGTTAAGAGCGCCACCTGCTTTTCAAGAGGTCCTGAGTTCAATTCCCAGCAACCACATGGTGGCTCACAACCATCTGTAATGAGATCTGGTGCCTTCTTCTGTAAAGCACTCATATGCAATAAATAAAATAAATTTTAAAAAAATAAAAGATTTATTTATTATGTATACAGTGTTCTGCCTACATGTGTGCCTGCCTACCAAAAGAGGACATCAGATCTAATTGTAGATGGTTATGAGCCATCATGTAGTTTTGGGGAATTGAACTCAAGACGTCTAGAAGAGCAGCCAGTTCTCTTAACCTCTGGTAGTAGCAGCTTTAAAAAAGACTGGAAGTAAACCTTATTTATTTTATTTATTTATTTATTATTATTATTATTTTTTTTTTTGGTTTTTGGAGACAGGGTCTCTCTTATGTAGACTTGGCTGTCCTGGACTCACTTTGTAGACCAGGCTGGCCTCGAACTCACAGAGATCCGCCTACTTCTGCCTCCCGAGTGCTGGGATTAAAGGCGTGCGCTGCGCCACCACCGCCCGGCAAACCTTATATTTTTAAATGAGCTAAAAAGGTCAATATAAGGTATTGGCCTTATACAAGAGTTTAAATATCTATGTATACGTGTATCAATAATAACTTAAAATTTGTATCAGTATACAATAATCTGATAAACCAATTTATCAAAAATGACCTTAGTTCTGTATCAATATATAAAGTTCTATACCAATATATCAAAAATATTTGAGGCTGGGCAGTGGTGGTGCACACTTTTAATTCCAGCACTTGGGAGGCAGAGGCAGGTGGATCTCTGTGAGCTTAAGGCCAGCCTGGTATACAGAGCCAGTCTAAGACAGCCAGGGTGACACAGAGAAACACTGTCTCAAAAAACAAAAAACAAACAAACAAACAAAAAACATTTGAGAAAGACAATAGTTCTATAGTTAGAGCAGATTCAATAAGCTACCTTTGTCTCCAATTATTCCTATATACCACCCCTTGAATCTAAGTTCTTATACCTTGTTTTTCCCTAATCAAGACTATTAATAACTTAGAACTTGCCGGGCGTGGTGGCGCACGCCTTTAATCCCAGCACTCGGGAGGCAGAGGCAGGCGGATCTCTGTGAGTTCGAGGCCAGCCTGGTCTACAAAGCTAGTCCAGGACAGCCAAGGGTACACAGAGAAACCCTGTCTCCAAAAACCAAAAAAACAAAACAAAACAAAACAAAAAAAACTTAGAACCAATTCCCCTAAATGACAACCAACATCCATATCCTATTAAATGACCAAAACCGTCCACTCCAATCTAAGGAAACGGGACAATTGTTGTTCTTTAGATTGCTTCCTGCTGATTAGGATATATTTGGGGGGGGTCCCAAGAAAATTGGGAAAAATGGTTAAGCAAGCTACCAGTAAGCCTTGTGGTAGTGGCACACACCTTTAATCCCTGCACTCGGAAGACAGAGGCAGGTGAGTTCAAGGCTAGCCTGGTCTACAAAGTGAGTCCAAGACAGCCAAGGCTACACAGAGAAACCCTGTCTCAAAAAACAAAAACAAACAAAAAACCAACCTAGCAGTAAGTAACATGTGTTGTTCAGTCTCTACGTGCTGTGAAAATGTAGGCTTAAGTGAAGTCCTGTTTGGAATAGTCTTTGATCCTGGACAGTTTGGGCTAGCTGCTTTGAAGCTGTCCTGGTAGCAAGTTTTGATGAGACAGCAACTGAAGCAGTCTGAGGCAGGATCATAAAGGATGCTGGAATGAATGTGTCTCAGCATCCTTCACGATGAATCTTGTCAGGTCTGATCCAATTTCCAGTGTTTGGTCCTTTCCATTCTGTAAACATATAAAGTCTTACAAGTAATATACAGTTCTTCAATTGCATGTGCATGGGATGTGCAAGTTGCATGGGTCGATTAAAGATGATTTTTTTGCTCTTTGAGCAGAAGAAATATGTCTTTAAACCAGTCTGGATTGCACCCCAAACTGTAATCCACCAAGATTTTTTTGTTTGTTTTTTTGAGACAAGGTTTCTCTGTGTAGCCTTGGCTGTCCTAGGTTCACTTTGTAGACCAAGTTGGCCTCGAACTCACAACAATCCACCTGCCTATGCCTCCTGAGTGCTGGGATTAAAGGCAGGCACCACCATGCCTGGCCAATAATCCACCAATTTTTATCTATGCCATTTAAAAGAATGACAGGATAAGTCCTGAGGAATTTGTAGTCATTAAGATTTTTTTTGCTACACAGGCATTTACATCTCAGCTGGTTGTTAGAGTTGTTCTGGTAGAGGGACCAACATATTTATTACCTGATTTGTTTCTTCTTGTGTGTGGCCAAGATCTTCAGAGTTTTTGCTTTGTCAAATCTGATTTTTGTAAGCCTGGATAGAATCCATCATTTTTTTTCCTTCTGTATGAACAAACACAAAACACATTTCCCAGCTTAACACATTCTCTACTCTCCATGCTGAGGGGTTAGGATGTATTTGAAATAGGCTGCAGACTCTGATTTGAAGATTGGGAACAGCTGCTCCGCCCCTCCCCTCCCCTCTCCCCCCTCCGCCCCCTCTCCTCGCGCCTTGCTCGTACTTTAGTTTGAACACTTTCTAGTGAAGAGCATCCTGGTGGCACTCACGGAGCCTGGCCTGGGCCATGTGTGCAGGCAACTGCTGCAGCAGGCTCTCCCAGTAGCCCTCCCTTGTTGACGTTAGGGCCGCCAGCATGGATCTTGCCCTTGATGCCCTGGAAGATGGCCAGCAGCTAGCTGGTTGTAAGTTTTCCCCTTGAACACCAACCGCGCATCGGAGCTGACCAAGGTGTTGACCCCTCCCTCACAGATCGCCTGGGCCTTTGCCCGAGGCCTCCAGCTTGCGGAGCTTGGCAATCTCAACCTCCGTGATGATGGTCACGTCCCGCCAGTAGTCTGCGTTCTTGCCCTGCTCCAGTTCCATGTTCCTGGATGTCCTCTGGCGGATCCTCCATGACCATCCCCGTGAGGCCCTCGAGGAAGGTGTAGAGTTGATGCATCTGCACTTCCGGGTCACCTTCATCCTCTGCACTGATGTACTTGACCAACAGGTCAGTGGGCTTGGCGGACCCGTCTTGAATTCAGATCTTGGAGCGAAGCTTGGCCTGCCGCAGGTGGAAACTGTTCCTCTGCTCCATCCAGGGTCTTAAATTGGTCTGTCTTCGTCTCCCGCTGCGGAAGCTGCTGCTCCTGCTTGGCTTTCTCCCGCTCCCTCCCTCCCAGGTGTCTGATGCCTTTCATCTTCCTTCTTGGCCAGTCGCTTTGCACACTTCTCCGCAGGCATCTCCAAGGCTTTGAGCAGTTCTTCTTGCTCCATAACTCTGGGGGGGGAGGGTTCCTTTCCCCACCCCCGGGTTGTATATTTCCAAATGTGATGTGTTGTTTTAAAGAAACGAAACTGCCAACCGTTTGATTTTACCAAGGAAGACTCAAGAACCGGATGCTGGGGTGAAAACCTGCTAGTTCAGAGAGGCAGAGAAAGCACCCAGCTGACTTTCCTACTCAGCTCATGTTCGAGAAGAAAAACCAAAAATCTCACTAGCTCAGTTGACAGTCCAGGAGGAAAAAGCCAAAAACCCCAAGGCCAAAGGTTTGCTAGCTCTAAAAGCCCAAAGCTTGCTAACTCAAAGCTCAAAAGCCCAAGAGCCTCCTTCTTCTCCACGCTGTCTTAAATACACTGCAACTCAAAGTCCCTCCTAATCTTTAATCCCTGTCAGATGGTTTCTTGCTCTGTCTACTACTACTACTAAATCCTGTGTACAGAAAGCTCTTGGATCGAAGGTGTGTGTGTGTGTGCGCGCGCGCGGGTGCGCGCGCTAGGGCTGAACCACACCTTAATCACCTGTTTACAATAAACAAAGGTCACAATCTTGGAGTTTACAACGGGATCAAATATCCTGTAGCACTGAGATTATAGGCATGTGCCACGGCACCCAGCTAGGAGCGCACTGCTCTCGCTGAAGGCCTGAGTTTGATTCCAGCACCCACCCAGCTTACAAGTACTGTGACTCTCTAGCTCCAGGGGATCCAACACCTCTGGCCTTATCCAGAAATTGCACACTTGCACACACTCACACAACAGAGAGAATTAAAAACAGAACAGATCAGCTGGGTGGTGGCGGCACACACCTTTAATCCCAGAGTCGGAGGCAGGCTGATCTCTTGAGCTGAGTCCAGCTTGGCCTACGGAGCAAGTTCCAAGAAAGCCAAAGCTACACAGAGAAATCCTGTCTCAACCAAGACCAAACAAACAAAAATCTAATCTTTTTTTTATTTAAAAAATAAAATGTCTCAGAAGATACATGATTTTAAGCATGTCAGAGGAACAGAAGGATGGAGGACCAACAGAAAGAGCTCTAGAAACCCAAAAGTGGGGTTGAGGCCCCCAAGATGCCTCAGTGGGTAAAGGTACTGGGTGCCAGATGGGGCAAGTGTGACAACTTGAGGTGGAGGAGAGAGCAAAGACCACAAAATTGTCCTGGGACCCCTACATTTACACTACGGCATGAGTGCCCCACACACAGAGAAGAAAAGAAGGGAAAGGACCAGAATTAGTCCTTTAACTGTGGTAAGTATGTGGGTGTCATGATATGTTAAGTAGGAGGAAACTGGGTGACAGGTTGCGTAATTCATGATTATATTTACAGATTTTCTGTATTTGTATATTGATTCCAAAATAACACACACACACACACACACACACACACACACACACACACACACATACGTATGTTGTTGTTGTTGTTTTTTAGTCATAGAAAATGGGAGAAAGAGTGATTCTCCCACCACAGGTTGCAGAATCCATTTTTTAAAATTTTTTATTTATTTATTGTATATGAGTACTTTATCTGCAGAAGGGGTCATCAGACCACATTACAGATGATTGTGAGCCACCATGTGGTTGCTGGGAATTGAACCCAGGAGGACCTCTGGAAGAGCAGGCAGAGCTCTTACCCACTGAGCCATCTCTCCAGCCCCCACAGAATCCATTTTAAAATAAATTATTCTTCTTTGAAAGTGTTCTAACGTAAAGAAAAGAGGCCAGCAGGGTGAAGCGCTCTTCGAAACAATCCCTTAACTTTATACACCATGTTTTAAGGCAGAACGCATTACCCTTTGGTCTTAGCAAGAAAACGTCAAACCGTTCTCATGGGCAACATAAGGGCCTGCCTGTCCTTGCCTGTGGCTTTGCTCCTCTGCCCTTGGTTCCTCATAGGAGCTGGGATTTGTCATCTAAAAGAACATTTTCTCACTGGTTTCTCCTGGTAGCCTGGGGCCTCCTAGAACTGGGGGTGGGGAGGCTGGGGCTGGGGGGCTGGGGGTGGGGGCATGAGGGAGGCGAGCCTTCAAGCAGAGCCCTAAACTTGAGGAAGGCCAGCAAGTGCATGATTAAGCTCAAGGGCTTCCTGCCTGATTTTTCCTTCCTCCGCTTGGCCGCACAAGCACAAAGTTCTGCAGATAAAAGGCTTCCATTAATACCAAACCAATGGAAGCCGAAGAGATTGTTTACTGTGGTTAGGTCATAACTACAATTTCTCATTTCTTCCTCTTGTTCCTTCCCCCTTGCCTTCTTCAACTGTGCTTAAAGTCAGGGTTTTATATTCTCAAGAGTGCGGCATTAGACACAATTTTAAGTGTTTCCAAGAGAGTAGAAGCAAGTGCCTTAAGGCCTGGCTTCTTTTCCAGTTTCCAAGCAAGGGAGGGGCAGAAACAATAAAAAACAGTCTTTCTCTCCTATGTAGCGTTACTATTTTGTACTTCACTGATACCTCCGGTGGCAGTTAGGGCTCTCTAAAAGAACACGATCCATGGAATGACTATATGTCAAAACAAGAATTGTTAAGCTGCCTTACACAGTATGGTCTGGGTAGTCTTTACAAGGGAGAGGCTGAGAACCTGTGGTTGCTCAGGCCACTAGGCTCAGTGCCTCGGCTAAGTGGGCGCTCTGCCAGCTGGGCTCCTTCTCCAGCCCTCCTCATACTGAATTGGATTCTGGGAAGCTTTGTCTTGGAAGCTTACAATCAGTCGGCTGGAGGAGACAGGCACGGCTGGGTAAATAAGTAGCTGCCTCCTGACAAGTTTTAGGTAGAGGGATGTGGGTATTAGAAAGGCAGTCAGAGGGGCTGATGGAGGAAAGGAAATGAGAAGGGGTTTTTGATTTTTTGTTTTTTCGTTTTTTTGTTTGTTTGTTTGTTTTGTTTTGTTTTTTATTGAGACAGGGTCTCTCTGTGTAACCTTAGCTGTCTTAGACTAACTTTGTAGACCAGGCTGGCCTCAAACTCACAGCAATCCGCCTGCCTCTGCCCCCCAAGTACTGGGATTAAAGGCATGTACCATCATGCCTGGAGAAAATGGTTTTTCTTAAACCACCTGATTTAAATCATGTTAGAATGTTAGACTGTAGATTGCCACATGGCCCATGCCATCTTGAACATCAGCTTTAAGGTTTTCTTCTTAAATAAAGAAGATATTTTTGTTGTTTGGTATTTAAAATGTAGTTAAGAGGTTTAAAATGTTTTAAGTAACATCAAAGGGTTACTACAGTTAAATCTTATTTTCTTTTTTTTAAATATTTATTTATTATGAGTGCTCTGTCTTCATGAAAACACCAGAAGAGAAAATCAGATCCCTTTACAGGTGGTTGTGAGCCACCATGTGGCTGTTGGGAATTGAACTCAGGACCTCTGGAAGAGCAGTCTGTGCTCTTAACCTCTGAGCCATTTCTAGCTCGACTCTCTAATGTTTTTTAAAGATTTATTTATTTATTATGTTTACAATGCTCTGCCTGTATGTGTGCCTGCCCGCCAGAAGAGAGCACCAGATCACATTATAGATGATTGTGAGCCATCATGTGGTTGATGGGAATTGAACTCAGGACCTCTGGAAGAGCAGTGCTCTTAACCTCTGAGCCATCACTCCAGTTCGACTCTCTTATTTTTTAAGGCATAAATATTATCTCAAAATCTATAAGATTGTTATGCATATATAAATTTTCTGTTGTGATACTAGTAGTTGTACAGTGTATTAACTAGTTTTAAAAATAAGTTTTATCTGACCTCCTGTAAATGTTTCCAGGTTTGAGTCTCAAGCAAGTAACTAGAAACAAAGTTTGTGTACCTCAGATGTACTTAATAGATTATAGTTCTCAAACTTTTCTTGGATGTGCTGAATATAATATTTAAAATATATAGATTTTCTTTCTTTTTTTTTCTTTTCTTTTTTTGGGTTTTCAAGACAAGGTTTCTCTGTGTAGCCTTGGCTGGGCTAGATTCACTTTGTAGACCAAGCTGGCCTCGAACTCACAGTGATCCACCAGCCTCTGCCTCCCGAGTGCTGGGATTAAAGGCATGCACCACCACCACTCGGCTAGGTTTTCTACCACTCCTAACAGTAACCTTTCAGAAGATGATGGGCCCCCAACAACGAAACCACCTCGATTGTATAACACCAACCATTGGGAAAAACTGCCCCATGATTTTGCTGCCTGGTTCTTCACAAACAGGGGACACTTTTGAGTTGACTGTTATGTTCTGCCTAGTGAGGATTGCCACCGAGCTGACAGACACCACCCAAAGATCAGCTTCCGACTGCAGGCTGCTCAGGACATTCAAACTCCTGAGTTCATAGGAGACTGACACAAACATTTTACAGAACTTCAAACTCAAAAATACTTAATCCTAAAACCGCCAAATGCAGAGCCGGGCGTGTACGCCTTTAATCCCAGCACTAGGGAGGCAGAGGCTGATGGATTGCTGTGAGTTTGAAGCCAGCCTGGTCTATAAAGTGAGTCCAGGATAGCCAAGGCAACACAGAGAGACCCTGTCTCGAAAAACCACACATACAAAACAAGACTGCCAGAAACAACCAAGATGGACATCGTGGAAAATGTGGCAAAAATTTCTTCATTTTTGTAAATGGTTTTACTGTATTAGAGTTAAAAATCTTTTCTTTTTATTAAAACAAAAAGGGGATATAGAAATAATATAGGAACAATAGCGAGGAAAGGGTAGATTATTGAATTTACTCTTTCTTTGTTTGTTTGTTTTTTTGAGACAGGGTTTCTGTCTGGCTATCCTGGACACACTTTGTAGACCAAGCTGGCCTTGAACTCACAGCAATCCACCTGCCTCTGCCTCCCAAATGCTGGGATTAATGAATTTACTCTTATAGATCTTTGTATATTGATACAAAGTTAAACTTCTATTTGGTTATATTTGGTATAAGTCTTTGTATATTGATACAATGTTAAGGTTATATTTTGGTTGCAACATACTACATATCAACTCTTTTTAAGGTATTGTACCTATGTAATTCTTTTTTTTGTTTGTTTGTTTTTGTTTTGTTTTTCAAGACAAGGTTTCTCTGTGTAGCCTTGGCTGTCCTGGACTCATTTTTAGACCAGGCTGGCCTCGAAATCACCTGCCTCCCAAGTACAGGCATGCACCACTATTCCAGGTTTACTTATGTAATTCTTAAAAATATAATGTGCAGTTTTAGTCCTTTTGAAAGCTACTATCACAAACTGTTCAGGATAATTAAGAAATACAAACTAATAGTCAATCAAACTTGTGGTTTTGTTAGGCACTAGTTTAGTTAATCACAGATGTTTTCTAAGTTAACCAGTCAGCATATAGCTAGAAACAAGTAATTTATATATACTAGAGATAGATATATGATCTTCAAAAACCTCAGAAACCTATAGAATATGGCATTTATAGATGTTTTACTAATTTGAGAATTTTTTGACAATGAGACATGTCAGCTTCTGGAAGCACTCCCTTTCAACTTCTTTTTTTTTTATTTATTTGTTATATGAGGGCTTTATCTGCAGAAGAGGGCATCAGATCACATTATAGATGGTTGTGAGCCACCATGTGGTTGCTGGGAATTGAACTCAGGACCTCTGGAAGAGCAGGTGGTGCTCTTAACCACTGAGCCATCTCTCCAGCCCCTCCCTTTCAACTTCGAAGAAGATAATGAGCCATCCTTTACAGATGGCCTCATATGTGGTAAGCTAGCTATTAGACAAGAATTGTCCTTGTTTCTACTGCAGACAGAATACTGGACAAACTGGATTCAGGAAAGTTGACTGTCAATCTTTGCAAGGAGAAAGTAGGCAAGTCCTTCATAATAACTGCTTCACAGAAAAGTCTGTCAGATATTCTGAGCTAGAAGGCTGAAGTTGATGCTCCAACATTATAGAGATATCTTGGGTGACTGTCCAGGCAGTCAGCATGATTTGTCATTTCTATAGTTTTGGAAGCTCCTTGCTCTGTACTTCCTGTTTATTCAGATAATATTTATTCTTCTCAGGTCTCTGATGATGTTGAACACTAAATAGTTATAGTTTTAAGTTTAAGCTTAAGTTTAGGATGTAAGAAGATGTTTTAGGTCTAAAAAAGTATTTTTTGATTGGTAGTGCAAGGTTGTTTTATGGTTTTGTGTTTTGCTTTTTTTTTTTTTTCCAGAGAGGGTTTCTCTATGTTATCTTGGCTGTCTTGGCCTTGCTTTATAGATCAGGCTGGCCTCGAACTCATAATGATCCGCCTGCCTCTGCCTCCCAAGTGCTGGGATTAAAGGCGTGCACAACTGTGTCCTAGCACGGTAGTGCAACTTTTGATTCTAAGTGATTTAGGTACACAATTTTGGACCCAGCAAAATAGGATAGATAGTAAAATCTTTAAGGTTGCTAAGTACATATGGACTAGACATTGTGAACATAATTTTTATCCAAAATTATAGTTTATTGATGTTAGATAAAAAGTTTTTTATTTAGACAAAAAGGGGGAAATATTGCAGGATATTTGATCCCATCACGATCCCAGAGAGTGTGAGCTGTAAAAAAACCTGTTTCTTGTTTGGTGTGGTTGAGCCCTAACACATACTTTTAATCCAAGAACTTTCTGTTTATTGTAAACAGACGATTAAGTTGTGGTTCAGATAGCCCTAGCACATACTTTTAACCAGAGAGCTTTCTGTACACAGAACTTATTAAATCCTATGTCAAGAGGTGGAGCAAGAAACAGGTTGACAGGGATTAAAAAAGTAGGAGGGACTTTGAGTTGAAGGGTATTTAGGACAGTGTGGGCCTGGAGAGATGGCTCAGAGGTTAAGAGCACTGGCTGCTCTTCCAGAGGTCCTGAGTTCATTTCCCAGCAACCACATGGTGGCTCACAACCATCTATATATGATCTAGTGCCCTCTTCTGGCATGCAGGTATACATGTAAATGGAGCGCTAATATACATAAAATAAATAAATAAATCCTTTAAAAAAAGACAGTGTGGGTAAAAAGAAGGAGGCCTAGAGCTGGGAATGGTGGCACACGCCTTTAATCCTATTACTTCAGAGGCAGAGGCAGGAGGATTGCTGTGAGTTCGAGGTCAGCCTGGTCTACAAAGTGAGTCCCTAGAGAAAAGATAATTATGGCCCCCACTTTCAGAGGTTTAGTACATCATGTTTGGCTTTATGCCAGACAAAGCGTATGTAACACCACAGCAGGGCTGGCACTTTGCTTTTCAATATCATCTATTTATATTATTTCCATCAGATTTGAATTTCTTTAAATATGAGCTGGGCTTTGAATATGAACTGCTTCTTACAGGCTTGTGTATTGGGAGTTTGGTTACTTGCTGAGAGGCTGTGGGAACTGATTGCATCTTGAGTGTTCTAATGTGATTGGCACATTTATTACTTCATAGATCCATAGAATAGTTGGTAAAAAAGAAATAGGTCACTGAGGGCATGTACTTGGGGACTAGCCATTTCCTCTTCCTGTCTGTCATGAGATGAGTAGCCTGTGTTATCTACTCGAACTGCCAGCACCATGGACATCAGGCTTTGCCTGGCATAAAGCCATGATGTACTAAACCTCTGAAAGTGGGGGCCATAATTATCTTTTCTCTAGGGAATTTGTAATAATAATAACACTAATAAAATTATAATTATAAAATATATTTTTATATTATTTTATATAGATTTATTCTTACTTCATGTGTGAATGTTTTGTATGTATGTATGTATGTGCATCATATCTGTGCATGTTACCTGAGGGGTCAGAACAAGGTATTGAAACCTCTGGACTTGGAGTTACATATGATTGTGAACCACCAAGTGGGTACTGTAAACCAAACCCGGGTCCTCTGCAAGAGCAGCAAGTGCTCTTAAATAAGCTATCTCCCCAGTCCCCAGGAAGCTTTTTAGGTTAGGTATTTTATCACAGCAATGTGAAAGTCTTTTTTTTTTTTTTTTAATTAAAAGTGCAGCTAAAGGGACATAAAAGTGTTTGTGCTAGGAGCCGGGCGTGGTTGCGCACACCTTTAATCCTAGCACTTGGGAGGCAGAGGCAGGCGGATCGCTGTGAGTTCGAAGCCAGCCTGGTCTACAAAGTGAGTCTAGGACAGCCAAGGCTACACAGAGGAACCTTGTCTCAAAAAAATAAAAAAGTGTTTGTGCTGTTTAATGAAACTGTACTCCTTTAATAGAAGATAGAATCTGGGCATGATGGTCCTTGCCTGTAATCACAGCACTTGGGTAGCAGGAAGCTCCGGAGATGGAGGCCAGCCAGAACTGCATGATGAGACCTTGTCTCAGCAAGGCAGGGCGCGTGAGGACTTGGGTTTGATGGACAGCACCACGAGAAAGAAGAGGAATGTCTAGATGTTAACGTAAAGGTCAGGATTGACATCCCGGCCAGAGAGGCATTACACAGGAAATGCACCTGGCAATGGAGTGTTCAGAGCCCTAGATGTGTTTTCTTACCCAGAAGTATCTCTTTTACCTGCCTCACTTCTCCAGAACAAATTTTTTCTAACACCTGTTTCAGTCTGGTATGTAATACTCACACTGCCCCAGGCCATCAGCATCCACTTAACTAGCCTCTCTCTTCCCTTAACTCCCAGGACCACTGAGGCAGCTGCCTCACAGATAGCATATTCCTACTATACTATGTGCTAACTGGTAAGGTACAAATATAATAGAACAGTGCAAAGGGCAGTGGGGAGCCAAGGAGGGGATGACAACTCCCAGTGCTTTTACTGGGAAGGTTATAGGGTAACTGGGACTTGGAGAACAGGTAGTTTTGCTGGGAAAACAAACAAACAAACAAACAAACAAAGCTTTCCTTTATTTTTATTATTATTTTTTTCTTTTTTTTTTTTCCAGGCAGAGTTTCTCTGTATAGCCTTTGGCTATCCTGGAACTCACTCTATAGACCAAGTTGGCCTCAAACTCAGAGATCCACCTGCCTCTCTGCCTCCTGAGTGCTGGATTTAAGGTGTGCACCACCATTCAACTTTACCTTTTGTTGTTGGGAAACAGGGTCTCACTTTTAGCCCAGGGTAGCCCAGCACTGGCTATGTAGCCCAGGCTTGCCTCAGACTCTTGGCAATCCTCCTTCATTAGTCTCCCCAGCCTAACATGATGCCCACTTAAGGCTAACTCACCAGGGACAGCACTGCTTATATAAGCTAGTCAAGTTGGCTCACTTCACAGATTGACCAAAGGCTTGGGTTCCTGGCAGAAGGGGAGAGAAAGGTAGAGACAGAAGTGTCAAAGATGACTGCTTATCTCTGGGTGGATATGGATTATATCTTAGACATTTTCTCTTGCTTCTTCAATACATGATTATAGTGGAACTCAGAATGATGCTAATCATAAGGGAAATTAAAGAGTGCTGAGCTATCAAGACTGATATAATAATGGTGGCTCTGCGGCGGGGAAGTAATAACAATATTTTACCTTTATATGGAGTCTTACAGAACCCAGCACCTTTCTGCAACCCTAAGCTTGACCCTGACTGAAATAATGACGAATAAACACCTGGACACAAACATGTGCCATTGAAGGCTGACTGCCCGTAGTACGTTTTCTCCACTTCCAGCATATGAGTTCTGGAGATTGAACTCAGGATGTCAGGCTTGGAAGCAAGTGCCTCACCACTGAGCACTCCCACTGGTCTATAAAAAAAAATAAAAGAAGGCACTTTTTGTTTTGTTTTGTTTTGCTTTTGAGAAAGTTTTATCAAGTGTCGCTGCCTGGCCTGGAACTATGTTGACCAGGCTTGCCTCAAACTCATAAAGATCTGCCTGTCTCTGTCCAGGAAGCTGGGATTAAAGACGTGGGTCACCATGTGTGCGCTGTGGTAACTGGCCATGCTGGGCCAGAGTGCAGGCGCTGTGAGGAGGTTTAGTCTTCTTTTCACTTCACTTCTGCACGGAATCTGACCGTGCTGAGGACGTTATGACGGACTCCCAGAAGGCTCCACAGGAAGGGGCACATGGAATAACAGGAAGTTCAAGGTGAAGACTGGGAAAAAAAGTTACACAGTCCACACCATGTGTCTGGGGTGATGTTGTTGAATTTCCTTGACTCCCTATCAAGCTGAGTCCTGCGCAGCCAGCCTTGCCCTTTGTTTATAACTTGGCTTGAGTTACTACAAGCAGTTGATCACGCAGCTCGAGTATGCAGCCTAAACACCCCAGGGCCAATTGCTTCTCGCTTTCGAGAGACAGGAATCTCTTCAGTGTGTGTTATTTGCCAAGGGGGAGCCTGGCTTAAGAACCCCTGACTGGGAATGAAGAATCCTGTGGGTTTTTTTCTCATGAAACTTTCAAATAAGTAAGTAGGGAAACTTACTTAAACTTTCCAGCTCTAGATTTCTAAATGCTAGATTATTTGACCATTGCTCACTTTTTATTTTACTGTAGGATGGAGCCTAGGGCCTCCTGTGTGCCAGGAAAGTGCTCGCTACTGAGCTGAATTCCCAGCATTGTCACTGCCCTTCTGAAGATAAGAGCTGAGTTAAGTCACTTGGCTGGAGCTCATGATAAGTTGCACATAGAAGATAAATATCCAGGGAACTTCCAAATTCTCTGTCTTTTAATAACCTGTTGCCAAGATCACAAAGCTGCTAGGATCAGTAAGGTAGATTTGAAAGAGATTTGTTGGTGATACTGGCAGAGTGAGCAGCATGAATAAACATATGAATGCAATACAAATAGGAAAAAGCCCAGCTGAGTTTTACCATGGCCCTCCCACCCCCATTCTCACCTTCAGCTTTTTTTGAGAAGGTATCTCATATTGTCCTGGTATTTGCTATGTAGCCCTGGCTGGCCTTAAGTTTGAAACCCCTGGCTGGAGAGATGGCTCAGTGGGGAAGAGCACTGGCAGCTCTTCCAGAGGACTTGAGTTCAATTCCCAGCAGCCACATGGCAGCTCACAACTGTCTGTCATTCCAGTTCCAGAGGATCTGGCACCCTCACACAGGCAAAGCATCAATGTACATACAAAGAAATAAATCCTTGACATGAGCTCTGGTGGCCCGTAATTAACCACCTCTCCTTGGTGGGGAGGCCTGGTGGCACTCAGAGAAAGAATAAGCAGGCTACCAAGATGAGACTTGATAGCCTATGACTATATAGTGGGGGAGGAGGTCCCCCTCAGTCACAGACCTAGGGGAGGGGAATAGGGTGAAAGCAGGAGGGAGGGAGGAACGGAAGGATACAAGTGATGGGATAACAATTTAGTTGTAATCTGAATAAATTAATTAAATTATAAAAACGAGACAAAACAAAACAAAAAAAGAAATCCCTCAGCCTCTTGCATATTGAATTGAGATTATATGCATGTATAGTCAGGCCTGGCCCTACTGATTTATTAATACAAATTAAGAATTAATTAAGATGGAACTGAAAGAGACCTATTTATTTATTTATTTATTTATTTGTGTTTTTGAGACAGGGTATCTCTTTGTGGACCTAGCTGTCCTGGAATTCACTATGTAGACGAGGCTATCCTGTAACTCCATGAAGATCTGCCAGCCTAAGGGCCACCACACCCTGAATCTTGAAAAGGAACAGAGGACTCAGGTTTTCTGACTTCAAAACTTAACTGCTAAGTGACAGTGATCCTGCCAGCACTGCACTGCCATAGTACATAAAAAGCTTGACTGAAAGCCAGGCATGGTGGTGCACACCTTTAATCCCAGCATTTGAGAGGCAGAGGCAGGTGGATTACAGTGAGTTTGAGGCCAACCTGGTCTACAAAGAGAGCTCCAGGACAACCAAGGCTACACAGAGAAACCCTATCTCAAGCCCCCACCCTCCAAGAAAAAGCTTAACTGAAATAGAAATGGAAATGGAAACATTCTTTTTTTTTTTTTTTCTTCTCCTGAGACAGGGTTTCTCTGTGTAGCCTTGGCTGTCCTGGAACTCTGTAGAGCAGGCTGGCCTTGAACTCAGAGATCTGCCTGTCTCTACCTCTACCTCTACCAGAGTGCTGGGATAAAAGGTGTTCGCCACCATCACCTGGCATGGAAATACTCTTAGAGTCAACTAATTTTTTAAATTTCAATTAAGTTTATCTAAATGGACACATAAAAACTACACATATTTATTAATAAGTTTGTAATGTGATTATGTCAATGAGGTTTTGACAATTAGGACAATGAAGTTTTGATGTCAAGATAATTCTGTAGGGAAAGGACAGTGTTTTCAACTAATTGTGCCAGAAGGAATGCATATCCATAGACAAAAAAAGAAAAAGTTAGGATTCTATCATATACTATATACAAAACTAACTCAAAACAGACAAAAAGTCTTAAGAGATAAAACACAGAAATAGATCATCATGATTATAGTGCAGTAACTTACTAGACAAGACATCAAAAACACAAAAAGGGAGGGGCTAGAAAGCCAGGTGTGGTGGCACATACTTTTAATCCCAGCACCCAGGGGGCAGAGGCAGATAGATATCTCTGAGTTCGAGACCAGTCTGGTCTACAGTGTGTGAGTTCTAGGACAGCCAGCGCTACACAGAGAAGCCCTGTCTCAAAAAAACCCAAAAAACAAAAAAACAAAAAAACAAAAAAACCCAGAGGGGTGGGGTGGAGCTGGAGAGATGGCTCAGTGGTTAAGAGTATTGGCTGCTCTTCCAGAGGATCATGGTTCAATTCCCAGCACCCACATTGCAGCTCACAACTGTCTGTAACTCCAGGGGATCTGACAATATACATAAAATAAAATTTTAAATTAAAATAAAATAAAAGAGTATTGGCTGCCACCAGAACCTGCTGCCAGTCTAGAAAGATGGTTCAGAGGTTAAGGGTACTTACTGTTCTTCCAGAGGTCCTGAGTTCAATTCCCAGCAACCACACGGTGGCTCACAACCATCTATAATGTGATCTGATGCCCTCTTCTGGCCTGCAGGTGTATGTACAGCCAAGAGCAATTTCATATATATTTTTGTTTGTTTGTTTTTGTTTGTTTGTTTTGTTTTTTAGACAGAATTTCTCTGTGTAGCCTTAGCACAAGATTTTTGATGTAATGTATATGTCCCAGAAACAATTTCTAGGGGCCATGTGTTTGTCTTAAGGCAAGGCCTCAGGTGGCCAAATTATGTTGGTGAATATTACCTTGCATTTATGATCCTTCCACCCCATCTCCCAGTTGTTGGGATTACAGACATATGCCACTAGCCTGGCAGTCTAACAAATAATAGCTTGATATATACTTTTCTAGCCCTCTCCTTTAACTGTCTGTATTAATGCATCTCTGTGTGTATTTATATTATTTGTATGATATAACCCAAAGATTATGAAACATGTAAATCTGCATAGGTATATACATATTTATATAGATGTATATATGTCTCCTCTAAAACTTTGTATTAATTTTATACAATTACATATATTATTTGCCTATTCAGTAATCAGTGGGCTAGGGATGTAGTTCCATTAGTAGAGGCCATGCTTAGTATGCCGGAGGCACTGAGTTTGATCCCCAGTCCCCTTTAAAGAGGGAGCGTAGATCCGGGTATAATGGGAGGTGAAGACAAAAGAATGAGTTCAAAGTCATCCTCAGCTATACAGTGAGTTCAAGGCCAACCTGAGCTACATGAGATCCTGCTCAAGAACAAATGAAAGAGGCCAGAAAAAAGAAAAGAAAGAAAACAAAACCAAATAAAAAGGTATGGTGGTGCACACCTTTAGTCCCAGTACTTGGAGACAGAGGCAGGTGGATCTCTGTAAGTTCAAGGTCAGCCTGGTCTATACAGTCAGTTCCAGGCCCGCTAGGGCTACATAGTGTGTCCCTGTCTGGAAAACAAATGGACAGACAGATAAAAGAAAACAAAAGAATGCCTTGGACGATGGCTCATGGTGTGCAAGCCTGGTGACCTGAGTTCAATCCCTAGAGCCCTTATAAAGGTGGAAGGAAAAACTGACTCCACAAAGTTGTTCTCTGACCTCTACAAGCAGGCTCCAATCCCCACTGCATACACAAACACAATAGCTTTTTAAATTGTGTGTGTGTGTACATGTGTACATGAGTACATGTACTCTCAGTTGATATGCAGAAATGCTGTGGACTGCCCAGCATGGATACTAAGAAATGGACATGAGTTCTCTTTAAAAGCAGTCTGTGTCTTAATCACTGAGAAATCTTCCCAGCTCCTAGAGTGTTTTAAGTTGCTCAGTGTTTTCATTTTATCCATCCCAGGGGTGTGAAGTGATCACATTGTGTGTGGGTTTGTTTGTTTGTTTGTTTTTCTTTGTTTTGGGTTTTTGTTTGTTTGTTTGTTTGCATTTTCGAGACGGGGTCTCACTGTGTAGCCTTGGCCAGCCTGGACTCACTTTGTAGACCAGGCAGGCCTCGAATTCACAGGGATCCACCTGCCTCTGCCTCTGCCTCCCAGAGTGCTGGGATTACAGACGTGCTTTTAACATTTCCCTAATGGCTAATGAGATAGAACATCTTTTCCATTTATTTAATGGCTGTTTGTAGTTCTTCAAAAAACTCTACTCCGATTATTTACTCATTTTTGTTGCTATTGTTGGGTGTTTGTTTTTTAGACAGGGTTTCAGTGTGTAGCTCTAGCTGGCCTGGAACTCACAGAGATCTGTCGTTTGGCATCTCCTAGAAATGCTGCTGGGCACCAAGCCGGAAGTGTGTGCTTTTCCACTGGAAGGTCCAAGCGCCAGCGGAGTCCCGAGTTCACTTCCCTCAGGAATTCGGGGTTCCAGAAAGGGAAGGATGAACCATGGAACAAGATTTTCAGTCCAGCCCGGTGTGCAGGAGAAAAAGATTTCTCTGCAGCAAAGCGTATTGGCTCTTTTAGTTAAACAGCTACTTTACTGGCCGATGGTGGGGGGTGAACATCTGGTTACAGCTGGAACATAGGCTCTGGAGCTGAGCCAAGCGGTGGCAGAAGCTCGGAGATCAAGTCAGGCAGTAGCAGAGGCGCGAAGGCAACAGTCCTGCTGCAATAGCCTGGGTAGCAGTCAAGTCCAGGGGTTCAGCGATGGATTCTTGGGGGAGTAGGGGAGCCCTTCTTTCCCCAGTGCTTCAGCTTAGAATAAACAGCCAGTCTCAGAAGATCTTTGGTGAAGTACTTGGGCAGTGGGAGGGGTTTTGAGGATTAAAGCGTGTCACTGGCTGGAAATAGGATGCTGGCAATGCTCTACCTACATAGGGAAAGATAACAGGTGACTAGGTCACGTGACTGATCACTCGTAATGATCTTGGGGTTGTGTCCCTTGTTCCTGAGGAAGGATTAGAAATAAGGAGAGAGCTTTGTCCCACATCTTCCATTCTTAGGATGAGATTTTAAATCTCAGGTTTGCGATTTCCAGGGTTTGAACACGCTCCACCTCGGCATTTCTTTGCCTGTTCCCCTGGAGCCGTGGTCCACAAAGATCTCCCTGCCTCTACCTCTGGCGTGCTAGGATTAGAGGTGTGCCCTTGTACTCACACAGCCTGGGAACTTGTTTTTTGTTTGTTTGTTTGGTTGGTTGGTCTTTTGAGACAGGGTTTCTCTGTGTAGCCCTGGCTGTCCTGAACTAACTTTGTAGACCAGGCTGGCCTCGAACTTACAGAGATCGGCCTGTCTCTGCCTCCCGTGTGCTGGGATTAAAGGCATGCGCCATCACCCCCCGCCTAGGAATTTGGAATAGTAGTACTTTGTAAACCCTCTATTTGTGTATGAGGGTCCCCTATCTTTAGACAAAATCTTATTTATTATTCAGTCCCTATTCAGTCCAGTCTGTCAACTTGATATCTTCCTGTTCCCACGCCCCCCCCCTCCCCCAGGGCTGGGATAACAGGCATGCACATACCTGTTATCTGTGTTTCCTTTTTTTTTTTTTTAATGTAGTCATTATTTTACGTTTATGAGTGCTTTGTCTAATATGTATGTCTTTGTAGCTAACACATGCTTGCCTGGTGTCCACAGAGGCCGGAAAAGGATGTTGATCCCCAGGAACTGTAGCTGTCAGTAGTCGTGAGCCATCATTCAGGGGATCCCGGATTCAGGTCCTTTGGAAGAGCAGCCTATACTCTTTTTTTTTTTTTTTTTATAATTTTTTAAATTTTATGTGCATTGTATGCCTACGAGTGTCAGGTTTTGGAGTTACAGACAGTTGTGAGCTGCCATGTTGGTGCTGGGAATTGAACCCAGGTCCTCTGGAAGAAGTCAATGCTCCCAACTGCTGAGCCATCTCTCCAGCCCTCTTTTATTTTTTATTTTTTATGTTTTTTATTTTAAGATTTATTTAGCTAGGCATGGTGGCACACGTCTTTAATCCCAGCACTTAGAAGGCAGAGGCAGGCGGATCGCTATGAGTTCGAGGCCAGCCTGGTCTACAAAGTGAGTTCAGGACAGCCAAGGCTACACAGAGAAACCCCGTCTCAAAAAAACTAAAGGGGGAGGGGAAGAATCTTGTGCTAAGAATAGTTAAAAGGGCCAGGCTGGTGCTCAGAGAGGAAAGGCCCCTGTGGCTGAGCCTGAGAACTTGAGCTCTGTCTTCAGGAACCCACGTGGTTGGAAGGAGAAAAAAAGGGTTACAAGTTATCCTCTGACCTCCATGTGGAAGCTGCGGCCTTGATGTGTACACATACACACAGCATCACAAAAGAAAAACGTCTGAAAAGAATTTTTTTTAAGGCTGGAGAGATGGCTCAGCTGTTAAGAGCACTGACTGCTCTTCCTGAGGTCCTGAGTTCAATTCCCAGCAACCACATGGTGGCTCACAGCCTTCTATAATGTGATCTGATGCCCTCTTCTGGCCTGCAGGTGTATATGTAGGCAAGCACTGTGTACATAATAATAAATGAATGAATTTTAAAAAAATTTTAAATTAACAACTGCAGTCTTTTGTCTTCAGAAAAAGGAAAAAAAATTCAGCACCACACAAAGGAACTTGATGTGACATGTTTGTTTGAGGACTACGTGGTCATTTGGTATACTCACTCTTTACACTATGTGATGATAATACAAGGCTGAAGTCCTGGGGGCGGGTGGCTACTATACACTTCTGAACCATATATTTGCTAAAATTGCATGACAGCATCCCGTCAGCTAAATTATATTTCTCAAGTGGATGTTCGAGTTAAACAGGTGAGAAGCAAAGTTGTTTCTGGGTGAGGGGTGACACCCTGTGCCTCTTTTATCTGTCTCTCCCAGATACAGATGAAGCACCTTTCACACTGGACTTCACAGTGGCTTAAAGATGTTAATTAGTTCTCATAGCAGCTATAAGAAGCAGGAACATTTGATTATGAGAATTAGACGTGTTGGATTATGCCTGTTCTACTCGAGAGGAGGCGGACAGGTTGAGAGGTTTCCCAGCGTCCTACGCTCCATTACTGTTAGTGAAGGTAAGAATCCTCTTGCTTCATCAGCAGTTTGTTTTTCCCCCCTGAAAAGTGATAATAAAGTGGACTTGGGAAGTAGCCAATCAGTAACGGGCTTGCCACACAAACAGGAAGACCGTGTGAGTGTGATCCCTAGCCCCCACGACAGAGCTGGCTCCAGTGGCCCACACATTCAATCCCAGCACTGAGGAGATGCAGACAGCTGAGCCCCAAGGCTTGCTAAGCAGTCTAGCCTACCCACCAAGTCCCAGGTCCCAGGGAGAGACCCTGTCTCAAAGAACAAGATGGCTGGCTCCTGAGGGACCACTCCCAAGACGGACCACACAAAGGCATGCGCATGGATATATATATATGCCAAGCTAAGCTATTTATTTATACATTGAATTTGTTTTGGTTTTGGTTTGGTTTGGTTTTTTTCGAGACAGGGTTTCTCTGTGTTAGCCTTGGCTGGCTGTCCTGGACTTACTTTGTAGACCAGGCTGGCCTCGAACTCACAGCAATCCACCTGCCTCTGCCTCCCAAGTGCTGGGATTAAAGGCATGTGCCACCACCACCCGGCTTTTGTTTTTGTTTTTTTTTAAGACAGTTTCTCTGTGTAGCCTTGGCTGTCCTGGACTCACTTTGTAGACCAGGCTGGCCTCGAACTCACAGAGATCCACCTGCCTCTGCCTTCTGAGTGCTGGCATTAAAGGTGTGTGCCACCATGCCTGGCCACATTGAATATTTTAAAAACACAACTATTTTTACTTTCTATGTTTGCCTTTTTTCCCCTCTCCTACCCACTCCCTTTTCAGTGAAGTTTACTAGAATAAGAAGTCTGTAAGGTCCTGATTGAGCCTTAAGGTGGGAGGCATAGAAACGTGGTGAGGAGCAGTCTCCACAGCAACACTCCTGGTTCCCTTATATCAACCCCTTTATGTTTCCTTAACTGTTTGGAGTGGTCTGTTTTGTTTGTTTGGTGGTTTGTTTGTCTGTTTGTTTGTTTTTTCAAGACAGGGTTTCTCTGTCTTGCCTGGACTTGCCTCCCAAGTGCTGGGATTAAAGGCACGCGCCACCAACACCAGGCTATTTGGAGTGTTTTGCTGCGCATGATGACTCACACCTTTAATCCCAACACTCGGGGAAAGAGAGGCAGGTGGATCTCGGGGTTTGAGGCCAGCTTGGTCCACAAAGCAAGTCCAGGACAGAGACAGAGAAAACCTGTCTCAAAACAAAAAAAACAAAAAAACCCACAACAACAAATAAAATAAGAACAAACAATTTTTAGCCGGGCGTGGTGGTGCAGGCCTCGATCCCAGCACTCAGGAGGCAGAGGCAGGTGGATCTCTGAGTTCAAGACTAGCTTGGTCTACAGAGAGAGTTCCAGGACAGCCAGGGCTACCTTGTCTTGAAACCCTGTCTTGAAAAGAGAAAGTTATTTTTTGTTTTGTTGTTTTGGTTTTGGTTTTGGTTTTATCTGAGACAGGATTTCTCTGTGTAGTCCTGACTGTCCAGAAACTTACTCTGTAGACCAGGCTTCCTGGACTTCAGAGGTATGCCTGCTGGGATTAAAGGTACACACAGCTTTATTTTTGTTTATTTAATTTTTTTGGTTTTTTGAGACAGGGTTTCTCTGTGTAGCCTTGGCTGTTCTAGACTTGCTTTGTAGAGCAGGCTGGCCTTGAACTCATAGAGGTTTGCCCACCTGTACCTCCCAAGTGGTTTATTTTGTGTGTATGCGTGCTCTATCTGCATATATACCTGTGTGCCATATACATATATATCTGTGTGCCAAAAGAGGGCATCAAATCCCAGGATAGATGGTCATGAGCCACCATGTAGTTGGTGGGAATTGAACTCATGACCCATGGAAGAGCAGACAGTGCTCTTAACTGCTGAGCCATCTCTCCAGCCCCTCTAGCCCTATTTCTCATAACAGTGGTGATTACACATGCTCTAGATTACTCATGGAGACTCTAAAAACAAAACAAAACAAAATAAAACCAAAAAGCAAAAAACAAAAACAACCAATAAGTGCAAAATAAAAATTAAAAAAAGATGTGGAGATTGTTTGTTTTTCAAGGCAGGGTCTTTCTGTGTAGGCCTGGCTGTCCTAGACTCACTTTGTAAACCAGGCTGGCCTCAAACTCACAGCGATCCGCCTGCCTCTGCCTCCCTAGTGCTGGGATTAAAGGAGTGCGCCACCACACCCAGCGTGGAGATTGCTTGTAATCCGCAAATTTTAAACTTCCCTTTGCTGGTTGACCAAACAAGTCATAGACATCCACATTCCTGGAAGTGTTTTAGAAGGGGAGCAACGTCAGGCTGCAGCAGGGATGCTTGCAAAACTGCTTGCTGATTTTGCAGGTGTAAGCTAGTGAGCCAACGGCTTCGTTCACAACTCTCTTGTCATTTGTTTTCCATGTTGGTCTTATCAATTCCTCTTTCCTTGGTCCTGTTACTGAAACGTTCTTTGACAGGGAGACCTACTGCACGCTGTAGTGACGCCTCAGCATCGTTTCTCAGTTTCATCATGTTGGCTGCAGTAATAGTTGCGTGGGAATGAATGCTGGGATCTCGGCTTGAGGATTCTTTGAGAAGAAATTAAAGCAACTCAACCAACAAGAAGATTGCGTCTCAGCTAAGGGTGCGTGCACACAATACAGTAAGAAATTCTCTTATCGCAGCCGGGTCTCTTGCTCCATGTAACACGAGGAATCCTTAAAGCAGAGTAGAAAAGTCACCGGGAACAGCAGAAAAGTCCAGAACCCACTGTGAGATCTAAAGTTAAGATTTTGTTTTCTTAATTTTTGTAGTTGTGTTCCCTGTCTATCTTTAAACTGCTTAAGAATGTTTGGGCATTGTTCTCAATGGACCAAACTGTTTATAAATGCGCTGATACTATCAGCCAAAGGACCATGGGAAAGAAGCTGCCAGTCTCGCCATCGTGACCTCGTTCTGCTTAGGAGGTTCATGCAGGAGAGGAGTTGTTGCTGTTTTTAAACCCCTGCCCTTCTCAGGCATGACTCCTAGTAATTTTATAGATAATGATAAAATGAGTTCCATATACTTTTTCCTTTGGTTTTATTTTGTTTATATATTAGTGCTCTGTCTACAGGTACACCTGCACGCCAGAAGAAGGCATCAGATCCCAGTATAGATGGCTGTGAGCCACCAAGTGGGTGCTGGGAATTGAATTTGAGGTCTCTGGAAGAGAACCCAGTGCTCTTAAGTGCTGAGACATCTCTCCAGCCCTTCTGTTTACTTTTTAAATATTATTTTTAGATTTTTTTAAAAAAGGTTATCTTGTGTGTGTGTATGTATGTATACACACACACACACACACACACACACACACACATATATATATATTATATTCTTTATATAAAGAAAACAGACTTTGGGAAAGGACTTGCTATGTTCCTAGATCTACAAGCGACTCAGGGATCAGGAATGTAGCCTGCCCAGTATGTGCCAGGCTCTGGGGTCAATCCCCAGAACCACAGAAGAAAGAGATTCAGTGTTTCTGGACGTTGAGACAAAAAGCAAGGCGTAAGGACAGAAAGACGGTGAACATGTTGGGGTTGGCCTGGCACTATGTACTCTGATGCTAATTGCTGGCCCCAGAACCTAGTTGCTGTCCTGACCAGCACACTTTCACGTACACCTGTCCTTGTTATGGAAACCTTGCTCTACCTATTTAAAGTCGATTGGTTAATTAAAAAGGCCTATACTTGATAGGGTAGAAATGAGGTAGGCATGGTTAAGGCTCTCGGGCTTTGAGAGATAAGAGGATCTTGGGTAAGAGAGAGAGGTCCTGGAGGAGGGGGAAGGAACAGAATTTCCATGGGAGAGGAAAGAGCCAGGAGGGCCAGGAGGAGGAACTCCGAAGTTCCGCGTGGGAAGAAGCGGCCCAGATGAGCAGCATAAGCAAGTGTTCTGGGATTATGGACCGGAAACAGCCCAGATAGGAATGATTAAAGCAGATGGCATAGGGTGGGGGCTGGGAGATTATGGAAGGTAGTTTAGGGCGCTAACATCTGACCAGCCCCAGGTAAAAGATAAGGCTATTCTGAGCAGGGCATGGTGGCGCACGCCTTTAATCCCAGCACTTGGGAGGCAGAGGCAGGCAGACCACTGAGTTCGAGGCCAGCCTGGTCTACAAAGTGAGTCCAAGACAGCCAAAGCTAACACAGAGAAACCTTGTCTCGAAAAACCAAAATAAATAAATAAATTAATTAATTAAATTAAATAAAAAATAAATAAAGCTATTCTAAAATACAACAGCCAGCTGTATCTTTACTGAATGTGAGAGTGGGCTAGATAACACTGCTGTAATAATTATAGGCTATTTAGTAATAAACACTATTAGATATTTATATGTTTACTACAAGGCGAAGACCTTTGTTCCTGCTGCTGAGGTGTGAGACTGTCATCTGTCTGTTACATTGTAGGTAAGCAGAGGGCAACGGACCTGTCACAGTGACCATTAAGCCCTGACTAGACAACCTTCAGGACCTAGTTATGTCACTCGAGTTTCCTTTGCTTCCATATTTTTTTTCCATATTTTTTTTATTACCAAAGTTTTGTGTCCAGGAAGGAAAAAAAAGATCTTTATTGGGAGATGGAGAAAGGCAAGATAATGGCAAATAAGATTTCTTACAGATGTTTTGCATAAAAACTTGGCAAACAGTATATCTGAGTAATGCTTAGCTGGGAAGCCATCATTGTATAGTTTGGAATTGCTACATTTCCTAAAGATATTTATTTTTAGTATCTGGAAAAATATTGTGTGACACTTGAGTGAGGGAAGAAAGGAACTCTTAAGGCCCTTAGTTTCACTTTTTATTCTATGTTTTCAAAAGAATTTAAAAAAAAAAAGTGAAGCCGGGCGTGGTGGCGCACACCTTTAATCCCAGCACTGGGGAGGCAGAGGCAGGCGGATCGCTGTGAGTTCGAGGCCAGCCTGGTCTATAAAGTGAGTCCAGGACAGCCAAGGCTACACAGAGAAACCCTGTCTCAAAAAAACCAAAAAAAGAAAAAAAAAGTGAATTTTTCATTTTTATTTTTATCTATTTATTTATGTATTTATTTACTTATTTATTTATTTTTGACAGTGTCTCACTAGCTGGTTTGGAACTTGCTTTATAGGCCAGTCTAGCCTCAGATTTATGGAGATCCATCTGCCTCTGCCTCCCGAGTGCTGGGATTAAAAGTGTGCACCGCACTGTACCTGGCATTTGGGGGTATTTCTTAGGGCATTTTTGATGAAAGCAGATTCACAAGGGAAAAATGGTTGATATGAGAATTATCTTCAAAACTCTCTCCCCAAAAGGAGTGAGTTGTCGAGGAGAAGGCACCAATGAGCTTTTAGATTTATTTGTATTATTTTAATGTGTGTGTGCTCGTGTATCTCTGTGTGTGCATGTGTATCTCTGTGTGTGTGCATGTGTATCTCTGTGTATGTGCATGTGTATCTCCGTGTGTGCATGTATATCTCTGTGTGTGCTCGTGTATCTCTGTGTATGTGCATGTGTATCTCTGTGTGCTTGCATGTATATCTCTGTGTGTGCATGTGTATCTCTGTGTGTGTGTGTGTGTGTGTGTGTGTGTGTGTGTGTGCATGTGCACATGAATACAATGCTTTTATAAGTCAGAGACGATGGATCCCCTTGGACCTTGCATCACAGGTGCTTATGACATGTCTGATATAAGTGCTTGGAACCACCCTGGTGGTGATGTCACACACCTTTAATCCCAGCACTTGGGAGGTAGAGGCAGGCAGATCTCTGTGAGTTCCAGAGCATCCAGAGCTACACAGAGAAGCCCTGTCTCAAAAACCAAAACCAAAACAAACAAACAAAAGTGCTGGGAACCAAACAAAGTCCTTTGCAGAATTAGTGTCTGCTCTTAAACACTGAACCATTGCTCCAGTGCCTGTAATAATGGTTCAAAGATGCCAACAATACTGTGTAATGTTGGAGGAAGTGGGAACATACTCTAGGGTGCCCAAAAGAAGCCTCATAGGCAGCCTTTTATAAATTATCTTTAGTCACGTGGTGGTGGTGGTGCACGCCTTTAATCCTAGCACTTGGAGCCAAAGGCAGGCAGATCTCTGAGTTCGAGGCCATTCTGGTCTGCAGAGGGAGTTCCAGGACAGCCAGGGCTACACAGAGAAACCCTGTCTTGAAAAAAACAAAAAAAAAAAGGATATATATTTTTTATAATTGATGTTTTAAATATTATTTTTATTGTTATACATTTCTTTGGTTGGTTGATTGGTTAGTTTGGAGACATGTTGATCTGAAACTCAATATGTAGCTAAGAATGGGCTTGGATTTCTGGTCTCCCTATTCTATCCCTTGAACGTAAGGATTTCAGGTTTGTACCACCACACCTGGCTATGTCTTGAAATTTTTGAGATAAAATTTAAAACAAAGGTTTTATTTTATTATATGTGTGTGTGTGTGTGTGTGTGTGTGTGTGTGTGTTTATTTGTTTTGTTTTTCAAGACAGGGTTTCTCTGTGTCACCTTGACTGTCCTGGACTCACTTTGTAGATCAGGCTGGCCTCAAACTCGCATCGATCTGCCTGCCTCTGCCTCCCGAGTGCTGGGATTAAAGGCGTGTGGCAGCATGCCCAACTAAAGGCTTTATTTTAAATTTTCCATATGATTTGATTTCCCACCACAAAAGAGATTTAGACAATTGCTCTTTTAGCCAGGTAGAGTAGCACATAATCAGAATCCTGGCGTATGAAAGGCTGAGGCAGGAGGATTGCTATGTGTCCTAGGCTAACCTTAACGATGTCATAAGTTTCATGCCTGTCTAGGCTATGAGGCAAGATCTTGTTTTAAACAAAGGACTAACAAAAAAAACCAAGAGTTTTAAGAGTTGAGTCTTGAGAGATGACTCAACAGTTAAGAATGCTTTCTCCTCTTCTTGAGGCCAAGTTTGATTCCCAGCAACCAATGCAGATCACAGCTGCCCTGCCCCTCAAGCTCCAAGAGATCCCTCTCTGACCTCCAGTGTGACACACACAGATACACACATGCACACAAAAATAGAACTTTTTTTCTTTAACTCCAAGGAAGAAGGAATCTATTCAAGCAGAAGTTCAAATTTTAAGGCATAATTAGTTTGTTTGGAAGCAATCTCTAAATATTTAATTGGTTTTAACTAGAGGAATTCTAGATTGAGAAAGAAGAAACTAGTCTTGGATGTGGGCTTTTCTTTGTTTTAAGGAGCCCCTAAAAAGGATGGGTGCGTGCTAATCTAGCCCAGGGTGAAGATCCCGGGTGCGGGTGTTACAGTAGCTTCATTATTGCACAAATTCTGCCCTTGAAATTATCTTTGTAATTTCTGAACGCAGATAAGCCAGCACAGTTATTTGGAGGTCATTGCAAAGGGTCAGATAAATATTTATCAAAAGCCAGAAAAACTAGAGTGCAAGGCCACAAGGAGGTCTTGTTTTGAAACTCGAGTGCGTTTCAGACACTTGTGCACCAGCCTTGGCTTCTGGGTGAGAACAAAGGTAGACGTGCTTAATAACTGGAGAAAGTACTGGAAACCGATTCTACACCTGTAGAGTGTGCAAGAAGTTAGATCCTCATTCTGATCCTCCTTGGCCAACAGCCCAGACACAAAGAAGCCTTCCCAGGACCAAACATTTGTCTCGCTCCATGTCCTTACTCAGCTTCTCCTTTTGGACACGATTTGTTGGATATTTTCCAGGTATGTAGCAGCGAAGGATTGGGCTACTGCTCTCTGATGTCACAAATCTTCCTGAGGAAGTCATACTTTTCACAAAGTAGTCAACTACATGAACTAACGACAGAAAACACCCTGTGCTTTTGCCCTGCCAGCATCAGGTGCCGGCTGTGTTCGGCACTAAGAAGCACAGAGCTCTCAAGGATGAATACTGATAGAGCTTTTTTTTTTTTTTTTTTTGCAAAGGAAGGTACCAGAAGGGGTTTAACAAAAGCTGTTCATTGATTAGCATCTTATATAAGCCACCGTGCCTCTACATCAACGCTAAGATGGCCGTGTCAGGTGTTGTAGAGGCACATGAAAGGCATTATATTCTTCTCACATGCTATCATTTAAGTTAAGTAGACAATTTTGTGTTCTCGCCATTAGCAGATGAAAACAGATTATTTAAAAAGGATACTATTATGGCTAGGTGTTGTGGTGAGTGTCTTTAATCCCAGCATTTAGGAGGCAAAAGCAGGTGAGTTCGAGGCCAGCCCAGTCTATATAGTGAGACTCTTTCTTAATCTCCCATCACACTCCACAACATGAACCTTAATAAAGTGCAATGATTGTCATTATAACTTGAAAAAGACTGTTTTTTATGTAGGAGTGAAATATAAAATAGCCTTAAAATATATAGCTGGAAATAAAAGGTTATGGCTGTAAACATTAACTGTTCTAACTATCCATTGTCAAGGTTAAATAGAAGACTGAGAAATTCCAGAAACTTCCAATATCTCAGCACCAATTTTGTTTGTTTGTTTGTTTGTTTGTTTTTTGCCTAAAATTGTCATTTTATTTTATCCGCTGTCAGGGCAGTCAGTGTTGACCTAAGGCACAGCATGGCTGCTTCAGGGCCTGGAGAAGCAAGCCTTCCCTGGTGGTTGGGGGAGGGGCGCGCGGGGGTTGGGGACGGGAGGATGTTGCAGGGGGTTGGGGGCTGGGCCACCAGATTACTTTAGTACTGGTTGCTGACCATCAGACCCCAGCCCCAGCAGCCCAAAGGCTGTGTTGAAGAGGTTGATGAGAGAAGAGCCATTTGTGATGAGAGTGGATTTCAGGCCCCGGGACTGGCAAAGTTTCACCTGCATCTCCGGCCCAGCCACAGCCAGGTCCCTGATAGTGCCGGGGCCCAGAGCGTCTGTCATCTCCTTGAACTTCTTTGCCTCTATGTCGGCTAGATGCTGTGCCTTGCTCACCGCCAGCTGCAGCTGGGCCTGGGCATAGACCAGTTCCTGATCTGGCTGCAGCTCAGCTTCTAATGCTCTCCCTTCTCTTGCCACGAGGAACTTCAGAATTCCTTCCCTGAGCCCACGTGACTCTACTCCTGTCTCATGCTGATTCTCCTCCTCTTTCCTCCATCTTTGCTCCCCTTCCCCACGCCCCCCTTTCTGTATTTTTGTTTTGTTTTGTTTTGGGGTTTTTTTTTATTTGTTTGTTTTTGTTTTTTCGAGACAGGGTTTTTTTTGTGTAACCTTGGCTGTCCTGGACTCGCTTTGCAGACCAGGCTGGCCTCGAACTCACAGGGATCTACCTGCCTCTGCCTCCGGAGTGCTGGGATTAAAGGTGTGCACCCCCACACCCAACTTCTTTTTTTCTTAACTTATTTATTATTATGTATACAGTGTTCTGCCTGCATGTACACCTGCAGGCCAGAAGAGGGCGTCAGATCGCATTATAGATGGTAGTGAAACACCATATGATTGCTTAAAATTGACCTCTGGAGGGCAGTCAGTGCTCTTAACCTCTGAGCCATCTCTCCAGCCCTCAGCACCATTCTTATTCCTAATTTTTTGCTGTTGTTTTGTTGTTTGTTTTTTGAGCCAGGGTCATTTCATAACCTTGGCTGGCCTGGAACTCACTATGTAGATCAGGCTGGCCTCAAATTCATAGAGTTCTGCCTGCCTTTGCCTCCCAGTATTGGGACTAACGGCATCCTAACTTGTTACTTGTGTCTTAGGGACAGTTATTGTTGTTGTTGTTGTTTATTTTGTTTATTTGTTTGCTTGTTTTCGAGACAGGGTTTCTCTGTGTAGCCTTGGCTGTCCTGGACTCACTTTGTAGATCAGGCTGGTCTCGAACTCACAGAGATTTGCCTGCTTCTGCCTCCCAAGTGTTGGGATTAAAGGCATGCATTACCACTGCCAGGCTCTTAGGAACAGTCTTAAACAATTTATTTCAATGATGTTTTTGAGGACTGCTGTTAGGTGTCTTGCTAGGAATAGTGAGTAATCAGACACAGCTACACAGTCTTTCTTTTTAAATTGTAACTAGTAATTATGAAAACAGTAACCAAAATGCAGTGTGACAATGTAACATTAGAGACTTTCTTTTTTTTTTTTTTTTTTTTTTTTTTTTGTTTTTCGAGACAAGGTTTCTCTGTGTAGCCTTAGCTGTCCTAGACTCACCTTGTAAGATCCACCTGCCTCTGCCTCCTGAGTGCTGGGATTAAAGGTGTGCACCACCACACCCAGCCTGATGCCCTCTTCTAATCTGCAGGTATATTTGCAGGCAGAGTACCGTATACATAATAATAATAATAATAATAATAATAATAATAATAATAATAATAATAATTATTATTATTATTATTATTATATATATATATAAAGGAAAATAGAAATTTACAAAAGAAATAATACAAGGAGGGAATAATTATTCTTTTTGAGATTTGGGGTCAGTGAAATCTTTTTTTAAAATTACATTTATTTTTAAATTTGTGTGTACAAGTATGTGTGTATGGGTACATGTACTTGAGTACCATGTCACTTGTGTAGAGGTTAAAGGACAACTTTTGGGAGCTGTTTCTTTCCTTTGACCATGTGCCTTTAGGGGCTCAAACTCAGATTGCCAGGCTCAGAGACAAGTGCCTTTACCTTATCTTCCAGGTAACATTGTCTTACCTGACCGCAGAATGGCAAGAATTAATGATTCAATCAGAGGGTAAAGTACAGACAAACCCGCCAAGGGCAAAGGTCACACAAAGGACTGTGTGGGTGCAGGAGGAACTGTGAATTATCTGGTAACATGGAGCTCTGCTAAAGCAGATGGCTTATTTGGTTTCTTTGTATTTAAATCTTCCTAGTGCAGAGCCTGCTGCCCAAGGATGTGCGTGTCTAAAGAGTTTGGACGTAATGTCACGTCCCCTGGCTTAGTTCCTTCTCTATTGCTGTCATAACACACCATGACTATGCAGCTCCTAAAAGGAAGAGTTGATTTAGACTATTTGGTTCTAAAGGGGTACGAGTCCTTGGTGAGGAGGCATGACAGCAACGGAAGGCACAGTGGCAGGGCCAGGAAGCTGAGCGATCACATCTTTCCACAAGCACAGAGCAAGAGATCAAACTGGAAGTGGGGCAAGGCTGTATAAATTACCACACATACATCTTCCAGCAAGGCTGTTGAGCCTTCTAAACTTCCCCAAACGGTGTCACTGACTGGAACCAAGTATTCAAATATCCCACTTTTTGTTGTTGTTTTTTGTTTTTCAAGACAAGGTTTCCCTGTGTAGCTTTGGCTATCCTGGACTTGCTTTGTAGACCAGGCTGTCCTCAAACTCACAGGGATCCACCTGCCTTTGCCTTTGCTGGGGTTAAAGGCGTGTGCCACCATGTCCAGCTCCAATGTCATTTCTTATTCAAAACATCGAACCTCTCTTTGGCTTACATAGAAGTCAGTAAGCAAAGGAATCTTGATGATTTAGTTTCAGGGGTCAGCCCCTAAGCAAAAAAGAAAGGAGGGAATAGAGCTTGGAACAGATAGGCAAATTGTCCACACCCTTACTGTGGTTGAGTAATAGCCTTATATGACATGGCAAGTGTCTGCTCTTTTAACTTTGTCTTCCAGCCTCCAACACATTAGACTCTTTTAAATTTTTTATGCAGCCAAGACCTCACTATACAACTTTGGCTGCCCTGGAACTCAACTCATGATATAGAGCAGGCTGGTCTTGAACACACAGATCTGCCTGTCTCTGTCTCCCAAGTGCTGGGATTAAAACTATGTGCCACTATGCCGGATCCTATTTTTAAGTGTGTGTGTGTGTGTGTGTGTGTGTGTGTGTGTGTGTGTGTGTGTG
>OU015743.1:46105753-46126233 GCA_907169655.1 Acomys percivali | reverse complement strand
GTGTGTGTGTGTGTGTGTGTGTGTGTGTGTGTGTGTGTGTGTGTGTGCTTTCTCATGCCACGGCATCCATGTGGATATCAGAAGACAACTTTGTGGAGTCTGTTTTCCTTTCTCCTGTTCTCCCTTTTCGTATATTCTGGGGCTCACACTCAGCCTTCAAACTTGCATGGCCAATGCTTTTACCTGCTGAACCCTATTATTGGGTTCTTCTAGGTAGCCCTGGCTGTCCTGGAACCCAATTTGTAGAACAGGCTGGCCTCCAACTCACAGAGATCCTCCTGCCTATGCCTCCCTGAGTGCTGGGATTAAAAGCTGTGCCACTGTACTCGGCAGAAGTTTTTATTATTATTATTTATTTATTTATTATTTATACAGTATTCTGCTTGACTGTGGTGCCTGCATGCCAGAGAAGGGCACCAAATCTCATTATAGGTGGTTGTGAGTCACCATGTGGTTGCTGGGAATTGAACTCAGGACCTTTGGAAGAACAGACAGTGCTCTTAACCTCTCAGCCATCTCTCCAGCCCCACAAAAGATTCTTTCACTGGATTCCTGCCTAGCCAGCCATTGGTTGCATATCATCATGTAAGTCTCTGGTACAGTAACACTTCTTCACACAGGCCTGTCCTTTTGAGTCCTTCTAAGGTAGAACAGCCATGTTGCTCATGTTGTTTCTTCTTGCTCAAAGACAACACATCGAGCATACCCTCAGGTGACCTGTGTCATGCTTAATTCCTTCCTTTTGAGTGTGATTTACCTCCAACCAATAGAATAAGAGAGTGGTGCCAGGCAGTGGTAGTGCATGCCTTTAATCCCAGCACTTGGGAGGAAGGGGCAGGCGGATTGCTGTGCGTTTGAGGCCAGCATAGTCAAGGCTACACAGAGAAACATTGTCTCAAACAAACAAACAAACAAACAGAATAAAGGAGTGGTGATGATGGAGCTTGGCTATGGCAGGCTGGAACAGTAGACTTTACCTTTACTGTCATGTTGTGAGAATGCTTATGAAGATGCTTACCTGGTAAAGAATCTTGACTACAGCTTTGTGAGCCCCTGAGAAGAGTGTGCCCAAACTCCTGACTCACAGAACTGGGAGATGACTGATATGTATTGTCTTGAGCTGCTAAATATGTAATCTGGTCACGTCTAGACAGGGTTTCTATGTGTAGCCTTGGCTGTCCTGGACTCACATTGTAGACTGGGCTGGCCTTGAACCCACAGCAATCCACCTGCCTCTGCCTCCCAAGTGCTGGTGTTACAGGCATGCCCACCACACCCAGCAACATAAAGAAAAGTATGAAAGCACACTTCTCCCTTGTGGTATCTCTAGAGTTTAGGACACTGAGTGACAAGCAATTGTTGGTTATATCAATGGATGAGTGGATGGCTATGGGATGGCAGATGATGGGATTGGATTCTGGGAACATGGCTGGTGGTCTCAAACTAAGCAACAATACTCTTAAAGGTCTACTGGACAGGTGTACATGTGGCTAAAGGACTTCAGAAGGGCAGTGTTCTGTTCTGTTTGTTTAGGTTTTTCGAGACAGGGTTTCTCTGTGTAGCGTTGGCTGTCCTGGAGTCGTTTTGTAGACCAGGCTGGCCTCGGATTCACAGCGATCTACCTGCCTCTGCCTCCGAGTGCTGGGATTAAAGGCATGTGCCACTATGCCCAGCTCCGTGTTCTGTTTTAAGCTTCTTTTTACCTTGTTTTGTTTGGGTGTTTTTGTTTTTGTTTTTGTTTGTTTTTTTAACTACAAGCCTCAATCAGTAAAAGATTTAACAATATGGTGGTGATGGCATGCGTCTTTAGTTGCAGAGTTTGGAAAGCAGAGGAATGTAGTTGAAGGCTAGCCTGGTCTATAGAGGGAATTCCAGGACAACCTGGGCTACATAGAGAAACCCTGTCTAAAAGGAAGGAAGGAAGCAAGCAAGTATTCTGCAAGCGGTGCTGCACAACTATAATTCCAGCAATAGGGGAGGCAGAGGCAGGTGGATCTCAGTGGGTTCAAGGCTAGCCTGGTCTACAAAGTGAGTCTAGAACAGCCAAGGCTACACAAAGAAACCTTGTCTCAAAAACAAAAAACAAAAAAACAAAGACAAAAACAAAAATAGAAAGAAAGGAAGGGAGGGAGGGAGGGAGGAAGGAAGGAAGGGAAGAATCATAAGATCCCATATTTATTCTTTGAGCCGCAGAGCATCGGTAGGGAAGAGCTCTTATGACAGTAGAGAAGTCCAGAGTAAATCAAGGAACTCATGGAAACTAAGTGGCTGGTGAGATGGCCCAGAGGGTAAAGGTGCTTGCTGTGGCAATCTGAGTTAGACCCCTGGAACTTTCCCTTACCCCAGTAATAATAGTGGTTGGTATGGGGATTTGAGACAGGGTTTCTCTATGTCACAAGCCCTGGCTGTCCTGGAACTCAGTATGCAGACCAGGCTGGTCTCAAACTCAGAGTTCTGCCTGCCTCCATCTCCTGTAGTTATGATTAAAGGTGTGCCACCACCTGCCTGAGAACGCCTTAAATGCCTGAGGAGAACTGGGCTTTTCTCCTGCTAGCCAGACACTCAGGATGGGTTGTTCGGATTTTACTTTGCTCTTGAGGGAAGGATGACCCAGAAACTGGCTGACTAAAATATAAAAAGCTAGATGAAATGGAAAGGAAAAGGACTTAGGTTTCTAAATCAAAGAGATATCTATCTATCTATCTATGTATCTATCTACCTACATTTCTATCTCTATCATCTATCTATCTATCTATCTATCTATCTATCTATCTACATATTTATCTACCTCTATATCTATCTATCTATCTATCTATCTATCTATCTATCTATCTATCTATCATCTATCTAGTTATTTATTTTAAAGCCTTGCTTGTTTTAGGAAGAGAGACTGAACATTGTTTCCCAGTCAGGGATGTCAGCGAGGTCAAGCCAATCTTGTGTTCTTTTCATGTCATAGCTGGCCTTTCTTCTTTCCTCACTGCTGCACCTTCCAAAAGAGACATCCAAAAAGAGAATAGACAATGTCCCAAATTTCCATCTTCAGACTAAAATCTAAAATGTAAATTATTTCCCCCTCAGTTTTCTGAGACAGTGTTTCTCTTTGTAGCCCTTGCTGTCCTGGAACGTATAGACCAGACTGGACTTTAACTCAGGGATCTACCTGTCTCTGCCTCCTGAGTGCTGGGATGAAAGGCCTGCACCACACCACTGCCAAGCTTTTCTCCAGACAGGGTTTCTCTGCATAGCCCTGGCTGTCCTGGACTCGCTTTGTAGACCAGGTTGGTCTGGAATTCACAGTGATCAGCCTGCCTCTGCCTCCCGAGGGCTGGGATGAAAGGCGTGTGCCACCACGCCAGGCCCACTGCCCAGCTTTAAATCCTAAACTTTCTTAGCAGCTTTTGTTTTTGTTTTTAATTTGAAGATTTGTGAGTGTGTATCCATGTGAAGGTACATGCACATGTGAGAGCGTGTGCCCTAAGAGGTTAAAAGAGGATGTTGGATCTCTCAGCGATGTAGTTTCAGAAGTTTGGGAGACACTCGACGAAGATGCAGGGCTGCAAACTCTGGTCCTCAGGAATGAGCTGTAGTGGCTCTTACCAGGTAAGCCATCTCTCTAGCCCCTGAGCAGCTTTATTTTCTGTTATGCTGACCTGGATAGATATCCCAGTGCCAACCATTGGATATTTGCGTTGTTTTTCTGCTAGAGTTAAGATTTTTAAAAAAAATGATCATGAGGTTTATGAGTATTTCTGATCTCAGGCAATTCCTATGTGTCTTCACTAGTAAAACATGAACCCTGAGTCCTCCTTGGACGTCACCAGTCTCTTTAAGCCTGGTCAGTTGGCTTGTGCCTGTAATCACAGCACTGAAGAGGCAGCAGCAGGTTCAAGGCCAGCCAGGGCAGTATATATGGGGACTCTGTCTCAATGAAAATCCCCAAATTAATGTCCCTTCCTAACCGGGAACTTTGCTTTGTTTTTGTCAGTTCTCTAATTCAAAGACAAGACAAACTCCCATGAAGGATCCATTTGGGTTTTGTTTTTTTGTTTTTTTGTTTTTGGAGACAGGATTTCTCTGTGTAACTGTAGCTGCCCTGGACTCACTTTGTAGACCAGGCTGGCCTCGAACTCACAGCTATCTACCTGCCTCTGCCTCCCGAGTGCTGGGATTAAAGGCGTGTGCCACCACCACCCTGCTCCATGAAGGATCATAATATACAATGAGGGTACATCAGTTTTCCAGACATTGTTGGTCTGTCTACCTGGATTTCTGTGTTGTTTCCCATTATTCCCAGGTTCCTTACCTCCCAGTGTTCCCCACATGTTAGAGTGCCTTCTTACTTGTTGGGCTTTTGGGAACTGGAACATTAGGGGTTATCCCTTGGACATGATGATGCTGTAAAAACTTTTCACAGTACTCACGGTATTCCCGAGTAATGCAGTAGGATTAGATTTCCTACTCTTCTGGTTAGATTTCATCATGTGACTTCACTGGCCAATAAAATGTGAGTGCACATTGCTTCTGGTAGAAGATATATATTTTTTTCAATTTTTATTTGTTATTAAACAGATAGATCACAGGGCAGCAGTGGCGAACACTTTTATTTTTATTTTATTTTATTTTTTTAAATGTGTAGTCCAGGCTGGCCTCAAACTCGTGATCCTCCTGCCTTTGCCCCCTTCAGCAAATCCTACCGGTGTGCGCCACCACAACCAGCGGCGAACACTTTTAATCTGAGCACTTGGGACACAGAGGCAGGCAGATCTCTGTAAGTTCCAGGATAGCCTGGTCTACAGAGTGAGTTCTAGGATAACCAAGGATAGATGGAGAAAACCCTTCTTAGAAAAAAACAAAAACAAACACAGGGCTGGAGAGATGGCTCAGCGGCTAAGGGCACTGACTGCTCTTCCAGATGCCCCGGGTTCAAACTCCAGCACCCACATGGCAGCTCACAACTGTCTGTAACTTTAAGATCTGACACTCTCACATAGACATACACACAGGCAAAATGCCAATGCACATAAAATAACAGCAACAAAAAAACTACATTAAAACCAAAAACAAAACAAAACAAAACAAAAAAAACAAGAAACAAAAAAAAACAACATCCAGAGCAAGACACTGAACTTTGGCAATCATGAAAGCTTTTGTCTTAGGAAAGCACCCCAGCAGTGCAGGGACCTCAGGGACTGTAGTGAAGAATATTCTATGCTAAGCTCCCTAGGTCCACAGGACACAGTCTTTCTCCAAACACTGGAAGCTGGGGTAACTAACATTTCTCAGGTGGATTCTCCTTTGCTGGTTGTTCTTGGCTCAGGTCACCTTCCATCTCTGCCTGCAGTCTTATGCAACTGGTTGTGTCCTGCCACATTTTAGGGCCACCCCAATTCCAGAACCCCTGAGATTGGCTGAAGCTTCAGGTGCAACCATGTTACAGCTCAGTCCATCCCAAACTCTAGTCCTGCCTTCCTTGGTCCCACAGATATTTTGTTTTGTTTTATTTTTTGTTTTTGTTTTTCAAGACAGAGTTTCTCTGTGTAGCCCTTGGCTGTCCTTTGTAGATCAGGCTGGCCTCGAACTCACAGAGCCTGCCCCCTCTGCCCAGTGAGTACAGGCGTGAGCCACTGCAAAGGCTCATAGAGATGTTATTAAATTTCATACAAACTCCACTTACCTTAGGCCCACTAATGCTCCTATCAAACACAAAACAGGATAAATAAAAATTTGCCTCAGTAAGCTAATGAGGTCTGTGGGATGTTATTATAACCTAGGTTATTATAACCTAGCCTATCCTGATCACAAAAGATACCAGCCTTAGTTGCCCCAGGAGTGCTGTTTTCACCCAAATTAAGACTTGCATTATGGGCTGGTGAGATGGCTCAGAGGTTAAGAATACTTGTCTGTTCTTCTCAAAAGTCCTGAGTTCAATTCCCAGAAGCCACAAGGTGACTTATAACCATCTGTAATGGGATCTGGTGCCCTCTTCAGACGGGGAGGAGTACTTGTAGGCAGAGCACTGTATTGTCTTGTGCAGTAGCTAAGTCATTGCTAAGGTTTAATTATTCCAGATGTTCCTGCTCACTGTGAATAGTCACACCTCGACTCAGACATTAATTGTAAGGGCGACAGGAAAGAAACGAGGCTGCGTGGAGGCCGAGGCCTACTAATTAATCATTCCAGCAAAGTTAGTGGCATGAACTTTTTCCCCATGAATTTCCTAAGACTTCTTTCCTACATAATTTATTATACATTTATAACATGTATAAGGGTACTTGATGTTCCTTAGGAAAATTTTATGCAAATAATAATTGAATAATAAAGTACTTGACCTCAATTCGAGGAAGAAAAATTATATTTCACCAGCTAATAAATTCCCTGCACCTTCAACATCTGTCATTTCTTTTGAGAACTAGATCTCATCTCTTGAAAACTAAATGTTAAAACAATGCCAGCTTCTTTCTTTAGGCCTTTTAGGCAAAACAAAATATGGTAGTAGAGCTAAAGAGTCAGTGCATATGCTCTTTATTTTTCGAAAGGAATTTTATTACATAGAAAAATTTTCTCTCTGCCTGAAGGATAAACAATATAAAAATATTTCAGCTAAAAAAAAAAAGAGCCCTGGGCAGGTATTACCACAACTCTTAATTATAGCAGATATTTACTATGATAACAGAAACCAGTTTAAGGAATGCGTTTTATTAACATCACGTTCAGATAGAGATAAAAGGAGGCTTGAATGTTATCCTGGAACTGCCCTTAGCCACAGTGAAAGACCGGCAGAACCAGCCTTCAGAACAACCTCTCTGCCTACTGGGAGGAGGGCTAGACTTCACCTCTTCAGATCGCCCTCCCACGCAATTTTTCCACCTCGCAGTTAAAAGAATTAAACCCAGACTTCCGATCATGGCGCCAAGTACGTCACCTTCTCCCCTCTCCCCTAGCAAAATCCCACCCAAGTCGGCTGACCCTGCAGGGGAGTCCCCTCCCCTCCCCTATCCTGGTTGCCTGAGTCAAACCAAATTGAGATTTAAAAAAAAAAAAAAAAAGGTTTAAATTGGTCCTAGGAAACTCTCTGTTCGTTGAGTGAGGAGATAGGACCCCACTCCAGACCTGGAGGCAACAGCTCTGCGCCACAGTGCCCCTTACCCAGGCTCTGCAAAGCCCCTCAGGCCCGCAGCCTTTGTGAATAAAAACCTCCCCGGGAGCCGTGCAGGCGCAGGAGACGCGCATGCACAGCAGGCAGGCGTGTGTGCGATTTTAAGTTTTTTCTCGCCAGGTTTACATCCTCGTAATTGCTCAGCAGCCTTGTCATTTAAGAAGGCCCCCGGGATGGCTGCTCGAGGAAAGCCCGACCCCGACTAGCGCACACACGTCAGTTTCGCGGTCTTCACGATCTAGGCTGAGGCTTTTGTTTGCACCGCGAGGGGAGGGGAAGCCGACGGCGGGCCCCCTGCCCGGTGTCAGCTTCTGGGTCGGGATCCTTAGGGAAACCGAGGAACAAGCGCCCACCGCCGCAAACACCGGCGGCAAGACGCCTTCGAGGCTTTCCGCCCACACTCCGGGGTAGCCTTTGCCTGCGTTAAACAAAAGATGCGGCCGCCCTCCCTTACACGCTCGCACAGATCGCCGCACCATCCACGTGCGGAAGGCACGCGTGAGTGAGGAGATCGACCCACGCTACCCTACCCCACCGGCGGCCCCTCCCTGGCCCGGGCGGCTCCGGCGAGACACGCCGACACGCCGCGCCGGGGGCCTCGCTCTATGGCTTGCCTGGGAGTGAGAGGGGCGGGGTCGGGCGGGGCCGCGGGCGCGCAGGCGCAGTGCGGCTCTCTGCCGCCGCCGCCGCCGCCGCCCTCGCTGCACCACAGGCCCGAGACAGACAGGGGTCGGGTAGAGAGCCGGAGACTGCGAGGAGGAGGCGGCGGCGGAGGCGGGGCGACTCCGGTGACCGGGAGCGCCTCAGACTGGCAGCTGCGGCGACTCCCCCCTTTGTGTCTGGTCTGCTCCGAGCCACTGGAGGTGCTGCTTCCCGGAGGGGGCGCGGGGCGTTTCGCAAGCTCCGCTGCCCACCCCTTCCTCGGCCACCTACGTCCGTCTTCCCGCCGCCCCCCGCCCTCGGCCCGCGACGCCCGAGCTCCGCCCGGCGCCCAGAGCTGCGGAGAACGAGGCGGCGGTGGCGGCGGTGGCGGCGGCGGCGGCTTCTTCTTCTTCATCGGAGGGAGGGCTGTGATTCGCTCGCGCAAGCCATCGACGGGAGAAGACCGGGGGCTTTCACGGTGGAATTTACTCCAGGCGAGAGCGAGCGGCTAGGGTAGCCGAGATCGCCAGCCCGGGCAGCTCCGCACCTCCCCGCGTGTAGCGCGCCGGGGCTAGCCAGCCGGGCCGCCGCCACGCTCCCCTCCCCCGCGCCGGGAGGCCCACAGCCTGCGCGACCCTCGCTCGCGCGATTGTTCCGAGAAAGCCCCGTGGGCTCGCCCATGGAGGCAGGCACATTTTTCGACCCAGTCGGCTCAAAGGATTGGTTGACGTCGAAATCCGAGTGAAGGAAGCGACGAAGCGAAACTTTAAAAGGAATCCTTACTGTCCTCCCGAGTCCGGGAGTGATGCGGCTCGGGCGGCCCGGCGCCGCTGCCTGCCCCGCTGCGCCCTTCCCGGTGGTCGGCCACTTGTTCTGATCGTCAGTGTCCCCGCCCTCCACCTCAACCCCCTCACCCCCGGCTCACTGGATATGTTTTCTCCCAGACCTGGATATTTTTTTGATATCGTGAAACTACGAGGGAAATAATTGCAGGGATTTCTTCTGGGCTCCTTGCTTCTTCTTCACCCCCCCCTACGGACATGCCTTCAATTTGGGGAGCCGAGGCACCCCGTCCTAGGCGAATCAAGCCCCCCAGCCACGAGGGAGCGAAATGAAGGGAAATTCTGCAGTGGAATGAGAGCTCTACAGCTAGGTCCTCACATCTGCCATTTGTCCTTTCAAACTGCATTGTAATCCGGGCAGGATAAATCAGACGGAGAGACCGAGCAGCCTTCTGGCCGGATTTCTCCGCCCGAATTTACTTTCCAGATCTCTTTTCTTTGCCTTCCTGCTTCTTGGCTGGCTCAGGGATGACTTCCTCGCTGCAGCGGCCCTGTCGGGTGCCCTGGCTGCTATGGGCCGTCCTGCTGGTCGGCACTACGGCTGGTGAGTGGTGCTGGGTGGCGAGTCCCAGCTCCTACCCTAGAGGGTGGCCAGGGCGGGAGCCTGCGGAGGCCGAGGCCTGCGCTCGCCCTTTGCAACGTGTGCGCTCGGATCCCGGCGGAGGAACCAGCCAGGGAAATCACCTTCAGTGTTTGCGTGTAGTTTCCCGTCCCTACTCTGGTATTCCCTGACCCCTCCCCCACGAGGGGGAAAAAAGACATATTGGGTGTGGTATCTTGACATTTTTAGCTGTGAGGTAATGCAAGGATTAAAAATAATATTTTAATCCACTAGTGAACTGTCTATTAGACGATTTTGGAGATAGCGCTGGTAGTTTTTTTTTTTTTTCTTTCTTTCTTTCTGGAAAGAAGCAGATTTGGTTTGCAGTAAAAAGCACAACTAAACACTGGCTTGATTAAACCTTATCTTTACGTTTAGATCACTCTTTGGGAATCCACGATACTTTTCATTATTTAAAAGTGTTACCTGGTGAGTGGAATAAATGTTGAGGAAGCTAGAGTGTGAGTGAGAATCTTGATAACGTCGTCGTATAATAGTGTTTGTTGCCATCATCATTAATAATGTTTTGCTTCCAAGAATCTTAACTATTCTCTGTCTTTTCATCCTGGACACTCGTAATTTGTGTCCTTTTGGAATTACTGCTGGGCACAGACGTGTTTTGATAACTTTTCTATTAGTCACTTGGCGTCTGTTGGTTTTCCTGTCATTGAGACAACTTTGACCTCACATCAGACTTCGAGGAGATTTGACTCCTGAAAGTTCTTTGACATTTTACTAACGTGTGAACGGAAATGGTACTCCCCTTTCCTTTGGCCATTTCCTTTTTAATTCTCAGTCGCCTTGAGGGAGGAAAAAAAAAAAAAAAACCAACCCATTTTCTCAATGCAGTTATTTTCAAGCAACAGCCTTTTGTGATTTGCTTTTAGAAAATTTCAGGAATGAATTCTTAAATTAGTCACAAGAAGTTTAAAAATGAGTAGACAAAGTAATGGCTTTCCAGTTTTTAAAAAAGTAATTTTCACATTCAGTAATTTTTTATTGCTGTATTAGACACAGAGATTACTTGCTTTATTTACATTTTAAAGGTTTGTCCTAGGAAAATACTGAAAGAAAATCTGAAGTTTCCTTTTGTGAATTTGATACTCTTGTCTAGTGTTGGATAATATTTAGTAAATTATATTTTTGGTGGTGAGCCTAGCCTTTAATGTGTGACCTATCTCTCAAGCCCATTATATCTAGTATTTTTAATGGTAAATCTATGTAGTGTTAAAAATCATTGGAAAATCTGATTTGATTACATCTGGAGATTTGACATTTTAATGTTTAATTATTTCAGTTCTTTTTGAAGCAAAATTGAACAAATTTTCTCTAAATTTCTTTGTTAGCTGTTTAAAATCTCTAACCACATGTCATGTGGTTCCTATAAAATATGAAAAGAGTAAAAATGGTCTTGACACGTAAGCAGTCATTCTGCAAGCAGAAATCCAAGAACATTTCATTTTTTAAATTTTCTTCACCTTTTTAGAATGTAGTTTCTCGTTTATAATATTGTGCTCATCATTTTGTGACCAGGGTGATAAAAAATCAGAGAAAAATATCATTGATTTCAAAATAGTTTTTATTTGGTAAATGAATTTTGTCCTCTTTTAAAAAGGATTGTATTTAAAGAATTTTTGTCCAAAAGTGATTTTAGTCTTCTTTCCCCATAGTATATAGTCCCAGATGATGGCATCTTTGAAGCTGGATTTCAGCGTTGTGATAGTGTTTACTGAAAACCTGCTGTGCACCAACATATAGTAAAAGAGTTTTACATATATTTTCTTCTCTGAGCCTCCTGACAATTCTGTGTTGTAGGGTTTTATTATTATTATTCCCCTTTTACATAGAGTGAGGGAGAGAGTGTTAAATACAGAATTTTAAGTAACTCATCACACAGTAAATTGTGGAGCCAGGATTATAGGCTGCATCCTTACCTACCTCCTTAGTGCTAAGAGCAGCCGTAGAGCCAGCAGCAACTTCCTCTTCCTGTGGTGGAACATGAGATAGAGTAAATGCCTTTACCAGATCAGGTCACCTTTGAAAGGAAGCTTGGACATTTATAAAATAACGACACAGGTATCTATCATGCACAGCTATGGTTCTGAAAATGTACAAACTTTGTCAAACAGGTGGATCTCTAAGTTCCAGGTCAGCCTGGTCTACCTAAGAGAGATTGAGGACAACCAGGGCTACATAGAGAAACCCTGTAGCAGGAAAAAGAAATAACTGAAAGAAAGAAAACTTTGTCCGAGATTGGATTGGCTAGTGCAGCTTCCTTAAGTACAAAGTGACTAAGGAGGTCTGTGTAGACTTGGGATATACCGATGAAGCCATGTTAAATGGGAGGTGCCACTAATGTAATTGAATAGAAAAAAAGATATTGCAAGGCTAATAGATATTATGGCATTTTTGGGGGGGGGGGTCCTAGATAAGTTATCCTTGGTGGTGTTTTAAGGCAGTGTAATCTTGCAACTCTGTAGACTAGGTTGGAGTCAGGCTCTTGGCAATTCTGCCTCTGCCTCTCTGAGTGCTAGGATTAAAGGCATGAGCCACCATGCCCTGAGAGTCATCTATTTAGCATTCTTGAGTGGTTAGTGAATTTGGTCAAGTAACTGCAAGTTTAATAATCTTCATTTGTGTTTCTCAGTTTGGACACTACAACAGTTACCTGAGGTTCTTGATAAAATGGGTATTATTTTCTCTGTAGTTATACTGAATTTTTTGGGCGTGGTGGGTAGTTTTTTACCCCAAAGAATTTTAAAAGAGATGCATGCTTTATATAATCAGTGCTAATTGAATCTAAGTATAGTGATTACTCACCTTTTTTTTTTGCTTTTTGAGACATAGCCTTGAATTCATAGAGATCTGCCTGCCTCTGCCTCTCCAGTGCTGGGTGCCAACCACACCTGAGTGATTGCTCACCTTCTGCTACAAATAATTTGCCGGCACAGAATTGTCATTATCATGTAGCAGTTACTTACTTTGTTTCATTTGTCTCTTTGTGGGCCCAAATCCTGAGAGAGAGTGATACCTTCCTCCCTAGTAAGAGCCATGTCAAGGCAGTAACAGAGTTGGACAAGAGGGCTAGCCCAACCCCACCGGCTTATTTCCAGACTCTGTTCCTCTAAGGTCCCATTGGCCTGTCAAGTCATACTGCCACAGAAAAGACAAGATGAGCCGGGCGTGGTGGCGCACGCCTTTAGTCCCAGCACTTGGGAGGCAGAGGCAGGCAGATCGCTGTGAGTTCGAGGCCAGCCTGGTCTACAATGCAAGTCCAGGACAGCCAGAGCTACACAGAGAAACCTTGTCTTGAAAAACCTTTAAAAAAAAAAAAAAAGAGAAGACAAGATGTATGAAGTGGTACATTTTGCACATAATGAAGGTACATCTAACATATGAGTGTGTAGTATAACTACAGAGGAGTGAAGAATTCAAAACCCCATTCTACTCCAGAGGATTGGGAAGGCAGGTGGTATAGGGAGGGTGTTTCTCTTAGAAGGTGAATAAGCCTTTCTTGCAGTATTAGTGTTGGTAGTGTCTGTGAAATGTAAAGTCTCCCAGTATTCCAGAATCAGAGGCAGGTGGATCTTTGTGAGTTCAAGGCCAGCCAGGTTTAAAGAGCAAGCTCCAGGTCAGCCAAGACTCCACAGAGAAACCCTGTCCCTCCCCCCCACCCCACCCCCAGAAAAATGAATTAGTATCTTTTGTTTCATAATGTTAAGGATGAAACTTAGGGCTTCCTGCATACCAGGCAGATATGCTTATCACTGAGGTATATTCCTAAGTCTCTTATTTTGAAATTGCTTGGTAGTCTGACATATTATGATTTACATAGAGGATGTTTAAGAAAACTTAGTGCATGGATTATAAAAAGGAATTGGAGGGAGGCAGAGGCAGGTGGATCTCTTGAGTTGGAGGCCAGTCTGGTCTACGGAGTGAGTTCCAGGACAACCAGGGCTACACAGGGAAACCCTGTCTGGGGGGTGGGGGAAGGAATTGGAGGGCTGGAAAGGTGGCTTAGAGGTTTTGAGCACTTGATGCTCTTGCACAGAACCTGGTTTGGTTTCCAGCACCCACACACACACAGCTCAGAACCATCTACAACTCCAGTTCCAGAGGGTCTGACCTCTTCTTCTGGCCTTTGCAGGTACTGGGTATGCATATAGTGCGCTTAACATACATGTAAGCAAAGTATTTGTACACATAAAAATATTTTTAAAAAATGGAAGGAAGCCTGGCATGGTGGCCTACACACTCCTTTAATCCCAGCACTCACTAGGCAGAGGCAGTCATATCTCTGTGAGTTGGAGGCCATCCTTCCTGGTCTACAAAGCAAGTCCAAGACAGGTGTGTGTGTGTGTGTGTGTGTGTGTGTGTGTGTGTGTGTGTGTTACAAAGCAAGTCCAGGACAGGTGTGTGTGTGTGTGTGTGTGTGTGTGTGTGTGTGTGTGTGTGTTCGTTCCTGGGGATCAGACCCAGAATCTTAAGTGTGTTAGGGAAGCACTCTTTTGGGCATTTTATTTTCTTCGTGTGTGTGTGCTTGTGAGTGTGGGTGCACATGTAGAGATGAAGTACATCTTTTCAGGGTGGGTTCTGTCCTCCCATCTTGTTATTTCTGATGGTGTTATTGTGACTCACGAGGGCCTCCTGCTTGTTCTCTTGTCCCTGTGTCCTGTTATAATGGAGTGCTGAGATTACAGATGGAGCCACCACAGCTAAGACAGGGTGTATCTGTGTAGTGTTGGCTGTCCTGGAACTCACGCTGCAGACTAGGCTGGCCTTGAACTCTTGGAGATCTGCTTGCTTCTGCCTCTGTAGTGCTGGATCAAAGGTATGGGCCATCACTGCCTCTCCACGCCCCTCCCTTTTTTTTTTTTTTTTTTTTTTTTGGTTTCTCTGCGTTAGTTAGCCTTGGGTGTCCTGGACTTGCTTTGTAGACCAGGCTGGCCTGGAACTCACAGGGACCGGCCTGCCTCTGGTTCCTGAGTGCTGGGATTAAAGGCGTGGGCCACCATGCCCAGCTTTGTTTTTTGTTTTGTTTTTTGTTTGTTTGTTTGTTTTTTGGTTTTTTGAGACAGCGTTTCTCTGTGTAACAGCTCTAGCTGTCTTGGAACTCTCTCTGTAGACCAAGCTGGCCTCGAACTCACAGAGATCCTCTTGCCTCTGCCTCCCAAGTGCTGGGTTTAAAGGTGTGTGCTACCACCGCCTGGCTCTTTTTTTTTTTTTTTTTTTTTTTTTTTTTAATGTAGGTTCTAGGGATGGAATTTAGGTTATGAAGGTAACACAGCAAGTACTTTTACTCACTGAGCCATTTAATGGCCCTTAAGTGGTTTTAAGTTTCTATGATAATTGTTGATGAAGTATAAAAGGATTAGTGCCAAACTAAATTAGATAAGATTGTTTTGGTTTTAGTTATGGAGTCCTTACACCCCAGCCCCATTGACCTATTATATGTGTTACCTTTCTATCTACAGAATAAGAACTGTATTTGATTGATGTCTGATGGAAAAAACACAATGGCTGGATAGCTAGAAATTCACTTATTATATCTTTTGTAATATATAGAGGGACTTCCTATATACTACTACATAGTCGTACATAGTCCCTTTACAGCTAAATTTTTTAGTTTTTGTGATGAGGTCTCATGATACGGCACAGGCTGGCATAAAACTTGAGAACTTCTTGCCTCAGTCTTCCAAGCTCTGCGATTATAGACATATGCCATGTTCGGCTTTAGAACCTGGGTCTGAGTAATTTAGTCTTTAGTCCTTTCCAAATGCAATGAAGATGACTTTGCGTACTACAGACTTTATTTATTTGAGACAAGGTCTCCCGTAGTTTGGCTGGCTTTGAACTTGTTACAGAGCTGAAGCTGGCCGGGTACTGAGATTACAAGATAGACTTGTTTTAAAAAACATTTTTCTTTTTGATCTGTGAAGTGAGTATGATCAGAATACATACATACAACTTATGGATATTTGTATGGAATTAGAAATAGGCTGGTGATAAGTTAACAGGAATTTAAAAATTACTCTTTTTTTTTGTATATGGTTTTGTTTGTTTGTTTGCATGTCTGTCTGTCTGTCATGTGTACCTGTTGCCTGCAGAAGCCACAATAGGGAGTTACGTACTCTGGACTTAGAATGAGAGGTTATGAGTCACCCACCACATACGTGCTGGAAGAGCAGCCGATGACTTTCTTTTCTTTCTTCTTCTTCTTTTTTTTTTTTTCTTTTCGAGACAGGGTTTCTCTGTGTAGCCTTGGCCTTCTTTGTAGCCAGTGACTTTAAATGCCGAGCTATCTCTCTAGCCCTGATAGAAAGGATTTTATTCTTTTTAAAGTAAGCAGGTATTTTACTGGTATTATAAAATAATTTAACTTTGAATTTGCGTGATATAATTTTAGTATAAGATATATTAAAAGGAGAGCATGAATTTAATCTCTATAGAATGAGTGCTATGTAATCTGAAAAGAAATTCATTAGGTAAATAATTTGACCCTTGAAGAAAAGTCATCGGAGAATTAAAAATGACCAGTATACTTAAAAAAAAAAAAATCTCAGTTCTTTCACATTTTAATCGTCATTTGTTTATCTCTTAGGCTGTATGGATTGAATGACTTCTAGTAATTATTTTTCTTTCTTCTTCTCCCCCGCCCCCTTCTTCCCCCCAGAGACAGGGCTTCTCTGTTTTAGCCTTGGCTGTCCTGTAACTAACTCTGTAGGCCAGGCTGGCTTCATTTGCACAGAGATCTGCCTGGGTCTGCCTCCTAAATTCTGGGATTAAAGGTGTGAGCCACCTTTAAGACTTGGATAGAAAAATTTAGGACCAGACTGTTAGTCTATAACATGTATGTTCATTTTTGTAATTAGCATAGTGCTTGACAAAAAGTGTTGACCCCTTTACAGTTTCTGCATGACTAGAGTGGCCAGGAGGGGGAGGTAGGGGAGCGTTAGTGTAGGTAAGAGCTTGGTGGGGGGTGGGGGGTGGGGGGAGCTGAAGCATCCGCTTAGCAAACACATGCTCCCCATTTGTAGTTATTTAGTAAATCTTAAAGGGTGACCTGCCCATGCTCAGTGATGCAGCTCGTGATGGTGAGCTAGAGGCTAGAGTGCATGCTACTTAAAGCAAGGGTAGGGAGGTACTTAGAATTTTGAAATTTCTCCCAGCTACTTACCTTCTTTGCTTTCTCTGGGTGTCTTTTTGCTCTTCTCAATTCTCTCTTTAAAATACCGCCCCTCCTCCTCCCCCCTTCCCCACCCCTCCCCCATCTAGCTATAAGAACAGTGAAAACTTCCTGGCTCCCCAGCCTAAACGTCTTCCTTTCTGCCCATTCTTAGCGCAGATGCCGCCAGATTGACTTTCTTCAGCTTTTTTTTTTTTTAAAGTTAGCATCTTGCTGTGTAACCTAGCTGGCCTGACTTTTACTTGGTAGCCCTGTCTGGCCTCTGCCTTGTGGCGGTCTTCCTGTCCCTCAGCCTTTCTAATGCCAGGACACCGAGCGATCCGCCACACCCAGCTAGCAATGGTTTTCTAATTCCCAAATGTAGCCAGATTTCAGCCTCTTGACTTAATTCTCCCGAGCTCTTCTCTGCTGCTGCTCCTCTTCTCTTCGCTGACTCCCCTCTTTGCTATTCCTCTCCTAGGCTTTAATTATCTTTGAAAGTAAATGATGCCTAAGTGAACTGGATGTTCTGGGTTCCTGTCAGTGTTCCTGCGAGTTGTTTACTTTGGGCAGATTCCGCGCTTTTGGCCTCCCTAACCGTATCCTCATTTGTGAATGGAGGGGGCAGGCCAGGATGCCACTGTACTTATGCAGTCTTTTTGCCTATTGAATAAGAAAAGCCAGCAGTCCACTTTGAATGAAATATGTCTATTCATATATATTCATATATCATATATGAATATATATTCATATGCTATATAATTAAGCCACTTAAAATATATACTTTAGTGTGTTTATTATAATATGTAATAGTATGTATAATTGTTATAATATGTAAGAATTGCCCTTTTTTCGGGGGGAGATTTTTGAGACAGGGCTTCTCTGTGTAGCCTTGCCTATCCAGGACCATGCTGGCCTCAAACTCATAGAGATCCTCCTGCCTCTGCCTCCCGAGTGCTGGGATTAAAGGCCAGGGCCAACATTTTGAGTGTTTTCAAAAGTACATATTCACTATGTAAATTAGGTGTAGCAGTGCATGCCTTTAATCCTAGCAGGAAGGTAAATCTGCCAGTTTGAGAGAGTTCTGTGTAGAGAGACCCTATCTCACAAAACAAACAAATTACACTGTGATATTTGTACAGCCAAAACCTTTTCATCACCTTATACACAAACTTTAAAATCCTTAAAGCCCCAGCACACAGGGAGGCAGAGGCAAGTAGATCTCTGTGAGTTTGAGGCCAGCCAGGTCTACAAAGTGAGTCCAGGACAGTCAGGGCTACACAGAGAAACCCTGTCTTGAAACAACAACAACAACAACAACAACAACAACAAAAATCTTTAAAGTTGGGGCTGGAGAGATGGCTCAGTGGTTAAGAGCGCTGCCTGCTCTTCCAGAGGTCCTGAGTTCAATTCCCAGCAACCACATGGTGGCTCACAACCATGTATAGTGTAATCTGATACCCTCTTCTGCAGATAAAGCACTCATATGCAATAAATAAAATAAATAAATCTTTTTAAAAAATCTTTAAAACAATAACCCCTATTCCTTCCTCCTTCTAGACCTTCAGCCTACAGAGAACTGGGATTTAAGTTTATGCTGCCTTGTCCAGTTCTAGTATTCTTACTGATTAGCTATTTTCATTCTGTAAGGCAGAGAAAATAACTAATTAATTTTACTTTATAGCACATATATTTTTGAGGAAGTTTGTTTGTTTTTCGTTTTTTGATATAGGATTTCTCTGTGTAGCCTTAGCTGTCCTGGACTCACTTTGTAGACCAGGCCGGCCTCGAACTCACAGAGATCCGCCTGATTCTGCTTCCCCAAGTACTGAGATTACAGGCGTGGACCACTGCTCCCAGCTTTTGAGGAAAAATTTGATTGTTATTATATTTTAACCTATCAGTAAAGCTGCCAGAATAACTTAAATGTTTAAAAAGATTTATTTTAAATACATTTTAATATTTATTAAATACATAATATTTGAATATTTGAGACGATTTAAATTATTTTTATTCTTTGACATTTTTGTACAGTGTTTGATCATATTCATCTCCTCCTCCTTTCCTCAGTTCCTCCCAAGCCCGTCTCCAGTGCTCTGCTCCCCCCATCACACATGCTGTCGCCCAGCGTTTGCCCCCCTCCCATCTTGTCCCCTCCCCCGTCCTCTTTTCTCTCTTCTTCCCCCCTCTTCTTTCCTCCTCTCCCTGTTATTCTGTTGGGCCCTGGTTGCAGTGTTCATCTGGAACTGTGTGTTGTGTATGGGATCATGCAGTGGAGCCTCACTCTGAATGAACACCGACTCTGCCTGCCCCAGGAGCTGTGACTGTCCATAGCTCTTCAGTTACGGTTGGGGTCTCATGGAACCATCACCCTCCGTGCGGCTTGATCCTGCGTGGGTCTGAAGTAGGCAGCCACAGCTGCTTGTGAGTCCATGGGCACAGAAGTCCTGTCGTGCGCCCCTGGCCCTGGGGCTCTGACAGCCTTTCTTCTCCCCTCTCTTCTGCAGTTGCTCCTGTAGGGTGTGTGTGACCTAGATGTCTCATTTGTGGCCGAGAACTCCATGGCATTTTTTGCACCCTGGCCAGTTGTGTGAGTTTCTTGGTTAGCCACTTTTCACTTTACAAAGGAGCCTCTCTGATTAGAGCTAAGAACTGCACTAGTCTATGGATAGAGAGATGCAAATTAGAGGGCAGGTTTTTTTTTTTGTTTTTTTTTTTTGTTTTTTTGTTTTTTACAAGCAGGTAATTTTTCCTTAATGAAATAAACTGAAAAAACTTTTATTAGGGCATATATAAAAGTGATTTTTAATCAACATACCTGTCTTAAATAAACTATTATGAATGTTTTAGGAATTTCTTTTGTGCTGTCTGGTTACAGTTTAGATGACATTTGGTATGTGGGCATCCCTGCCTAGTAAATTTATTTCCTATGTTTCAATTTCCCATTTCATAATTGTACTAGATGACAGGATAAAGCAATCTCTACTTTTCTTTTAATTAGGGAGAAAAAAAGATTTAGCTGGCTGTGGTGGTGCATGCCTTTAATCCCAGCACTCAGGAGGCAGAGGCAGGCCGATCGCTGTGAGCTCGAAGCCAGCCTGGTCTACAAAACCAGTCCAGGACAGCCAAGGCTACACAGAGAGACCTTGTATTGAAAACATTTATTTAAAAAAAAGGCACTTGGGAGACAGAGGCAGGTGGATCTCTGTGAGTTCAAGGCCAGCCAGGTCTATAAAATGAGTCCAGGCCCGCCAGAACTATAAGAGAAACCCTGTTTCATAAATAAAATTTTTTTTCAAAGCCTCTGAGAAGGAATTATGTTACCTTTTGCCATAACATGGTATTTTGTGGTATTAGGGATCAGAACCCAGAGCCCTGTGCACACCAGGCAAGTGTTTCACCATTGAGTTGTATTCCAGCCTGGAAAAAAAAATTTGAGTACAAATTTGTCAATGAAAATGAAGAGAAAGCTACTGTCCTTTAAACCTTATTTAACGTTTTCTATGTCCACTGTTGTACGTTTTTTTCCTTTCCGTTTACTCTTTGGTTATTGCTCTCTCCATGTATGTTTTCATGTCTATAATTGGAGGTTTTGTTATTGTCTTGTTTCCCTCTTCTTTTGGAGATAGGCATTATAAATACTCATTTATACTAAAACATACAGGTTAGAACATCCTTTGAGTTTAGTACATCTAATGGGCCCGGAAGGAATTGCGTTAAGTATAGGGTGTTGCCAGGGAGTTACACATCTTAACAGGGAAGACTACCTTCTGGAAGGATGAAGGTGAACATGTGTTTACTTAGCCCTGCTCCTGAAAGGCAGGACTCAGCATTGTTCTGCTTAGCACTGTGACAGGCCGAGTAGCTGTTCTTCCATACGGTGGAGTGTCGAGCATGTGCAGGAGTCGGAAGGGCCGCCTGTGGGCCAGCTGAGGCAGCTGCTTCTTAAGCAACTAGCAGAGTGAGAACTACCATATCATTTCTGGACTGTTACTTGGTGTAATTACTTCTTTTCATTTTGACAGTGTGTGTGTGTGTGTGTGTGTGTGTGTGTGTGTGTGTGTGTGTGTG
>OU015743.1:46071909-46093792 GCA_907169655.1 Acomys percivali | reverse complement strand
TGTGTGTGTGTGTGTGTGTGTGTGTGTGTGTGTGTGTGTGTGTGTGTTTTGTCTCTGTCCCACCCCCAGCTGAACTCCAAATCCAAGGTCTTGCTTTTACTTATGAGCTAAACTCTCAATCCCTGAGTTACTAATTTTAATCTAAGACTTGTCATCATTTGCTTTAATAACTTGTCACTTCCTAAATAACAGGTTCTTTGACTTCTCACAGCTTATTTTGTTGTCCTTATTATGTAAGCTGTATAAATAAGGAAAAACTCTTTGGAGGTAGGTGGATCTCTGCGAATTTGAGACTAGCCTGGTCAACACAGTGAGGTCTAGGACAGCCAGCGCTACATAGTGGAATGACTGGGAAATAATTAGGTTAAGGTCTGAAGAAAACTTTTGTGGTTAATTGCCAGAAGACCCAGCATAGGCTGGCAAACTGGATTCTTAATCTGATACCTCAACAGCAAAAGTTACTGTTTCTTAATTTTTGAGTCTTTAAACATTAATAAAATAATGGGGTTTTTATTGTTTTGTTTTATTTTGTTTTTGCCTTTGTCATCATTAAAAATCCAGAATATGTCTGCTGGTGGTAATGCACACCTTTAATATCAGCACTCAGGAGGCAGAAGTAGGTGGGTCTTTTTGAGTTCAAGGCCAGCATGGTATACAAAGTGAGTGCAGGATTTCTAGAATATGTTCATAGAGAGTACACATTTATTTAGTTTGTTTACTATGTGGCTCTGGATGTCCTGGAACTCTATGTAGACAAGGCTGGTCTCACACTCAGAAGTGCACCTGCCTCTGCCACTCAGTGCTGGGATTGAAGGACTATGGCCCTATGGCAGTCCTATAGGTTTTGATTTCTAGAAGCTTCTCTTGTCTCTAATATCCCAGTGTATTAAAGGTTTATTTTCCTCTGCAGGAAAGTTTCATGTAAAAAAAATATATGTATACATACATACAGACAGACAGATATATACATATATAGTGTGTGTGTGTGCACGTGTGTGTATGTGTGTGATAGAGACTATATATTTATTATTTTTGCAGTGCTGTTGGTCAAACTTAGGTCCTCATGCGTGTTAGGCTATTACTCTGAGTTCTTTCTTTTTTATTTTTGAGACAGTTTCATGTAGTCCAAACAAACTCACTGTAGCTAAGGATAAATTAATCTTGGGGTGGGCTTGGTGGTGCACACCTTTAGTCCCAGAGGCAGAGGCTAGTGGATTGCTGTGAGTTTGAGGCCAGCCTGGTCTACAAAGTGAGTCCACGACAGCCAAGGCTACACAGAGAGACCCTGTCTCGAAAAACAAAAACAAAAAACCAAAAAAACCAAAAACCACAAAACAAAACAAAACAAAACAAAACAAAAAAATCCTAATCTTTCTGCCTCTACTTCCCATGTGCTAGAAATATAGGCATGTGCACCCAGCCTTTACTGTCCTATCCAATTCTGAATTTTAAACTTCATTAAGTTATGCTTAATTTATATAAAACTATTAACTTAAATATATAGTTAGAAGAAATACAGATAGCCAATAAAAACTTGAAAAAGTGTTCAGTATTTTTAGCTTTCAAGGGAATGCAATTTAAAACTGCTCTAAAGCCAGGCATGATGGTGAAAGCCTTTGACCCCCTGCACTCTGTAGGCAGAAGCAGCCAGATATCCACGTTTGAGGCCAGCCTGGTCTACAGAGTAAAATCTAGGACAGCCAGGGCTGTGCAGAAAAACTCTGTCTCTAAAAACTAAAACCAACCAACCAACCAAACAAACAAAAAACTGTTTTATGATTCCATCTTACCCCAATTAGCATGGCTGTCACCAAAACAAACAAAAACAACAACAAATGCTAATAAATGCTGATGAGGTGGGAGAAAAGAACCCTTGTGCATTGCTAGTGGGAATAGAAATCAGTACAGGCACTATGGGAGTCAGGGTCGAGATCCTCAAAAAACTAAAGTATAACTACTGTATGACTCTGCCCCATATCAGTCCTCAGGATATATCCAAAAGAGTCCAATGCACTGTGCTACAGATATACTTGCATATCTGTGCTTTTTACTTGACTGTTCACAAGAGCTAAGAAATGGAACCAACCTGGATATCCATCAGTAGATGAATGGATAAAGAAAATTTATATATATGGTTAATGTTAATTTTTAATTTATATATGTATAATGTTAAATTTATATTAATGTTTAATGTTTATTCAGTTATAAAGATAAATAAAATCATGATATTTCCAGGAAAATGAATGCTAAGTGAAATAGCCCAGTCTCAGAACACCACGTTTTCTCTCATGTGGACTCTGGAGGTTTGTCTTTTGTTTTGTTTTGTTTTTTGGTGGTGTGTGTGCATGTGTGTGTGTGTGTGTGTGTGTGTGTGTGTGTGAGAGAGAGAGAGAGAGAGAGAGAGAGGAGGAAGGAGTCTATGAAAGGGGCTCAAAGGATGGGAGGAAGAAATCTTTGTAGAGATGAGAAAGAGGAAAAACAGTCTGAGAGAATATAGCAGAAGGGAATAATTATTTGGAAAGAGATGGAGATCAGCAAAAGAGGACAGAGGGCTGTAGAGGAGGAAAATGATAAGAACAACAAAAAAAAGTGACACGTATGTATGAAAAATGCCAAATGAAACATGTTACTTTGTATGCTAATTTAAAACCTTAAAAAATACAATCAGTTCCAACTAATATAAATCTATTACAAAAAAATTAAATTGGCTAAAAGGGTTATATAATGAAGTGAACATTGTATAACATTGTCATTAGTTTTCTTTCAGTTAGGTGTTGAGCGTATCCAGCATGCTAATGTTTGCGTGCCACCCAGTTCAGCAGTAGTGAGGGAAGGAAAGAGCACTGAGGAAGATTGCCAGCAGCACCCACATCACTTTACCCACATCAAGACTTTACCAGACTTTTTTTTTTTTTTTTAGTCTAATGAGTTTTTTCTGGTAGCAGATAGGGTCACAGTATGTTGAGACCATTCCTGAAACACTTTGAGGGAAAGGCATTCAGAAATGAGAATAGGTAAGTGGTTTTCTTTGTTAATGAAGTTCTAGGTGTTTGGTAAGGCTGTCTTCCATATAGGTAATCCTTAAAATGTATTGTATGCTAGTCTTTTTTTTAATTGTTATTTTTTGGTTTTTTTTGAGACAGGGTTTCTCTGTGTAGCCTTGGCTGTCCTGGACTCCCTTTGTAGACCAGGCTGGTCTCGAACTCACAGCGATCCCCCTGCCTCTGCCTCCCAATATATGCCATTCTTTTATTTGGTACAAAACAGTAAGATGTTGTTTTCATCTTAACATAATAGAAATAAATATATTTTTAGATTATTAATTCTAAAACAAAGGGATGAACAAAAAAGTTAATCCTTAACAATTTCTTTTTAGAAAAAAATTTGAGAAGTTCCAGATAAAGGAATCATGTATCAACCAGAGTCTCAGTGTATTAGTTAAGCCTACTTCTTAACAAATATGTATCATTTAGTTAATAGTTTATTCTTCAGAGATTGCTCTGTGATTATGATGCAGTAAAATGTTGGAAATTCCAAAAAAGAATTGGAAAGCTTTTTGTAAAGTGGTCTATTGTTAGCATAGTTTTGCCTGTGCATCCTGCCTAGTCTAGGGGAAGTCTGTATTGCCCAATAGTTCTGTTGCCAGGAGTCATTAAGCTAATGCTGGATTATAGCCAGACATTCAGTTGGCCAAAGCCCTGGGAGAAAGGGAGTGAGCCGGGTGGAGGATGGGGAGATTGAAGATGGGACTGGAATAGGGATTTTTACATAATGACAGATTTTTATTGTCTCGAGTAGGTTTGGCAGACTTTAAAGTTAATTTAGGCTTCATAAGCTCTCTTGTTCTATTGTAGCATTCTGTTATTTTTTTATTTTATTTTTTTATTTTTTGGTTTTTCGAGACAGGGTTTCTCTGTGTAGCCTTGACTGTCCTGGACTCACTTTGTAGTCCAGGCTGGCCTCGAACTCACAGCGATCCGCCTGCCTCTGCCTTATTTTTTTGCTAACAAGAAACTGTGCTGCTGGGCGGTGCTGGGGCACGCCTTTAATCTCAGCAACTTGAGTGGGAGTTGGTTGTCTTCTATCGTGTGAGACCCCAGGGTTGAACTAAGTTTGTCTGGGTTGGCAGCCAGCACTTTTTACCCACTAAGCCATCTTGCCAGCCCTATTTATATTTGCTTTTTGAGACAGTATCTCACATTTGTTACATGTCATAGGCTGCTTTGAACTCTCCGTTCTTTTTGCTTACTCCTCCCAAGTACAGGATTGCAGACTTCACTCTCCTTCCTGTCCAGAAATACATGAAATACCTAGTAAAATGAACTTATTTTTGTGTATGCAGTAAGACTATCTTATTTAAGTGTATATATTAGAAAATATTATTAAAAATATTTGGTCAGGGGGGCTGGAGAGATGGCTCAGAGGTTAAGAGCACTGGCTGCTCTTCCAGAGGTTCTGAGTTCAATTCCCAGCAACCACATGGTGGCTCACAACCACCTATAATGTGATCTGGTGCCCTCTTCTGGCCTGCAGATGTACATGCAGGCAGAACATTGTATACATAATAAATAAATAAATAAATAAATAAATAAATAAATAAATAAATCTTAAAGCAAAAAATCTTTGGTCAGACATGGTGGCACATGCCCTTAATCCTAGCATGTAGGAGGCAAAGCGAGGGGCAAGTGGATCTCTGGGAGTTTGATGCAAGCCATCCTTAATTCCAGTTCAGGGGATCCAACAGGCACACATGTGGTACACATACATGCGTGCAGGCAAAAAAATTCATATGCATGAATTTAAATAAATCTAGAAAAAAGAGAAAACATAAACAATTTGTTTAGATTCTACCAAAATGACAATTTTTCTATACAAATACACCCCTCTAGTTCCTCATGCACACTTATAAAAGCATTCTGCCACTGTCTTATACAGTCAGCTCAAATGGTGTTTCACATACAATAAAGTTACTTCAAAAGTGTTTCTTCAGTAGACTGGTAATTGTGTTTATGCGTGTAGGTATGCAGATGGGCACTTGAAAAAGAGACAGAGGAGGCTGAGGATGTAGCTTAGTTGATACAGTGCTTGCATAATATGTCCAAGCCCGGAGATTTATCCTTCACGCCCTGTAAACGGCATGGTGGCATCCATCTGTAGATAATTACTGTGGAGGTGGAGGTAGACGGATAAGGAGTCCAAGGCCATCCTTGGCTATGTAGTGAGTTTAAGGCCAGGCTGAGCTACGCGAGACCTACCTCCAAAAACAAGTGTGTACATGCATATGAGGTAGCTATTATAGAGACATCGTATCTTCACTATTACTAGTGAGTAATATATTCAGTGTACTTCCTGGATCCCTGGGGTGCAGTGAATATGCTCTGAGACTTTTTTAGGGTAACTTGAGAGGTCAAATATATTTCTTAATATCTGTTTTTTTTTTAAGATAAACATTGTTTACTTCACTATGTTAATTGTTTATACTGAAGACACAGAAGTAGCAGGATGAAGCTGCTGACATGTTAGCATTAAAACAGCTACACCAAACTAAGAAGTTACGTTGTGTTCTTTGTTTCTGAGAACTGCAGTTTAAAATATGCCAGTTTCAGCAGGGCAGTGGTGGCACATATTTTTAATCTAGCACTTGGGAGGCAAAGGCAGGTAGATTTTCAGTTTGAAGCCAGCCTGGTCTACACTATGACTTCCAAGAGAGCCAGGGCTATACCGAGAAACCTTGTTTTAAAAAACCAAAACCAAACCAGCTTCAAAAATGAATATCCCAGGGCCGGAGAGATGGTTCAGCAGTTGGGAGTGCTGACTGTTCTTCCAGAGGACCTGGGTTCAATTCCCAGCACCCACATGGTAGCTCACAACTGTCTGTAGCTCCAAAATCTGATACCCGTAGACATACAATGTACATAAAACAAAAATAAATAATTTTAAAAAATGAATATCCTTAAAAGAAAAGATAAAATTTAATTTTACTAAACTAGCAGTCCAGCCAGGCATGGCAGCACATACCTGTAATCCCAGCACTCAGGAGGCAGAGGCCAGGTAGGTCTCTGGGAGTTGAAGGCGAGCCTGGTCTACAGAATGAGTCCAGGGCAGCCATGGCTCTGTTATGCCGAGAAATCCTGTCTCGAAAAAACCAAAACAACAACAAAAACTAGTGGTCCTTTCAGTTTTTATGTTTTTAGTATTTTGTGTAGCATGGTGGGAATTCTACATGTTTCTGCTGCGTACCACACTGTTAATGTGGTTATGAGCAAAAGAGTTGTGTTACTGAGTGGAAGTCAGAATTCATTGTTGTCTTTTTTTCTTTCACGTATGTGATTCTTCACCTTTAGAAAAATGACGTGTGTTTATTTTGTGTGTGAGTGTATGTCAGCTCACCATGTGTTTTCCTGGTACCTGCGCAAGCCAGATCTTCAGATCTCCTAGAATTAAAGTTACAGTTGTGAACTGCCATGTGGTGCGGAGAACCAAACACAGGCCTCTGCAGGACACGAGACACTCTTAGCCACTAGGCTGCGGACTCAGTCAGGAGACACGCTCCTGGGTATTTGCGTGGCATCTCCAGGGGTTCGCTGGAGGTGGAGAGGCCCACCTAAGGTGTGGGTGGCATCCTCCAATGGCCTGGAGTCTGCAGATGGAATGAAAAAGAGAAAGAACACCAGAGCCCCAGCTCCCCTCTCACAGGACTGGCTGCCTCACTGCCCTGTTGTCAAGAAGCAGTGAGCTCTGTAACTGTTCTAGACACTTCCTCACGGTTACAACCACGTACCAGACAAAATGCAACTTAAGGAGCAGAGGTTCATTTTGTCTCATGATTTAAGGGTTGTAATGCATTGCAGCGGCCCTCAACCTTTCAATGCTGCGGCCCTTTAGTTCAGAACATCAGTCTCCTTTTTTTTTTTTTTTTTTTTTTTTAAATTACATTGTAATTTAGATACTAATGAAGTTTTGTGGTCCTAAAGCCTGAAAAGAAAATCAGATATGGTAGTAACTATTGTTGAATGGTTATTTACTAAGCCATCATGTTCTTTATTCACTCATTGGAAGGCCAGACAAGGAAAGGTTGAGAGCTGGCAGGATGCCTATGTCATTGTGTAGCCTAAGACAAAACACAACTGTGGGCCCTCTTATTCAAAGAGCAGGAAATAAGAACTGTTACAGTCACTAAAATACCCAGCTTTTCTCTTTCTTTAGTGGTCTCTCTTTGGATATAGATCCTATTTCTTAAAACCACTTAATATCCTTTGAATAAGAGAATAATTAAAACGTAGCTCATTCACATTTTATATTTGTACAATGCTCATTAAAATGTACATAGAAAAATAGTCATTTAGAAAGAGTACTTAAAAATTTATATCATTCATGTGAATTCTGACATTCTTTATATTTGTGAAATGCCATTGAAATTGCAGATATAAAAATACTTTTATGTGTGTGCCTGAGTACATGTGTGTGCACCATGTGTGTGCCTGAGTGCATGTATGTGTACCGTGTGTGTGCCTGAGTACATGTGTGTGTACCATGTGTGTGCCTGAGTACATGTATGTGTACCGTGTGTGCGCCTGAGTACATGTGTGTGCCTGAGTACATGTATGTGTGCCGTGTGTGTCTGAGTACATGTGTGTGCACCATGTGTGTGCCTGAGTACATGTATGTGTACCGTGAGTGTGCCTGAGTTCATGTGTGTGCACCATGTATGTGTACCGTGTGTGTGCATGAGTACATGTGTGTGTACCATGTGTGTGCCTGGGTACATGTATGTGCACCATGTGTGTGCATGAGCCTGCAGAGGTTAGAAGAAGATGTCAGATCTTTGGAATTGCAGTTGCAGAAGGTTGTACGTGTCCATATGGGTGTTAGAAACTGAATCTGTGTCCTCTGAAAGAGAATTACTGCTCTTAGTCCCTGAGCTGCCCAGCCCCCGGATACACAAATATGTAACTTGGCTCATCATTTGGTAGAGTGCCTGCCTCACATCCACAAGTCCCTAAATTCAGTTCCTGGAACCACAGTAACTGGACACTGTAATACACTCCTGCACTCCCAGCACTTAGGAAACTGAGGCAGGAGGGTGAGTAGTTTAAAGCCATCCTTTGCTAGTGAGCTTGAGGCCACCCTGGGCTATATTACACCGTGGTGTGTCTTGGGGAGGGGGTGTTGGAGAAAGCTTTGTAAAGTCAGTTCTCCCTTCCAGCATTCGGATCAAACTAGGCTGTCAGGCTTGGTTAGCTTTTTTCAGAGTCAACTAAGTGGCTGCTTTACTTCTTAAGATGCACGCATTCTCTCAGAATTCAACCTTCAGCTGGCGGGTAAGGACAGGCTGAGAGGCAGAGGTAGGATGTGTTGTTGTCTTCGTCCCGTGCTGTCATAAGCAGCGGAAGTAGTTGGCTAATTTAGGAGAGTAGTAGAAGCAGGAAGTGATGTTTATCTGTAATTAGTGTTTGCAGAGCCTGGGGTCCCCGTGTCCTGATGCTTGAGTAGCAGAATCCAGACCTTATCTGAACGCTCTTATTGCGTGTTGTCCGTTGCTTCGTTACCTTGTTGGTTACTGCAGGGCTTACTATAATCTATCTTGTTCAGACACATTTATTATTTTTTTAATATTTAAAATTTATGTTTAAGTGTATGAATGTGTTGCCTGTATATATATATATGTATGTGTACCACATATGTGCCTGGTGCCTGAAGAGCCCAGAGGGTGTTGGGACCCCTGGAACCGGAATTACAGGAGGTTGTGAGCTGTCGTGTGAGTGCTGGCTGAACCTAGGTCCTCTGAAAGAGCGAGTGCTCTTGAGTCCCACTGTTCAACAGGATTGCTAGAGAAAACCTAACGTCTATCTATTGTGTGAAGATAGTATAGTTCAGACTGTGGTCAAGGCTGAGATGATCAGTAAAATACTGAAAGAGCTTTATCTTCTATAGAGTAATTTTTTTTAGCCTTTGCATTTTTTAGGTGGCAAAATAATTTCATATTCTCACTTCTTCACAGGAAGCATGTATTTATGGCTGTTTGTTAATTTTCATTGTTAAATATCTGCTTAAATATACAAGTTAAATTCCTTCCCATAAAAGATTGGTTTTTGTTGTTGTTGTTTATTGGTTTGAGACACTTTTACTAAATATTACAGGCCAACTTTGACTTACTATATAGCCTAGAGTGGCCTCAGAGTCATAGCAATCCTCTTGCCTCAGTTTCTTAAATGCTGAGATTACAGTCTTGCATCCCTACTCTGGAAATATTTTTCCTTATCACCAGATGTTGACTATATTGACATAGTGGGGTCTAGAAGCTAGGGTGGGGTACTGAACAAACCAGTGTAAGTCATCCCAGAGTAATGGGTCTTCTCCAGGGCTCTCGTGCAGTTAGATATATATATATATTAGTGTTATCTCTAGCATATAAAATGTCTATAACAAATGTTTTTTTAAAAATTGAAATTCTTGTGAGAATGAGGCCTTTCTAGGCACTCTAATCAATGTTCTATCTTTGAGATTTTAAAGAAACAGGAAATAGGGCGGAGGACCTACAAGGAAACAGGAAGATTACCCATGTTTATATTTCACATTCCATTTGAACTATCTTGGAAACACAAGGGAATCATGAAACAATGGGCGTATAAGTATTTTTTGTGTCTTTATCTGTATTTTTATCTTGTTTTTATTACATTATCATTTTTGGACACTAGAGACAGAGTGTTTTCTGTTTGGACATGCCTGGAATGCCATACATTGATCCATTATTACAGTTTTGAATTGTTCCCAGTAGCTTTACTTGAAATATAAGAGTAGTGGGTGGATAATGAGACTACGACCCCTAACCTCCACCGAGAAGATCTAGATGTGCTGACACCACAGCACTGCTCAGATCTCGACTTCTCATAACATTCCCCAGTTGAAACCAGCAGACAAAACCAAAAAAACCCTGGGGAAATGGTTGATAAAGGGAAGAGAAAAATCAGGATGTAGCTGGATCATTTAATGATACAGGAAAGGTAGAAAGTACTCAAAAAATGATGTAGGCGTATGGAAGAATAGAGCAGCTTTAAGAGGTACCTCCAATAGGCCAGGGCTGGGACAAAGTAAATAATGATGGCTGTGGGTCAGAAGCCACAGAGTAAAAGAAATTTCTTCCAGTCTATACTAACATAAACGGACGTGAGAGAGGAGATGGCTTTCATGTTAAAATAGTTTCAAATTAATAAAATATTGTTTAGATTACTTCTATTTTTCTAGAAAAGTTGGAGGGCAATTTTGGTTTTGTTTTATTTTAGTACTGTAGGATTCCAGCCAGTAAGTACAGTAGCAAGCAGTGATGGGCATAGAAAATTATCCTCAGTCGGCTACAGCAGGTTCTTGCAAGAAAGACTCAATTAATGGACGCTAGAGTTCATGGGTGAAAATATGGTTAACAAACAAGGGTTTTGAAAATATCTTCTCCATAAAATACTTAATAATTACAAATGGAGAAGCCTGGACACCACCTTTGAATGTCTTACACATCTGTGAGGATATAAAGTTTCAACAAGTTAGGTTTGAGTATAAAGTTGACTGTTTTTAACCAATTCATGAGTCAGACAGCACCCCGTCTAAAGGTCTGCAAACACATTTGATTGAGTCGAGCAGAGGGAGTGGGCTTTATATAAAAGGCAGAAAAGGAGGAGCAGGAGAGATGTCACACAGCTTAAGAGCATCGTTGCTCTGCATAGGAGCTGGGTTTGGTTCCCAGCCCCCACATAGTGGCTTATAGCCATTAGTAACTTCAGTACTAGGGGGTCCAGTGCTCACATGTGGTGCATTTACATACACGCAGGCAAAATACACAGGCACATAAAAATAAATCTAAATGTTTTTAAATTTAAAAAATAAAAGCAGAAAGGGACTGTGGAAGGCAAAAGCAGGCTGATCATTCCAAAGCTACAGGGTTAAAGCAGAGCAGACTTTCTGTCATGTTAACACATTAACTCAGGTAAACTGCCCCTTCTGATTGGGTGCCGTGAATCTATTTGGAGGGCCACTCGCCTATTGTAAAGTTGTTTTTTATTTAGAACCTAACAGTGATAAGCTGAATTCTAATTTAGACATGTTGGTTGAAGTCTAGTACAGGAGCTAAATCCAGAACAGTGGCCCTCCATAAATTTGCTTATCACACCTCAGATATCTAGGACACAGCATCGCCTCTACGGTGTTCTTACCAGAAAAGTATAATCTCAAACTCATCAAAAAGAGTAACCCAAACTGAGTGACATGTTACAAGATTATTTATCAGAATTAAAAAAAAAAAAAAAGGTCTCAGTCTTGAAAGGCAAAGGAGAACTGAAGACCTATCATACAGTGGAACTGGTTAAAAATGTTAAAAAGGAAATAGGATTCTGGATGGAATCCAGGGCAGAAAAAGCGTATTTGTGGGAAATTGCTGAAATTCAGTTAGGTTGAGTAATAATTCTGTGAGTATAAACAGCCTGGCTTGCATGGGCCGGAGATGTAGCTCAGCTGGCCAAGTGCTTGCTTGTCATGGATGAAGCTCTTGGTCCAGCCCCTTGCACTGAGTAAAACCAGGGGTCGTGTGTCATGTGTGTAATCCCAGCACCTGCGAGATGGCGGCAGGAGGATCCGAAAGTCAAGGTTATTCTCAGCTACCTGAGGAGCCTTAAGGAACTAATGACGAACACATGAATGAATGAATGAATGAATGAATGAATGAATGAATGAATGAGCGGGCTAACTAAGCATCCTAATAGCTACAGCTGTACTGTGATTCTATAACACGCTAGCACTCAGGGCACCTGGGAGAACACATGTTCTACAAAGCTACTAATTTTGTAGTTTCAAAATAAAAAACTTGACAGTTATGTTCTCCCTCCCCCCTTGACAGGGGTTCTCCACATAGCCCTGGCTATCCTAGAACTCGCTCTGTAGATCAGGCTGGCCTCAAACTCATAGAGATCCATCTGCCTCTGCCTCTCAAGTACTGGCTGATAGACATGGGCTTTTTTTTTTTTTTTTTTTTTTTTTTTATTCTGAAGATATTTAAGAGGACAGAGGAAAAATTCTTAATAAAGAAGGCAGTGATGATATCCTCAAGTTTATGTCTAAATTGAGGTACTTTGTTAGGCAAAGTTCATTCATCCTTGATAAATTTTACTTTAAAACTGTCATGAAAGGTACTCTACAAAATTATATTGAGATACAGAGTTCTCAACTTATTTTTAAAAAAATTTTATCTTTACATACATGGAAATATTTTACTTCACTGAAACTTTGATGTGAAGTCCAGCTGTTATAAACAGATGACAAAAAATATTTAGAACTAATGCTACTTTTCATTTCTGGTGTCATTCCAAAGATAGAGAGACTATAGATGTGATTCTGTAATTTGTTATTCATATTCGACCGTACTAAAATTGCACTGTATTGGCAACTTTTTAATCCAACATTTTTGGCTTCAGTTTTAAAAAGTTAAATTTTGATGCCTGCTTAGATGTACAAGTAAGTTTTCTGAGTTGGGTGTGGTGGCACACAGCTTTAACCCCAGCACTTAGGACGTAGAGGTAGAGGCCTGTGGATCGCTGTGAATTTAGTCAGCCTGTTCTATCTATACAGTGAGTTCCAGGCCTGCCAGAGTGACAGTCTGAGAGACCTTGTCTCAAAACCAAAGCAAGAGTTTTCTGAATATTCTCTACATCAAGCCAGTATTGTGCTTTCTAGAATGTTCTATGTCTGTGGAAATGGACCATAGCATACTTAAGTCTCACTCCCAATTACCTATGAAGTTCCTCTTCCTCCTCCTCCTCCTCCTCCTCCTCCTCCTCCTCCTCCTCCTCCTTTTCCTCCTCCACGGTTTCTCTGTGTAGCCCTGGTTATTCTGGACTTGCTTTGTAGACCAGGCTGACCTTGAACTCACAGAGATCCTCTTGCCCCTGTCTCCCAGAGTGCTGGGATTACAGGCATTCGCCCTATGCTTATTTAATCCTCCAGGAGCGTTGATAAACTCTTAAGGATGTTGTCTGTTATAAAAGACAAAATTCAAGATCTAGGACCAAAGTCTATAGCCTTTTTAGATTCTTGCCTGCTTTGCCTACAAAATATAATACAAAAGCATATGTAAAAATACCTTGGTTGAATTACATTGTGGGAAGTAAGATTTTCCTCCCATCTTTTTTGAAGCTTGGTTGCCCTCATTTTAAGGTTAAATTCAGCATTATGTACTTTTTTGTTTGCTGGTTTTAACAGTTTGCTTTTTTTCCTCTCAATGATTGATTTATTTAAAATGATGTGTGCTAATTAGTCTACAAAATAAAATTTTCTAGATTGGTTTTGTTAAGTGCAGTTTTGATTGGGAAATGGAAAGCAGCAGAGCGTCACTTTCCTAAGTTAGATCTTGTACGCTTAGAATGTCTAATTGTCTCCAGAAGACAACGGTATCCTGCCTATTCTCCAGTTCCCCGCCCCCAGAGCAATAGAATGGGCTAGGAGGAAAACACGTTTAAAATAAGCTCAGGGACTGGCCCAGCCCTGCAGAGGCAGGAAAGTTAGGAATTTGAGGTAAGTTTAGACCACATTGGAAGACCTCCAAAAACCAAGCCATCTCCTTCCAAAAAACAAAAGGGAAAGGGGTGGGGGCCACAGGTCAGCAGCTCGGCTTAGTCGTTAAGTAGTAGAGCTGGAGCGATAGCTCAGTGGTCACTAGCTCGTATTGCTTTCAGATGACTGAGTTTGGTTGCTGGTACCACTCTCACCTCCCACTTCTCCGCCTTGCCCCCATGCCCAGATCTTTCACACTGCATATTTTGTGCCCCACCAGGATAGCCAGGGCCATCTGTGTGACTGTGGGTTTGGAGTTGTACATCGGAGTCTGGGGGTCTCAACAGAGGAAATCCAGTAAAGACTGAGAGTCCCCTGTTTCCTAGAATCTACTAGAATCCAGTATGTCAGAAATAAGGGGTAGGGCCCCATGACCTCTTCTGCCTTCCCTGACTGACTTGCTGACAGGGCTGGTGTTGGTATGCCCAGGACAAGAGACTACATCAATGGAGTTCATAATTATAACAGTTGTATTGGTCTGGGGAATAGCGTTCTGTATCCTAAAGTGAGGATTTTTTTGTTTTTGTTTTTGAGACAGGGTCTCTCTGTACAAAGGTTTGCCTCCCAAGTGCTAAGATTAAAGGTGTGGTCACCTTGCTGGCCTTGGTGAAGAATTTTTAAGGCAGTGTTTAATCATTGGTTTTCTGTATATGAGATCTAATTGGGGAGGAAAAAATATGTAGCTTTTTTAAAAGGTGAAGTTGTGTTCCTATTAATATCTTAGCTGCTCCATTGCTCCAGGATAGTTTGGGCTCCTTATCATAAAGGATTTGTCAGCTCTGTTCCTAGGATCCAAGGAAATCACAAGTTTAGGGAGTAAATGGAGGTGGGTGGGTTCTTATGGGGATCTGGACTGTGACATTGTAAAAATTGTGACAGTAACAACCTAAGGAAGCCTAAGGGAGCAGAAGATGAAGATGGGGACAAGAATGCCAGCGGTCACCCTGCTTTTCCTTACCTGGTGGCCTATGAGAGGACAGTAACTCCTATCACATTCTGCCCCGCAGAGTGTGCTTCTGACCTGTAGAACACGGAACATGAGCACGAAGTAAATCTGCTTAAAGCCAGTAAGATGTTAGGACTGTTACTGCACATAATCTAAATTGAAACATGCTGTTTGAGAACTGGGGCCAAGGGAAGACTTTGATGTCTGTCTCGGCATGCCTGAGTTTTCTTACTATGAGCATGTATTACTTAATTAAGTAGTAATAATTCTCTGGTTAGCATATAAAAACTATATTAAAGGAGAATGTGGCTAAACCGATAAGGAAGCTGTCAAAGTTGTAGAGGCAGGAGATGGTAACAGTTCAGACTGGGATAGTATATTGGATAGACAGTGATAAATATATGCAAGCGAGTGTGCAAGTGTGTGTGTGTTGTGTCTGGAGACATATTGAAGATAAAATTCATTGGATTTATTGATTAACTACTGCTTTTTGTGCTTCTGCAACGTAAACCTTACAGTTAACACACAGTATTTTTATAGGCCCCAAATAGTTATTAATTTTTTTTATAGTAGGCTACTAGCTGAGTGTGGTGGCTCACGCCTTTAGCCCCAGCACTCAGGACGCAGAGGCAGGCGGATCGCTGTGAGTTCAAGGCCAGCCTGGTCTACAAAGTGAGTCCAGGACAGCCAAGATAACAGAGAAATCCTGTCTTTAAAAAAAAAAAAAAAAAGTAGGCTACTAACAAGATTTCATTACTACTGAACCTAAAAAGCCCTTTTCATCTTTACACTGTCACTTCTTTTCTTTTGCACACTGCCCCCATCTTCACAGCATTTCTCTGGTTAAGAATCATCTTATACGTATAGGGTACCATTATCGTTTCACTCACCTTTTCTCCATTACTGCTGTAGCTTTCTGTGTTTCGGGGCAGCTTGGTCATACCCATGTGACTATAGTGTATTTCACATGCCCAAAGAGGAGCTGTATACATTCAGCCTTGCTACTCCGCCTCTAACCTTGTGTACATGGACTCAGACTTGACAGATTTACGGCTTTTAGTCCACTGGTTCTGGCGATGCTGCTCTTTAGCACCTTTGTATTGTTTTGGGTATCTCTTTTTTTCCACGCCCATCATAAATACTCCATTTTAAAAACATGCTTCCAGAAATGTTTGCATGTGCCCACAGCATTGCTTTTATTTCTGTCCTGACACTTTCCCTTCCGAGCTAGTCTACCCACCCAACACCTACTAAGTTATTAATAATATTGTTCATTTTTGCTTAGGTTTGTTTTGTTTGTTTGTTTGTTTGGGTTTTTTGTTTGTTTGTTTGTTTGTTTGTTTGAGACAGGGTTTCTTTGTGTAGCCTTGGCTGTCCTGGACTCACTTTGTAGACCAGGCTGGCCTTGAACTCGCAGCGATCTGCCTGCCTCTACCTCCCAAGTGCTGGGATTAAAGGCGTGCGCCACCACATCTGGCTTGCTCAGGTTTTTAGAGTGATTTTTGGCTCTTGATTTTTCTCTTCACTCTCTCTCACATGTCTATTTGCCAGACTGTCACTAGGCCCCACAGAAACCCTGTCATTCTAGAGAAAAGTGACAACGTACAACATCTAAAAGTCACATTTGCAGCCTTCCCTGGAGGGGTTTTCCTTCCCTGCGTTGCACGGCTGGGACGTTCCCAGGGCAAAGGACGCGTGTTAACTTGGGTGTGCACTGTCAAACCCTGCTCTCGTTCCGTTTGCATCCATAACTCGTTAACCTTGTTGTGGCCTGGTTCCTGCTTGTGTTTGCAGCGCTATTTTCTCATATCCGTTTCCTATGCTGCATTCCATCAACTCTGAACTATATTTGGTTGTTGGAGCTTAGCACAGTTCCCCACCTTTCATTCATGACGTCTCTCTTGATCAGGCTATCCGGCTCAGCCACGTGAGTCATGAACTGCCACGGCTCAGCTTAAGCTGAATGTCTGTAGTATTAACATTTTAAAAACATTTTTTTGTTCTTTAGAAGAGTGTGACGTGACCATGTTAGGGCTTGAAAGTCTACTTTGGTTTTTGAGTATTTAAAAAATACTATTTACTTTGTGCATGTGTCAGAGGACAACTTGCAGAATCTGTTAGCTCCTTCTGCCACACGGGCCGCGGGTCTAACCCAGGCAGTCAGGCTGGTGTCAGTGCCTTTGTCTGCTGAGCCCTCTCACTGACTCAAAGTTCTTCCACTTCGATTACAGCAGTAAACTATATTGATGCCCTCCCCTCCCCCTTTATGTATTAGTGGTACTTCTGGGCAGTATTTATTCTTTAACTCAGGATATCTATTTTTTCTAGTTCCTAGGTAATGTCTGTCACATTAGGTATTACTCATATACTTGGCTTTAATAACAAAAATCCCTTGTAACAGGTGACTTAAGTAACAGAAATTTATTTTTTCACTAGTTTGAACTTTGGACGTTCAAGACAGGATGTCTAGGTGGACAGGTTCTCGTAAGGTCTCTTGTCTTGTTTTAAGTCGGCAGCAGCTGTCTGACTGCGAACTCACCGTGGCTTTTCCTCTAGTGTACGGGGTTGCGTAAAGACAACAGCCGCTACAAGTCTGTCAGTACTGCTGTCTTAGAGATCGGTAGTTAAGGTCATAGGAGGGATCCTAGCTCAGAACTGTTGAGGTCAGGAAAGAAAGCCCTGATCAGAATGTGACATGCCTGTTCCTTGTCTCAGACCCAAGAATTGTGAGGAAATAGCTTTCTGTTGTGTAAGTGCCTTATTTTAGGGCATTTTGTTATGGCCACTGGTCTCAACTTGAGTTGAAGAAAAACTTCTGCTGCCATGAACCACACTGCTGGTAGAAGAAACAAAGCACAATATGGAAACAACTCTGATTTGGGGAGAACATATCTCAGTTTATAGCCGCATGCAGTTTAAGAATTGTTAGGTTCTCGTTTTATGATTTATGTATTGTCTTCTCATTAAATTATATTTATTGAGGGTAGGGGTTGCTTACCTTCAATGAGTGCAGACATCCTTTGTTAACTAGAAATGATATTTTTAAAATATTCTTTGTACCTTGGGTATGTGGATTTTCAAGAGTTGTTGAATGAGCTAAGTTAACTACAGAATGAGACTGATAGTGTGTTTAAGTCAGGGGCCCAAGGGGGGCTTGCTGATGGCGATGGTACTGACTTTACATCTCTGCCGCCAAATACCTGACAGAAACAACAAGAGGGGACTTTTAGGGCTTGGGGGATGACTCAGTGGATTGGCTGTACAACATAAGGATGCAGAGCTCACAGAAAGAATGGCAGGGGGACATGGCAACCTGCTGTAATTCTAGTGCTCTGAAGTGGACAGGGGATCACTGGGGCAAACTGGTTAGCTCGTCATATCATCAAGCTCTTTGTTCAAGGAGAGACCTGCCTCAACGAATAAAGTGGAAAGGATTGAGGAAGACCACCAGCATCCACTTTAGTGGACACATACATGCACACATACCACATATACAGACATATGCCAAAAAAAAAAAGACATTTTAATTTCAGCTAATCATTTGAGAGACCACAACACAGGGTGGGAAGGATGCTTGTCAGTCTGTTCACCTTCTGGTAAACAGGAATCAGGATGAATAGGGATATTCCCCTGGGAGCCACATCCCCAGTGACTTCCTCCAATAAGATGCTATCTCCTAAAGGAAGTGCTACTGTAACCAGCTTGAAAAATGAAGATACTCTATAGAGACACTTGTGACTATCAGACTGTTGAGATGGTGCACCCCAAGAAACTAGATTACCCACAGGGTTCTATCTATCCATCTTTCTATCTTGAGACATCTCCATCTGCCTGTCTGCCTGTCTGTCTGTCTGTCTATTGACATCTCATTGTGTAGCTCTGGCTGGTCTGGGACTTGTGCAGACCACAGACGTGACTGGCTTCACACCCATAGATCTGTCCACTTCTGCTTCCTGTGCTGGGAGTAAAGGCTTGTGCCACTATACCTGGGCTGTCTCCCCTTCCTGCCAGTCATATTGTGTGAGAGGAAAAAGGCTGAAGCCTGGTACCAGCTAGAGGGATAAATTGTCTCCTGGAAAAGAGATTTCATATAATAAGCTAATGACCCACCAGACCATTCTGCAGGATGAGACTGGAGCCCAGACAGTAGTGGGTCATTGGTGGGTGGGACCACGCCTTGACGACTGCTTAGATAGACATAGCCTGGTCTGAAGGTCACTCACTCTCTCCCTTCCCAGTACGGCCTTTTCTGCCTTTTACTATTAATTGGCTGTTCCTATTGATTTATTGAGGCCACCCCAAGCTTGGCAACACTGCCTCCTGTGAACAAAGCATGACCCTATGGGAGATATTTCAGGTTCCAGTCATAGCATTGGTGAAGCAGTATAACTCATTGTCTTATAGAAATTACCAAATCCTTTGGCAATCTATACTTGTATTCAGAGCCCTTTATGAAATTACCAACACGACAAAGGCCAGGCACAGTTGTCCAGGTCTGAAGTCCTGGGAAGTGGAGGCAGGAACATCAGAAGTTCAAGGTCATTTATACAGAGAGTTTGAGCTCAGCCTGTGCTACTTGAGACTCTGTATTAAAACAAGTGTGTTTAAGGCTGAGTGTGGTGGTGCACACCTTTAATCCCAGCACTCGGGAGATGGATCTCTGTGAGTTGGAGGCCAGCCTGGTCGACAAAGCAAGTCTAAGACACCCAGGGCTACAGAGAGAAACCCTATTCTCGAAAAACCAAACCAAACCAAACCAAAAACAAAACAAAAAAACAAGTGTGTTTATGTCTAAGAGCCTATATACAATAAATACTGGTAGTATTGGTAGTGAGTCTATAGAATAATATAAATATGAATTTGTATTGCTTTCTAGTAAAATGGGCAGATGACCTGAGCCTCGTTGAGTCTTGGTCTATGCAAGGATAATTTATATTACAATTTGGGTTTATTGAAATGACTCTTTTAAATGTACATGTAAAATATATTTATTTTTAAATTCTAATAGTAGAAAATATATAGTGAAGTTTTTGCAACTGTTTTTATTAGTTTCTGTATACTTTCAGAAATATTTATATATAAGTACCAGTACTTACATGTTTATGTACACACATATATACACACATATATATGTATATGGGGATTGTTATTAAAAACAATAAGTTAGATAAAAGAACTAACATAATGTAATATGATAAATTGGATTTTTGTGTTTTTGTGTGTGTGTGGTTGGTTTTTGTTGTTGTTGTTTTTCGAGACAGGGTCTCTCTGTGTTAGCCTTGGCTGTCCTGGAGTCGCTTTGTAGACCAGGCTGGCCTCTAACTCACAGCGATCCGCCTGCTACTGCCTCCCAAGTGCTGGGATTAAAGACATGTGCCACCACCCCCGGTCCATAAATTGGATTTTTAGTGGCAGTTGTTAGTGCCCCTTATAAAGAAAGAAATGGCTTCTGAAGGGCTTTTGCAATCAGAAAGTACCTTAAGATTGTTGTTGTTGTTATTATTGTTGTTAGTATTATGATTATGATTATAGGGGTTCGAGACAGCGTCTCTGTGTAGCCTTGGCTGTTCTGGACTTGCTTTTGTAGACCAGGTTGGCCCGGAATTCACAGAGATCTGCCTGCCTCTGCCTCCCTGAGTGCTGGGATTATAGGCGTGCTCTACTGTGCTCAGCATATTGTTTTTGTTTTATAGTTGAAAATATCGTTTATTTTTAGATAACAAAGGTTAACTATGTTTATAAGTAAGTAGGAAATTCTTAATATCTAACATGAGGAAATGGTTTATTTTTGGTGATTTGAGGTTATTCTGTAACATACTTTTATTCCATTACCATAGTGGGTCTGTTTCTGTTTTTTTGTTTTTGTTTTGTTTTTGACAAAGAGCTTCTCTATATATAGCCCCAGACACTACATAGACCATACTGACCTTGAACTCACAGCCTCTGACTCAGGGTGCAGTGCTGTGATTAAAGTTCAAAAGCACCATGCCCAAACTACCATAGTGGTTTTAGGCAGAGGCGATTTTATGTGTCAAGAACATGGGCAGTGTGGAGTTATTCGTGGTTGAGGTAAATACAAGTTGCTCAATAAGCATTTACTGGATAGAAGCTACTAACCTTCCTACAGTTCATGGAACACACCCCAAACAAAGAGTTATCTCATAAGGTTAATAGAAATAAAAAATTGGCCATATAAATCATAGCTTTACTTATTATTCTTTTCCTCCTTCCTCCTCTTTCCCTCCCTCCTTTCCTTTTATCTGTGTGTGTGTGTATGTGTGTGTGTGTGTGTACACACTTATGTGTACTTGTGTCCATGTGGAGACTAGGAGACAACATTGGATGTGAGCTCTGGGGAATCCTAACTTAGGTCTTATGCATATGTGGTAGTCATGTTAATGACGGAGTCATTTTTATTAAGAGAACCTCTTTATTATTTTTTTCTGTAGTGTTTTTCATTGAATTTATAGCATAAATCTTTAATTATAGTGTATCTTGACTCTTCATTTTATGGTTTTATAACTTTAAATATAAACTGATCTAGAATAAATATAATCCAACATGAAACAGGTATGTGTATTTGTTATTTTTCAGCATTTAATCCAGTGGTTTTTAGTCTGTGGGTCAAGACGTCTTTGGCAAACCTCTATCTCCAAAAATATTCTCATTACAATTCATAACAGTAGCAAAATTACAGTTATGAAGTAGCAATGAAATAATTTTATGGTTGAGATCACCACAACATGCGGAACTATGTTAAAGGGTGGCAGCATTAGGAAGGTTGAGAACCATTGATTAGTTGAAAATATACCAAAAATGAGATCTGATTTTTTTCTTTCTTTTTTAGTTTTTCGAAACAGGGTTTCTCTGTGTAGCCCTAGCTGTCCTGGAACTCACTCTGTAAACCATGCTGTCCTCAAACTCACAGAGATTTGCCTGTTCCTGCCTCTTAAGTGCTAGGATTAAAGGTGTGCACTACCACTACCTGGCCTGACTTTTTACTTTTTCCATTTCCAAGACAAGAATTTCTCTGTGTAGCCTTAGCTGTACTGGACTCACTTTGTAGACCAGGCTGGCCTTGAACTCGCAGAAATCCACTTGCTTCTACCTCCCAAGTGCTGGGATTAAAGGCATGTACTACTACCACCCGGCTGATTTTTTTATTTTCTTAAACTTAAATAATAAAATTATTCTCAACTCTTCAATCTACATTTCAGCTTCAAGGCTTGACTTGGCCTTATTCCATAGTTACCTAAGTCTGAAAATCATGTAGCCATCTGCCTGCTGGTAAAGATAGCAGCCAGCGTAAAGGATGTGAAGAAGCTAGCAATTGGAAAAAAAAAA
>OU015743.1:46036127-46061887 GCA_907169655.1 Acomys percivali | reverse complement strand
GGGGGGGGGGGGGGGGGGGGGGGGGGGGGGGGGGGGGGGGAGGAGGGAGAGAGGGATGAGGGGATGAGGGAGAGGGCAGGAGAGACAAGAGAAAGAGCCAGATTCTTTTTTATTGAAAAGATACCATTTTGGGTATTGAAAAGTACAATAAAAATATTACTTAGATACATGGCATTCATATTTTTAAAACCAAAGAGAAACATGTATGCATTTATAGTTATATTAGCCTTCCCAGATAGAGAAAGGAGCAGAAATTAAGCTTTGCATCTGAAAAATCTAGGGAGCATAATGTGCTATGCAGCTTCATGTGTGTGCGCACATGTGCACGTACACACACACACACACACACACACACACACACACGCACATACACATGCATACATGCACATGCACACAAAATGTGATTTCAGGATGGAGAACCAATAAAACATGTAAGTTTTGAACAAGAAACAGAAATTCCATTTGGTTGAGAATTAGACTTAACTAGACTCAGCACTTGCAAACCTGAGTTTTTGACTAATTTGGGGTATGTAGCAAAACTTTGTATCAAAACAAAGCAAAAACAAAAAACGTGAATTTAGTTGTTTACCTAACGATCCAAGAGAAGAATCACATCCCTTTCCATCTTATTTATTACATAAACATGCGCACATATATTTGGACTAGTTATGAATATTTTGCTGTTTCCGTATCTTTAAAAATTATTTGCTATTTATTTGTGTGTGTGCATGACCATGAGTAAGCATACCTGCACCGTGGTGCCGTGTGGAAGGCAGAGGACAGTTAGCGGTAGGTAGTTTTCTTCTTCCACAGTGTGGATTCCAGAGATTAGCCTTGGGTCATTGGGCGTGGTGAAAAGTCCCTTTACCTCCTGAACCATCTCTCTGGCCCTTCTCCTGTAGTCTTCAAAGGTCAGGAGCCATAGTGAAAATGTCTTCTCTCCCTGGTCCCCTCGGGTGGGAGAGTGTCTGGGAGGGGATAGTTCTCACACCTGCAAAGCTGTTTTGTACATTGTGTTTATCACTTTTCACCTGACTGATTCCCTCCGTTCGTTTGAAAAACAGATCTGAGCGACACTGTATAGAGATTTCACATGTGCCTTCTGCCCAACCTCTCCTACCACCAAGATCCTACCCTTCTTTTGCTAAGAGTTTGAGCAACAGAAAGAGTTGAATTTTGTCAGTTTTTTTCTTTCTTTTTTCTTTTGTTAAATTGGAAGGATCATGTGCCTTACATTAAAAATAATTCTTTAAGTTGTTTAAGCTTCCATAACTTAATAAGATAGATTGATCCCGGTTTACATGCTTGGGATAGATTCACAAGTTACATATTATTTTGAAATTCTCAACTGTAGATTTGCTTTATAGTTTTTCCAGAATAAACAATTCTGTTTTCAAAAACTTCATGGGGTTCTGTTTTTAATCATTGCCTTTATGTGACTCAATTTCAATTATAAAATGAGATCTATTGAAAATTTTAAAAATTATTATTTGGCTTATTTTACATAGCATCTATTTATTTATGACTTTATTTTTAAAAGCATGCTCAGCACACTTACTCTTCTCCCACACATGGTTGTACGCTTTGTTCCCCTGAACAGATTTTTTTCTTTTCTTTCTTTTTTTGTTTTGTTTGTTTTGTTTTCATGACATGGTTTCTCTTTGTGTCCCTGTCTGTCTTGAACTTGTTCTGTAGACCAGGCTGGCCTTGAACTCAGAACTCAGAGCTCCACCTTCTTCTGCCTCCCATCTGCTGGGATTAAAAGTGTATGCTACCACCAAGCTCTTAATTCACTTAATTTGATTTTCTCCAGATTCTTCTATTTTCCTACAGGTGACATACTTTGTTCTTCATGGCTAAAAAAAGTTTTCTATGTTGGTTCTCTAGCTTAGCTCTTGTGAGTGTGCTTAAAAAATTAGATCTGCAAATGCCCCTTTGGTATGTTAACTTGGAGTGCCTGGTTTCAGTACTCAACAGCGGCATAGTGGGGCTGTAAGGTAGCTCTACCGTTAGATGTAGGTTTGTTAGAAACATCTACACTGATTACTAGATGTTTACTACAGTGTTACCAGATGTCTTTACATCTAGTATAAGGAAGGACTCTCGTCAGCTTTTGTTTTCTAAACTATACCCGTTTTTCGATTTTGGTGACATGTTATCTCAATGTAGTTTTAGTTTGTATTTCTCTAATGGCTAGGAAGTGTACCATTTCTTCATATGTTTGAGAACTGTAGATTATTATCTGCATTAGGATATTTTGACCTTTTCCTGTTCGTATCACACCCCTTATCTTGGCTCATGTCTCTAGCCAAGACATCAAGCAGTTTGTTGAGTAAGAATAGAGAAATTGAACTAGGTGTAGTGGCACACGCCGTTAATCCCAGCACTGGGGAGGCAGAAGCAGGTGGAGCTCAAGACTAGCTGGTCTAGAGAGGAGGTTCCAGGCTGGCCAGGGCTGCAGAGTGAGCTCCTAGAGGGTGGGAGGAGGGAGAGGTAGCACACCGTCACTTGTAACTCCAGCTGCAGAAAGATCTAGTTCCTCTGTCCTCTGGGGGCACTATACTCATGTGCACATACCTACACCACACACACACACACACACACACACACACACACACACACACACACACAAAATAAAATGAAAATAAATAAATAATAAGTAAATAAGAGCCGGGTGTGGTAGCACACACCTTTAATCCCAGCACTCAGGAGGCAGAGGCAGGCGGATTGCTGTGAGTTCAAGGCAGCCTGGTCTACAAAGGGAGTCCAGGACAGCCACGGATACAAAGAGAAACCCTGTCTCAGGGGGAGGGGGCCAGTAAATCTCCAAAAAGGAAATTATTGGGTAAATATAAAATTAAAAATTTATTCAGTAATTAAATGTGAAGGATCGAGTAGGAAAATGTATAATCTTACTCTAATTAGATTATCATTATTAAATGAAACCTTAGAATATCATTATTAATAGTATTATCAGAGTAACATCAATTTATCATTGTGTTTTTTCCCCCCCAGCTTCCCAGAATCAAGAACGGCTGTGTGCATTTAAAGATCCGTATCAGCAAGACCTTGGGATAGGTGAGAGTCGGATCTCTCATGAAAACGGGACGATACTCTGCTCCAAAGGGAGCACATGTTATGGTCTGTGGGAGAAGTCGAAGGGCGACATCACCCTTGTGAAACAAGGCAAGTGATGCTTGGTTCTATTCCTGCTTCCGTTGCCGTGTGCTTTTCCCGTGGGGCCTGAGAACCAAGCGCAGAGCGTTATGTGCGTAGACAAGCTGTACCCTCAGCACTGTTCTCATGCAGCTGGAGTTTACTCAGGAAAGACATCGAGGTAGACTAAAATCCTACCAGAAAAGTAGTAAATAAGAGCATAGACATACTCATATAGTCACCAACAAGCTCCAAATTGGTAAAGGAAAATTTACTTTACTGTACTTTGATTGATTGAGATAGGTCTCACTATGTAGACCAGGCTGGCCTAGAACTCATAAGAAATCTGCCTTCCTTTGCCTCGCTAGTGCTGAGAGAGACTAAGGCATGCTCCACCAAGCCTGGCCTTTTAGTGTATTTCAACGCCATTTTTCTCTTTACAAATTACTATATGTGAATGAAGTCTGGGGACAAAAATACCAGAAAACTATTCAGAAAAGCCAAGGTCTACAACTCAGTTTTTTTTTTCTTTTTTCTTTTTTCTTTTTGGTTTTTGGTTTGAGACAGGGTTTCTCAGTGTAGCTTTGGCTGTCCAAGACTCACTTTGTAGACCAGGCTGCCTTGAACTCACAGAGATCAGCCTGCTTCTGCTTCCCAAGTGCTGGGATTAAAGGCGTGCGCCACCATGCCCGGAACAACTAAGTTTTCTTAAAAAATATTATTTTTATATTGATTTGTTCCCTTTGGGTATATTTTAATGTTTACATATGTACTACCAACCTTCTTTGAAAACTAGGGTAATGGTACAGGACAGTCCCACATTCTCTTCCATTTTGCTGTAAATAGTTTCTGAAGACACTGTATCTCAGCTCCTGTTTCACTGTGTATATGCATTGCAGTTACCTCTGTGCTTTGGATGCTGTGCTCTTTCAAAGTTTTCACTGAAATGCAGGGAAAAACTTTAAACATGAGAGTTGTGTCTGATTATCTATTTATTCTGACTTTATTTATTTATTTTTAATTTATATGGGTAATCTGTCTTCACACACACCCAGAAGAGGGCATCACATCATTCTAGATGGCTGTGAGCCACCATGTGGGTGCTGGGAATTGAACTCAGGACCTCTGGAAGAACAGACAGTGCTCTTAACCTCTGAGCCATCTCTCCAGCCCTTATTCTGAATTTTAAAAAGTAGATTCTTTAATGTAGAATTAATAGATCATAAAGTATATGATCTCTACATTAAAATTGCTATGTGTTTTTCCAAAATTACCATCATATATACATTTATTACAGAACTGTATGAGAGTGACTGTCACTGAATCTTTGTTATGACTCCATATTATTATTTTAAAAATTAGGACAATTTAAATCTAAAATGGTTGGACTTTACTGTTTCTTTAATAATTCTTATACTAAAGGAGCAGTTAATGATAACCATGTTGTTGGTTGCTTTTCCCCCATGAAATGTCTGTTGTATCCTTCCCATTTTTAATTCAGGTTGTTTTATGACTTATATATACTTAGTTTTATATTACTGCAGTTATTTCATAGTATGTTGTTTTCTTTTCTGTATTGTTTCCAAGCTTACTTTAATATTGATTTGTAGGATGTTGGTCCCACATTGGTGATCCCCAAGAGTGCCACTATGAAGAATGTGTAGTAACTACCACCCCACCCTCAATTCAGAATGGAACATACCGTTTTTGCTGCTGTAGTACAGATTTATGTAATGTCAACTTTACTGAGAATTTTCCACCTCCTGATACAACACCACTCAGTAAGTATTTACAGTCATTTCTTTGTCATTCCTTGTTCTAGAAATTGTGAAAATATAAAGTAGATAAACATTCAAGGTTAGTAGTGGTGCAAGGGAGAGTTTCACCATTGTTCAGTGTTATCTAAGATCCCCAGCAAAGCTGGAAGACAGAGCCATGTAAGCCCTCTGTCTTAAGATATGGGGTTACAGGATTTGGAGTTTGCCCTGCTAGGCTTGGGTCTTGCTTTAGTCCAGTGCTTCCTCGCTGTGCCCATCCCTTCCTTTTGGAATGATAATGCATATTTATGCCGTTTTATGTTGGAAGTATTTAATTTGCTATTTGATTTTACAGGGGGTTACAATTTAATTGCCTTGCATCTCAGAAGATACTTTGAATTTTCATTAAACAGTCCTGAGATAGAAAAGACATGGGACTTTTGAGGTTGAACTAAATGCATTTGCATTACTGTATGGCCAGAAGCCTATATGGGCCAGGGAGCGGAGTGAGGTGGTTTGAATGAGAGCGGCCCTATAGGCCCACACGTTTGACTGTGTAGTCCTTAGTTGGTGTAGCTCTTTGGGAAGGAGGTGTAGTGTTGCTGGGGTGGCCTATGAGACTTCAAAAGTCCACCCTTCCCAGTTAGCCCTCCGCCTTGTGCTTGCAGATCAGATGTGAGCTCTTGGCTCCTGCTCTCTAGCACCATTCTTGCCTGCCTGCTGCCGTGCTTCCCACAGGATGGCTGTGGGCTAACCCTCTGAAACTGTAAGCAAAACCCCAGGAAAGTCGCTTTTATAAGCTGTCTTGGTCATGGAGTCCTTTTAAAGCAACAGGAAAGTAACTAAGGCATATACATACTTCTCTCATTCTTCCTCTTTCTTTTGGCTTTGCAATAGTAGGTCAAACCGGGCCTCAGGCATAGTGAGAAAGTACTCTACATTTATGCTGTATTTCTTCATGAAAAAAGGAAAACCGAAGAATTCCAGTAGCAGTAAGCATGCATTGTGCCCAGATCTTAGTCCGTCATAGTGTTCTCTATGAAAGAAACTATTGCTTCTTGAGGAAGTACTTATTCCAGAACAAGAGTAAAGTAAGTCCAAGCCTGAAATACTACTTTATGCTTGAAAGCATTCAGTACCCAAACATGTGATGGAAACTCACGTTAAAGATGCAGGGCCATGCCCCTTGCCAGCTGTGGCAGTGGGTGAGCTAACTGGGGCAGTGCTGGAGAGCTCACCCTGGTAGTGTGGGTGCAGGAGAGCTGGCAGGCTGGCCAACTCAGCTGCCACCCAAGCCCATATCTAGGCCTTTGGGTTGGCCACTCCAGCACCTACCCCATCTATAAACTGCTAGAGTGCGTGAAGGGGCCCGTCCTGCAGCGCCAAAGCTGCAGAACCTCCATGACACAGGGTAGTGACAGGGTATCTAAGAGGAAGGATCCAGATTGAGATTGTAGCAAAAGCCAGAGGCCTCAAACCAGACCAATGACTCGTGGCAGTGAATATTTGCTAGGAAAGATGTACAGACACAGGGCATATTGTGTGATAACACTACAGCTTCCACAACAAGATGTTTTTTCTTTTGGGGGGAGGTTGCAAAGGAGGAGTGTGGATACAAAGGGGCCAGGAGATGAGTGGGATTGGGTGCGTGATATGAAGTCCACAAGGAATCAATAAAAAGTAAAAAGTTAAATAAAATTTTAAACAAGATGCAGGAGCATGCTCTATAGAACCCCCCACTGGCTAAAACTGGGGCAGTTTGAGCTCAAGAATAATTAAGTATAATAATGGTGGTAAACCACTTGAAGGAAATGAAATTCGTGGGTAAAATGTCAAGCGCTAACTGATAAATACAGGAGTGTGGGAAATGGTCATTTGTCATTCAGCTTCCATCACACAGGCAGGAAGGAACTATCCAAAAGGACCGTAACCCGAGAGAAAGCTCAGTGAGGAGCCTCGATATTCATGTGGTTTAAAAAGTGTCTCCAATTTAATTGTGATGGAAGAATTAGTAATTCGGATTTGGGGCATAGCTCAGTGGTGCAGATTACTTGCCTATTGGGTTATAATAAGAAACAGGAAAGGGAAGAAGACAGTAGAAGAGGGGTGGGAAGAAGGAAGGGGAAGGAGGGAGGAAGGAAGGGGAGGGAGGGAGGGAGACTAAGGTAGGTGTCTTAGTCATTGTTCTCTTAAACTCCTGCCTTCAGTCTCACAGGTTTGGTCCATTTAGCATGGCCACGTGCATGGCATTCCAGCAATGGCTGAGAGCTCCATCCTGAGCATCCTGATGAGCAAGGCCAGGAGAGCCACACTGGGCCTGCTGTGGGCTTCGTGATACACTTCCTCCAACAAGCCCACACCTATATGTGCTTTAGGGGAAGACGTTCAGGGGTGGTTTGGAGGGGACCGGGGGAGGCTTGGTGGGGGCAGCGGCATTCTTGTTCAGACCACCACAGTGCAGGTGGTGGCAGATGCCTGTGACTGCACCACTGGGGAAGTTTAAGAGGAGAATTGGAATTTAGCCAGTTTGAGGTCAACTCAAGCCATATACGATCCTATTTCAGGTGTCAGGTGGTGGCTCTGGTGGGAAGGGCGCACCTTTATTCCAGTACTGGGAAGGCAGAGGCAAGCTGATCTCTGAGTTCGAAGCTAGCCTGGTCGACAAAGTGAGTTCAAGGACAGCCAGGGATCACAGAGAAATCCTCTTGAGAAAGAAAAAGAAAAAAGAAAAGATCCTGTTTCAAAAAAGTAATAATAAAATTTAAAAAGTAGTAATTATAAATGGAGAAATTGAAAAAATACCTTGACCAAATCATCAAAATTACCATATTTGTGATACAAAGATGGATGCAGCATCATTATATTATAGTACTGTATTTCATCCATGAATTAATAACCTGAATCCACTCATGGTAAAATATCAGACAAACTTCAATTAGGAAAGCTCTTGTTACAAAAGGGGTAGGGGTTACTTGTTTTTAAGTTTTAGATTTATTTATTTATTTAGGTTTTGTCTTGTTTTGGGTGTCCTGAACTTGCTTTTTGTTTGTTTGTTTGTTATTTCTTGGTTTTTCAAGACAGAGTTTCTCTGTGTATGTAGCCTTGGCTGTTCTAAGCTCTGCTTTGTAGACCAGGCTGGCCTCGAACTCACAGAGATCCACCTGCCTGTGCCTCTGCCTCATGAGTGCCAGAGTTAAAGGCTTGCACCACCTCCACCCAGCTGGACTCGCTTTATAGACCAGGCTGGCCTCGAACTCACAGATTCTCCTTCCTCTGCATCCCTAAGTGCTGGGATTTTATTTTACTTTTTGTATGAGTGTTTTGCTTATATGTATGTACATGCGTGGGCTGCATGCTTGGAGTCTGAAGAGGCCAGAAGAAGAAGAACTGGAGTTATGGATGGTTGCAAGCCATGATGTGGGTGCTGAGAACAGAACTCGGACCACGGGCCATCTGCAGGAACAGCAAGTGCTCTTAACTACTGAATCAACTTTCCAGACTTGGGAGGGGGTGTTTTTAAAAATGCTAGTGCCCTATAAGGCAAGCTGAAACTGGGAGAGGTCTAATGCAGAAGGCATAAGCACCTACCCGTGCTTGTTATGCGAACATGAAGGCCTGAGTTTGGGTCTCCTGCATCACCATAGAAGCTAGGAGTGGTGACACGCACGTATCACTCCAGAATGTCGAGAAGGGGAGGTAAGGATGTGGAGACAGGCATAGCCCAGAGCTCACCAAAGCGGTGAGCTTCGGGTTCGCTGAAGAGACTCTCAACAAAGTAGAAAGTGAAAAAGGAAGACAGCTGATGGCCAACTGAAGACACTCACAGACACAAACATACAAACACACACTCACAGGCATACCACCTGCACACAGACAAGCACACAGAGATAACACACACAAAAGCAAAAACATTTTTAAAGATTTTATGTTGTTTATAAATTCCGTGTGTGTGTGTGTGTGTGTGTGTGTGTGTGTGTGTGTGTGTGTGTGTAAGAATGCCCACATGAGTGTGGTGCCATAGGAGGCCACAAGAGGGCATTGGTGGAGTTACAGGTGGCTGTAAGCCATTCCACGTGGGAGTTGAGATCCAAACTCGAATTCTCTGCAAGATCTTAGGTACTCTTACTCATTGTACCATCTCTCCAGCCCCGTAAAACTTTTTTTTCCCCAAAGTGATGAAAGGACTTTTCAACTAAGCATTATCTGAACTACTACAATGTATACTGTCCTATAATGAATGGCAAAAATGTTCCATCCCCAGTACTCATTAAAAAAACGCTATGATGGCTGGGCGTGGTGGCTCACGCCTTTCATCCCAGCACTTGGGAGACAGAGGCTGGCAGAACACTGTGAGTTTGAGACCAGTCTGGTCTACAAAGCGAGTTCAGGACAGCCACACAGAGTTGCAAGCCATCATGTAGGTGCTGAGACCAGAACTCGGGCCACGGGCCATCTGCCACACAGAGAAACCTGTTTTGAAAACAACAACAACAAAAAGCTATGATGTTGGCATGGGCTTGCAGTCTGACCTCTGGGAGGCAGACAGAAGAGAATGGGCTCACTGTCTAGCCAGCCTAGCTAAATAAGAAAGCCCCAGGTCACCTTGTATCAGGAAACAAAGGTGGACATTGTCTGAGGAAGAATGACACCAAGATGTCCTCTGGTCTTCGTACACATAAAGGCACACACATCTGTATGTATACAGGTGCCTACATGTGTGTACATGTACATACACAAATATCCATACACATTTAACATATAATATGCTAAAGGCTAACATAGGTCAAGTGAATAAATGGATGCTTTAACATTGTCTCAGTGTTAATAATCTTCACTGATAACAATATTGTGATTTAATAGTAGCCTGAATATCTAAAAATAAGAAAACAGATTAGGAAAAAATATATTTTATATAAAAATTATGTAACTGTTGAAGCAAACAGCTATAAAATCAGGTAGAGTGATGTGTATCTGTAATCCCAGCACTTGGAGCAGTGGAGACAAGAGGATTCAGAGTTCAAGGCCAGCCTCAGTTTAGTAAATTCATGGCCAGCCTGGGTTATATGAGATCCTGTTTTAAAAACTAGTAAGTAAATATGTCAATAAATATTATCAAAATATGCAATGATCTTGAAAATACTTATTATAGTGTGTTAAACAAAAAATCTGGGAGGCTGGAGAGATGGCACAGGGGTTAAGACTATAATAGGCACTGGCCTAAATTTGATTTCTCGCACCCACATGGTAGCTCACAGCTGTCTGTAACTCCAGTTCCAGAGGATTTGTTGTCTTTTTCTGACCTGCATATACACCAGCCATGCAAGTGGTACACAGACATACATTCAGGCAAAATACCGAGTAAAGTAAATTGCATCTTACTACTATAATCTTACTAAAATTCTAGAGACTGCAATGAAACTATGTCTCCCCCCCCTCTCCTCCCTGTCTCTCTTGGAGCACGATGTTATTTCAGACTTGCTACAGAGTCAAAATCTTCCTGTTTTTACCTCCCAAGCCTTACCATTACAGGTACCCACCACTGTACCATAATTGTTTCTTTTCTAAAAAGTGCCCTTTGGGGCTGCAGAGATGGCGCAGTGGTTAAGAGCTGACTGCCCTTCCAGAGGACCCAGTTTTGACTTCCTGCACCTATATAGTGGCTCACAACCATCTATAATTTCAGTTCCAGAGGCTCTGATGCCATCTTCTGACCTCTGCGGGCACCAGCCCTAGGTATTGTGCACAGCTGTACATGTAGGCAAAATAACAATACACATCAAATTTTTTAAAAAATTAAATTTAAAATGCCCTTTTGTCTCTACTAACCATGGTAGTGTTGGGCACACAGCGGGAAAGCAATAAATGCTGAATAAACAAACAGTGTGTGGGGGGGTGTAATTTACTAATTAGTTTGTGTAATTACATAATTTATTGGCATGTAAATTATGAAATATTATCCAAAGCTTTGAAGGAATTTTGTTTTTAATATGAAAAAATTTTGAAAAAGTTAAATTGATTCCCCTTTTCTACACACATGTGGTACACAGACATTTATATGCAGGCAAAGACACCCATACACATTAAATAATAAAATTAAAATTTCCAGCTTTATATTGGAGAGGTGTGCCTAGTGAAAGCTGCCTGCTGCTCTGTGCTACGATGACAAACACCACATAGCTACAAGAGCAAGTACAGATCAACACAAAAGTTATTGGCCCCTCATTTATATTCGTGATTGTTAAGGACAAAACATTACCTTTAGTTGCTTGTCTCCTTACCCAAAAATGAAACATCGGAAAATTTTAGTTACTTGATTTTAATTTTTAAAGTAATAATAGGATCCAGAATACTTTCCCTCATTAGACGCCATTGTATGATCACATCATTCTTGCAGCCTCTTTAGGATTTGCAAAGAAAGTTCTTCACGACTATGTGGTAATGCTACTTCATTCTACGTAACGGCTGAAAATATTTAGTGGTCTTCGTCAGTTCTGATCAGTTCCTTGTCGATTATTCTAGCTGAAAGCATATCTATTTTCTTTTCTTTTTTTCTTTTCTTTTCTTTTCTTTTCTTTTCTTTTTTTTTTTTTTTTGGTTTTGTAGATCAGGCTGGCCTTGAACTCACAGCGAGCCAACTGCCTCTGCCTCCCTAGCGCTGGGATTAAAGACGTGTGCCACCACAGCCGGTTTGAACAGCGTATTTCTTTTTTAAAAGTTATGTGTATAGGTGTGTTTTTAATTTGTTGTTGTTGTTGTTGTTACTACTACAGTTCTCTGCCTGCATGTACACCTGCAGGCCAGAAGAGGACATCAGATCACATTATAGATGGTTGTGAGCCACCATGTTGTTGCTGGGAATTGAACTCAGGACCTCTGGAAGAGCAGTCAGTGCTCTTGACCTCAAAGCCATCTCTCCAGCCCCGTGTTTTGATTTTTATATGTATCTGCACCATGTGTGTGCTTGGTTTCTGCAGAGGCCTGAAGGGGCCACTGTATCCCCTGGAACTAGAGTTACAGATGGCTTTGATCCACCATGTGGGTCTCCCGGAAGAATCACAGAGCTCTTAGCAGCTGAGCCATTTCTGTAGCCCCTAAACATTTATTTTACTTTTATTTTTGTGTATGTCCGTACCTGTGTGAGTGTCTGCCTGGTGTGTATAGTTACTCCCCGAGGCAAGAAGAGGTTTCAGATCCCCTGGAATTGGGAGTTACAGGTGGTTATGAGCCACCTGATGTGGGTCCTGGAAACCGAACTCAGGTCTTCTGGAAGAGCAACACGTACTCTGAGCTGACCCAGCAACAGTAACACGACGTATGGCTCGCTGAGTGCTTAGGAAAAGCACTCCAGGACTTCCCTTGAAGCTCTGGAGTGTCTGTAACCAACAAGGTCATATAACACCAGAGGACTTTTTAAGATATGAGAGACTTTGGGGGGACGTGTGACAGACCAGTGGCATAACCATAAATCTCACAGGTGCTGAGCCACTGAGCTGCACAGTCTTCAGAGATTACTTACTAAATATAAAGTTAGGACTATGGAGAAAGGTTATTCTGTTTACTTTTAATTTTTACTTTTAAAAAGCTGTAGATGTTATGAAAAATTTTTGTCTGTTTTTTATTTTGTTTTTATTTTTGAGACAGAGTTTCTCTACATAATCCAGGCTGACCTCAAACACACAGAGATCTACCTGCCTCTGCTACCTGAGTGCTGGGATTAAAGCACCTAGCAATTTTGTGAATTCTTTTTTTTTTTTGGTTTTTTGAGACAGGGTTTCTCTGTGTAGCCTTGGCTGTCCTGGACTCCCTTTGTAGACCAGGCTGGCTTTGAACTCACAGCGATCCGCCTGCCTCTGCCTCCCGAGTGCTGGGATTAAAGGCGTGCGCCACCACCGCCCGGCAATTTTGTGAATTCTTATAAAACTATATTGCATTGACGTTTAGAAGCAATGAGATAAGCACATAGCAATAAAATCTTTATCAAGTATCCCCACCTGTTTTTGTGGTCTGTTCTCAAAAGATTTAAAAGAATAAAAGTCTACTGGTGCTTTTGTGGAGACATAAATGCAGTGTGTTTTAAAGTAATTAAATACTGGCACTCAATTATTAATATTGGAAAGAGGCATATGAGCACTGGTACATTCTATTTACAATGTAAATTCTACTCTCACTATAGATCACTGTCTTAGTTGAGTTTCTGTTGCTGTGTAGAGACCCCACGAGCACAGCATCTTAGAGAGGAGAACGTTTAACTGAGGCTGGCTTACAGTTCAGAGGGTTAGTCTGTTATTGTCATGATGGGAAGCGTGTACACAGGCAGACGTGGCGCTGGAGAGGTAACTGAGAGTTCGGTACCCAGATCGACAGCCAGCAGGAAGAGAATGAGCTATTGGGCCTGGCTTGAGCCTCTGTGGTCTCAAAGGGCCCCGCCCCCAGTGATGCTTCAACAAGGCTACACCTCTTAATAGTGCCAATCCCCATGGGCCTATGGGGGCCATGTTCATTCAAAGCACCATAATTACCAACTATTTCTAGTTCATAAGGACATTCATTTCTGTTCAAAAAATAAAAAAACCATTGCTTTTTTTTTTCACTTTTGGCATTTAATGTGTTAGTTACTTAGTAACTAGCACTAAAAACATAAAAGAATTTTATAATTAGAAATCCACCCAGCACTCAGGAGGCAGAGGCAGGTGGATCACTGTGAGTTCAAGGCCAGCCTGGTCTACAGAGTGAGTCCAGGACAGCCAAGGCTACACAGAGAAACCCTGTCTCAAAAAGCAAAAAACAAAACAAAAAAACACCACCCCTTTGAACCAGTTCTTGTGTGAATGTCAGGATATAAATGTAGAATTCTTTTATTTTCTTTTACTTACTTTGAAGTTGAGCCAAACAATGAGAAATAAAGATTGAGTTGCATCTAAACCCAGGTTTAGGAAATGACATTATAATTTTATTCTGTGTTGTTAAGATTAGAAATTATAATTTCTGGCATATGCCACCAAATGTCTTCGTCTCACACTAAGCTAGGATAGAAAGCCTGCAGTTGGGAAGCCAGTACTGGCGTGGGACCGCAGGGCTGCCCTGAGCTACTAAGCCTTTGTCATGCTTCAGCGTTCAGTGTTTCTGTAAGGGCACTAACTAAAATGAAAATAGGAAACAAGGATGGCTCACTTAAGGGGCAAAACAATACACATTTTATACATATTAAAAAAGAAAAGGGAACAAAATGTGCATATTTTAGAAAACTAATTATTTTAAATTAATTAAGAACGGGGCTGGAGAGATGGTTCAGCAGTCAAGAGCATTAGCTGCTCTTCCAGAGGTTCTGAGTTCAATTCCCAGCAACCATATGGCTGCTTACAAACATCCATAATGGGATCTCTTGGCATTCCACTCCCTGACCCCCATAGGTTTATAGCCATATCATAATGTAAAATGCATTTATTCCAATTTCAACAGCCCCCATAGTCTATCACAGGATTACTACTGTTTAAAAGTCCAAACTCTCTTCAGAGACTCATGCAGTCTCTTAGGTGTAGTGCCTATAAAATCAAAATGAAAAAGCAGAGCACATTCTCCCAACGTATGATGGCAGAGGATATATAGTACTGTTCTAAAAGGGAGGGGAGGGAGCAGAGGGAAGAAATACTGGAGGACCAAAGCTGGACTGAAAACCAGCTGGGCAAACTGCAGACTCTGTACCTCCATGCCTGATGTCACCCTTCAGATCTTCTACTCCTTTTATCTTTGCTGACAGCAACACATTTCTTTTTCTTGGGCTGGTTCCACTCCCTGTCTGTCTACTGCCTGTCAGCATCAGCATCAGCACCAGCTCTGCCATCTCCAGCATCTTGGAGTCTCCAAGCCATCCAGGCTTCACCTTCACCACTTCACACAATGGCCTCTCTGGGATTCCATGAAGGGACACCTCTGCCATGTGCCTGGCTGCAGTGGCTTTCCTTAGTTACAGAGGGAAAGTCCACAACCCCTTTGTTCTGCCCTTGACTTTAAAGCCAGAACCATGTGGCCAAAGCTGCCAAGTTCCGCTGCTTGCTGGGCCTGGAACATGCCCCCCTGGTTCACATGTATTTTCACCAGCTTTCTGTTTCTGATGGTTTCCTTCCTGGTTGTCTAGGACCTCTGCTCTATTGACCAGGCTGGCCTTGACGTCTGAAATTCCCCCTGCCTCTGCCTCCTGAGTGCTGGGGTTAAAGGTGTGCACCACCACACCTAACCTTACACTTTAATTTAATTCCTTTACACAAGTTGAAAGTTTACCTGGCTAGGGCCTTGCCCCAAGGTCACCACTTCCTTTATTCCATTTAGCGTCTTGCTTTTCTTTAATCTGTTTATCTCTTGAACACAGGACTTAGCTCCTTTAAACTTCCTAGTGCCCCTGTTCTCTTTGAACTATACATTTTGTATTTTTCCTTCCTCAGATTGTTCCTTTTCATTACAGATCTGCGTAATCATGGCCACTAGTAACCGAGCATCACGGTTCCTGCCAGGCTGTCTAGAAATCGCCTCTGCCAAATCTGCTAATCCATAACTCTTCAGTCTAGCCTCAGGCAGATTTTCAAGACAAGGGCAGAAGGCAGCCACATTCTTTGCCAAAGTATCACAAGATCAGTCCCTTGGCCACATACTTCTCTGACAGACACCTCTTGCACTGGACCTCCATCATTTAAATCACCCTCAGTGCCACTATCTTGCGTGCTCCTGCTAGGATGGCCCCTTAAGCCCCACTGAAAGCAGTTACAGTCTCAAAAATCTACTTCAAGGGGAGATGCCTCAGCAATAACTTGTCATTTACCACTTCACTCATGCTCCTATTTTAAAAAATAATAAGAAATGCTGGGCCTGGTGGCACATGCCTGTAGTCCCAGCACTCAGGGAGACAGAGGTAGGCAGATCTCTGTGAGTTTGAGGCCAGCCTGGTCTACAGAGCCAGTCCAACATAGACAAGACTACACAGAGAAACCCTGTCTTGAAAAAACAAAAACGTTTCATTCTATGAACAGAGGAAGTCACATTCAAACTATGGTGGCACACAGTAAAATGTACCGTAGACAGGCAGATTTCAAGTGCTGTATGGTATCAATATATCTGCGCATCATTGTGCAATTTTCAACATGTTTTATATCATTAGAAATAAATCATACTATATAAAATTGTTGCTTGAGTAAAAGCAAAAGGCCCATACCCAATTAACTGTATGGCTTCAGTACATCGTGTGATTTGTGAGCTATTATCTGCTAATATAAAAGAATCACATTCACCAATGAACAACATTTACTGGAGAATATCTTTTATCATGTAATAGGAAGTAAATAAAAGGTTCGTAGGAGATAGATGTGAGTTGTCTGCCAAGTCTCCAAGTCTGTTAGGAGGCCTAAGACTATCTCCTTTAGGGGCTGGAGAGATGGCTCAGTAGTTAAAAACACTGGCTGCTCTTCTAGAGGACCTGGGTTCAATTCCCAGCACCCATATGGCAGCTCACAGCTGTCTGTAGCTCCAGCTCCTGGAGATGCAATGCCCTCACAAAGGTATATGCAGGCAAAACACCAGTGCACATAAAATAAAATAAATAAATCATTTAAAAATGTATCTTTTAGGGTTTTAACTAAAGCCACATTTTTCTTTTTGAGTTGTGAAGATAAAAGAGGATGTATATATATTGGGTTTGATTATGCACATCTTTAAGCCCAGCACTCAGAAGGCAGAGGCAGGAGGATAGCTGTCAGTTCGAAGCCAGCCTGGTTTGCACAGTGAGCTCCAGTGAATCAAAAAGAAAACAACTCGGAGGCCACAAACCTACAGCTAAGGTGTTTGTTGAGTTGATTCCTTCTAGGGCTGTTCCGTGTTATTCCTCTAGTTCCTGGTGCTTCTAATTGGTACCAATTGGTATTTGGCTTGTAGCTATCTAGTTGTAACCTCTGTTTCTCAAATCCCTAGGCCTTCACTTTTGCATCTCAAAATCTCCTTTCATTTTCTCTTAGAAAGACATTTGTTGGGCTAGGAATATAGCTCAGTGGTGAGCATTCAACCTAACATTTCATAGCACTGTAAGCAGGGCACAAACAAAGAAGACACACACACACAAAAAAAAACAACAACAAAAACAAAAACAAACAAAAAAAAAAAAGATCTCTTACTTCTCCAGATATGGGTACTGGACACGACTTTAATCCCAGCACCAGGGCGAGAGAAGAGTAGAACTTCTCGTGCAAGGCCAGTCTGGTCTACGTATCGAGTTCTAGGCCAGCCAAAACTACATAATGAGGCCCACTCTCAAGGTATTTCATTTCGGGGTTTTTTGTTTTTTGTTTTTTGGGGTTTTTTTTTTTGTTTTTTTAAACGCTGTCATTGAATTTAAGATCAACCCTAACCAGGATGCCCATATCTCAAAACTCCTAGTTGCTAGGTGACTGCTGAGTCAGGGCAGAGCATCTCTCAGCAGAGCTGCTTGTATGAACAAGACTACTACAGGCTCGCCTTGGGGAAGAACATATGTTCCATGGTATGGAACACATGTGTCTTAGTCTCTTGTCTCATTGTCCACAAAGTACTTGACAAAAGCAACTAAAGAAAGGGTTCCTTTGCGTCTGTACATCCAGAGGACACAGTTCATCGTGTCAGGTAGGTCTTAGTGGTAGAGGCAGTGCCCCAGTCACATTGCCCCACAGCCAGGAAGCAGAGGGATAGGTCCTTATGTTTGCCTCCTGTTTTCCCTTTTGTTCAGGCATGGATAGCAGCCTGCATAGTTATACTACCTACATTCAGGGTAGTTTTTTTTTTTTAAGTTTTTTTAAAAATTATGTATACAGTGCTCTGCCTGCATGTACACCTGCATGCCGGAAGAGAGCATCAGATCTCATTATAGATGGTTGTGAGCCACCATGTGGTTGCTGGGAATTAAACTCAGAGCTCTGGAAGAGCAGTCAGCAGCACTCTTAACCACTGAGCCATCTCTCCAGGCCCCTAGGGTGGATGTTCTTACCTGCTCTAGACAATTCCTAACAGATATGTTCAGAGATTTGTTTCCATAGTAATTCAAAATCCTTTCAAGTTGACAGCTGTGATTAAACATCATAGCATCATACACATGCACACATGCACGTGCACACACACACACACACGCGCACGCGCGCGCGCAGGTACGCACGCAATGGAAACAGGAAAACACAACATTTGTATCTCTTTTCAGATTGTCTCATTTATCAATATGAATTCTGAAATCCTCAGTTCATTCTGAAATACAAAGTAATGAAATGTACATTAAAAACCCAGTGCTCGCCGGGCATAATGGCACACGCCTTTAATCCCGGCACTCGGGAGGCAGAGGCAGGTGAATTGCTGTGAGTTTGAGGCCAGCCTGGTCTACAAAGCAAGTCCAGGACAGCCAACGTTACACAGGGAAAACTCTGTCTTGAAAAACCAAACCAAACCAAAACAAAACAAAACACAACCCAATGCTCACAGTCTCTGTCATAATTCAATTTTTACTTATCTCTGGAATGAGTTACATAGACCATTCTGTTTGGAATGAAGAACTTTTAGATGTGACAGTGCACTTGAGAAGCTGAGGACAAAAGATCCCAAGTTTGAGGCTAGCCCGAGCTCCATAGTGAGACCTTGTCTAAACGACAAACAAGTGTGTTGTCATAATTTGTGAATTTTTGAGCGTGTGTGTAATCTATGAGCTACAGTCATTATAATTGGTTTCCCTACCCTATTTTTACTAAGAAGAAATATTCCTGAGCTGGAGAGATGGTGCAGCAGTTAAGAGTACTTCCTACTTTTCCAGAGGGCCTGAGTTTGATTCCCAGCACCAACATCCAGTAGTTCACAGCTGCCTGTAAACACCTTTGTAGATGCCTCTTCTGGCCTGTTCAGGCACCTGCACATCCACAGGGTGCATGCACACACACATATAACTAGAAAGCAAAAATAAATCTTTTAAAAAGTCCTGTCTAATTAGAGTATTTGTCATATGAGATCAAATTATTTTTAATTATATTCTGTAAACTTCACTCAAGCAAACATACCTGACATTTGTATGTAGCCCTGTTAGCATAATATTTCTTTTTTCGAGACAGGGTTTCTCTGTGTAGCCTTAACTGTCCTGGACTCACTTTTTTGACCAGGCTGGCCTTGAACTCACAGCGATCTGCCTGCCTCTGCCTCCTGAGTGCTGGGATTAAAGGTGTGTGCCACCGTGCCCGGCTAGCATAATTTTCAAAAAACTTTTTTTCTAATACTGAAAATAACATTTTAGAAACTTAATGGCTAAAAACAATCCCTGAGGAGTGAATTGGTAGTCTGTATAATCTTTGATTCATACTACAGGACAAATCCCGGCAAGAATATAAGCATCCTAATTTCCTTGGGAGAGCCAGTAGCCAAGTCTTGTTTTGGTAATAAGTAATGACTGTTACACCTCATGACTATAGTAAAGCGAACTTAAAGAATGCCTGGCTATCTCTGGTCCACACAAAGCCTAACGCCGTGTGTTCTACGTCTAAAAGAGTTTTAGTCCGCTTTGACTCAACTGTAATTAAGTTGGATTTCCTGTTGGTCAGATTTCAGTTGAGAGGAACAGAGTCCTAACCTACCTAGCCAGTGTCAAAAGTGGCAGCGAATTATTACATGAGGAACAGCAGTTCCTAGAACAGGAACAATAATGGATTTTTACCTTACTCCTCTTTCCGTGCTTCAAACACGATAGTGTAGACTGCCTAGCTTATAACGTTTATTTTTACTCACAGCGTTGGTGTAAGTTCAGAGGGTCACATCTTGTCATGGTCTTCATGCTGGCAGAGTCACCAGGTTGGGTAGGCCATCACAGGGCAAGAGACAGGGAAGCTTGTGAAGGATGTCCCATTAACCCCACTGATCCATTCATTACTTTAATGAGTTTATCCATTCATGAAAGCAACGCTTAAAGATTTTATCTGGTCCTATCTCCAAATGATATCTTATAGTGATGAATAAATTGTTGTTTATGTTTTAGGTTTGTTTGTTTTAAGACAGGGTTTCAGTCACTTTGTAGCACTGGCTAGCCTGGAACTTTCTCCATAGGCCAGGCTAGCTTCAAACTCACAGTGATCTCTATCTGCCCCTACCTCCCAAGTGCTGGGATTAAAGGCTTATACACATGCTTGATTATAAAGATTAATTTTTGTTTTTTTGAGACAAGGTTTTTCTGTGTACCCCTGGCTGCCTTGTAACTCACTCTGTAGACCAGGCTGGCCTCAAACTCAAGAGATCTGCCTGCCTCTGCACCACCCCCCACAAGTGCTGGTGTAGAGATTAAATTTTAACTTGAATTTTGGAGGGGATAAATGACACTGAAGCCACAGTTTAACATTAACCTAATCAGAGTCTTTGGAGTAATATAAAGACAAACTGCTGACTCCACTCTTGGTTTTCAGATTTGCATCTTGAACAACTTCCTAGGCAGTGTTGATTGGTGTTCTAGGGACCACACATGGAAGACCATCGGAATAGAGAAAATGTTAGCTAGAGCATTCAGGAGTTACTCTCAAAGCCTCAAGCATAGGACCAGCCCACCAAGGAAGCTAATGTAACGGGTGCAGAAAGTTGACCAACATAAAATCACGCTGCCATGAGCAAGAAGCCACCACACTCTAAAACTACCCTTGCCATACTTTACACCTGTGGAATGTCTCCTGTGCATCCTTCCTGTACTTCTAAGCTAGGGGAATCAGCACAGGCCTCTGCTGAATCAGCATTTGGTAGACTAGGAAAAAACAGTTTCCCAAAGAGATCTGGACCTTTTCGTGGCATCCACAAGACAGTCTAGGAAATACGGGATTTTTAAAAAATATTTTATTTAATTTTAACTCATGTGCATTGGTGTGAGGGTGTCAGATCTTGGCGTTACAGACAGTTGTGAGCTGCCATGTGGGTGCTGGGAATTGAACCCAGGTCCTTTGGAAGAGCAGGCAGTGCTCTTAACCACTGAGCCATCTCTCCAGCCCTGAAATACAGGATTTTTGCATTCCAACCTTAGTACACTAGAAGAGCAGAGCTTGAATTATCATCTGTGTTATATCCACAGCATCCCGGCCCATGGCGCCGCTGTCCTTCAGCTCCTGAGCTTCCTTTGCCTGCTCACTGGTGCCTTCATTTAGGACCACATTTGTGCTTTTAGACCTGGACTCCAGTGATAAGTCTTTCTAATCTCATAGACAAACATCCTTTGGATGCTGTCGTAAACCTATTTTCTCAGTATCCTACTTTTCCACCTTCCCAGGAGAAGCGGCAAGAGCTGTTTAGAAAATTTGTTGACAGCTTCAAATATTTGAGCAAATTTTCTCAGGAGTTTTTGTTTATGTAACTTGTAAGGAAATAAATCAGCCCTCTTAACTATTCTACCTAGTATATATTATTATAGCCTTAACCAATTCAACTGACTAAATATTTGAAAGTCTAAGCAACCAAGACATTCAAACAGTTGCCTTTTATAAAAATCCTTTTAAAGTTGTTATCCATTTAAAATATATTCCATAGTAATAAATGAGAAATGATTAGCTGTATAACACAGGGCGTGATATTGGGATGTCTCTCAAGTATTGAAATTACTTAGTAACACCATAGGAACACAGCCCATGTGATTACAGACTCTGGGGGACAAATATTCAGATCATCACAAGAGACTTCCCAGAGTATGGTCAGCATTAATCATGCAGTGATGGTTCTAATTCATAAATGTGCTTCATCATCAATACTCCTTTAATAACATTGGAATACATTGCATATTATCCTTTCTCTAATTGGTGCAGTGCAAAGAAAAACCCAGAGAATAAATCCCAAACTCCAGAGTTCTATTTCTGAGCCTTGGTCCTTTGCTGTATTAGTCTGGCTCACAGGTTCTGGACTGAGTGGTCCTACAGTGGCTGTCTCCTGGCAGAAGGATAAAAACTCGAGTAGTTTGTTCAGTCCACGAGATTTGGATGTCTTCAACAATCCCTACTTGACACCCGAGTCCCAGAGAATTCCTAGGGAGCTGCTAGTCTTCAGTTTGCATTGGAATCTCAAAGAAGTAAGTTCTAACCCCAGCAAAGTGATGCCTCAGCAGCAGGATAGATGAACCCGCCAATAGCAGCCAGGGCAAGCAGGCCTCTAAGTATGCTGCTGCCAGAAGTTGTAGTGCAGATTTAGGGTGGGCCCTTCCACCTCCAATAATCCATTCTAGGAAATCCTTCACAGCTCTGCACAGCTGCTTGGGTTTTAGTTAATTCCAGATGTGGTCAGCTTGACACCCAAGGTTAGCTATCACATTAGTGCACATGCTTATGACTTGAAATGATTAGAAACAAAGTTATCCATTGTAGCATTGTTACAGCAAAACAAAAATAAACTAAATGAACATCAGTAGAGAACATGTTAACTTAGTTTGCCACAATAGTTTAAAGACACTGTATGAAATTTTAGAGTGACTTTTAAGTATGTCCAGACTAAATACAAGAAAAGCTTCAAGGGAATATTAAGTATTTCAGAAAAGAAGAGGATATGGCTATATATTCCTATTTATTTCTGTATCCTACACATATAAGGAACTTCTGAAAGAACACAAATATACACAAGTGCATGTGTGTGTATGCGTGTGTATGTGTGTGTGTGTGTGTGTGTGTGTGTGTCTATCCGTCCATCCATCCATCCCTGAGAGCGTGAGTGAATGTGCGCATTGTTGAGAACTGGGGTTGTTACGAAGACTCTTCGTTGAGTAGCTCTAAATTTTCCTGTCAGTATTTTGCTTATTCAAAAATTAAGACACATAAATTTAAGAAGTATTTTGAGTGTAAAACATTCAACAGCTAATTTACTAGATAATAACACTGTTATGAAATGCTACCAGTATCAGTAATTTATAAACACTGAAATTTGTACTACTGAAATTTATATATATATATGTATATATATACATACATACATACATACATACACACACACACAACAGTCTTCCCCCCCCCCAAGACAGGGTTTTCTGTGTAGCCTTGGCTGTCCTCAACTTGCTTTGTAGACCAGGCTGTCTTAGAACTCACAGAGATCTGCCTGCCTCTGCCTCCTGAGTGCTGGGATTAAAGGCGTGCACTGCCACACCCAGCTCCTAACTTAATTCTTTGACCAGAACTTTTCAAACATGCACCCGGCACCATGAAAACATTTCAATATCTAAAACAACAAGTTCTTTGGGCTGTAGCGATGGCTCAGAGGTTAAGAACACTGCCTGCTCTTCCAAAGGTCCTGAGTTCAATTCCCAGCAACCACATGGTGGCTTACAGACATCTGCAATGAGATCTGGTGCCTTCTTCTAGCCTGCAGGCACACATGCAGGCAGAACACTGTAAACATAGTAAATAAATAAATCTTTTTTTAAAAAAGTTCTTTAATGAAAAATGTGAGGTTTAAACTCTGAGCCATCTCTCTGGCCCCACAAATCATCGTAGTGAAGTCTAAAGCTTAGCACTTCTAAGTATGTTTACACTTTCTTATGATCAGTCTCCAAAAACCTTTTTTATCTTGCCAAATTGAAACTACACTTACTTGGGCTGGAGAAATGGCTCAGAGGTTGAGAGCACCAACTGCTCTTCCGGAGTCCTGAGTTCAATTCTCAGCAACCACATGGTGGTTCACAACCATCTATAATGTGACTTAATGTCCTCTCCTCGGAGGCAGGTGTACATGTAGGTAGGGTACTGTATACATAATAAATAAATACATTTTAATGAAAAAAAAAAGAAACTACAGTTATTAACAGCTCCTCATTACTTGATTCCTCCAGATCCTTGGGGACTGCACTTGTGCACTTGGACTTAGGAACCTTATGCATCTGACCACCCTGGAATCTCATTCATATAGATGAAGTCATGTATTTCTATTTCTGTCACTCTTAGTTTCATAGAATATTTTCTTTACCATCATTTCAGATTTTAAAGTAAAGTTACAAAAAGGGGGGGAAATCATAACTAAGTAACTGAAAAGCAGGATATAAGAAAGTTTTAAAAAGTAAAAGACTGGGCCAGCTGCTCTTCAGAAGACCTAGGTTCAGTTCCCAGCCTTACATGGCGGCCTGCAAGCATTAGTAACTCCAGGTCCAGAAGGTCTGACACCCTCATCCTGACCCTCGTGGGTGTGCAGTTGGTGCAGTATACAGTCAGGCATCCTCTAACAGAAAACACAGTTTTTTAAACTACCAAGAATGAAGCTGAAAGTTTAAGGGGTAAATATTAGATATCTATTTTTGTTTCACTACTCTCTTACAATCTTTTTCTCTTTTAACTTATCCCCTCCGTGTGTGTGTGTGTGTGTGTGTGTGTGTGTGTGTGTGTGTGTAATTTTCTGCTGTTCTTTTGTAAATCAAACATAAAATTAGCAAGTCATGGCTTCTTTTTATTTATTGTTGGTTTTGTTTTGTTTAATGTAAGAGCTAGACCAGATTATTTAACCAGATAAGTTAAGTTAAATTGGTCTTAAATATTCAGTATTAAAGTTTTGTTGAAAAGAAAAAAGAAATGAGAAACCTTCCCTAATTAAAGTTTTGTTGTTGTGGTTGTTGTTGTTGTTTTGCTTTTGGTTTTTTGTTTGTTTTGGCTTTGGTTTTTCAAGATAGAGTTTCTCTGTGTAACAGCTCTGGCTGTTCTGGAACCCACTCTGTAGACCAGGCTGGCCTGAAACTCACAGAGATCCACCTGCCTCTGCCTCCCAAGTGCTGGGATTAAAGGCATTTGCCACCACGGCCTGGCTAAGTTTTTTTTTTTAAGACTATACTAAACATAAACATTGATATGAGGGGCTTGTAGAGATGGCTTACTGGTTAAGAGCACTGGCTACTCTTCCAAAGGATGGGGGTTCAATTCCCAGCATCTACATGGCAGCTCACAACTGTTGGTAACTCCAGTTCCAGGGGATCAGACACCTTCATACCAATGCTCATAAAATAAAATTATTTTTAAAAGATATTGATCTAATTGTCGTCACTGTATAAGTGCCATTCCAAACATATTAGTTAAGTCAACATTATTCATACCCTATAAAAATAAGTGTTGAAGCTAGGCGTGGTGGTGCACACCTTTAATTCCAGCACTCTGGGAGGCAGAGGCAGGCGAATCTCTGAGTTCCAGGCCAGCCTGGTCTGCAGAGTGAGTCCAGGATAATCAGGGCTATACAAAGAAACCCTCTCTCTAAAAACCAAAACAAAACGAAACAAAATTTGTTGAAAATACTGAGCTGTGTGATATACCATGGAACTATTTTATCAATCTTAGTTATTATCTTAGAAATTCATTAAATTCTTCTTACTTAATTGTGTTGATGTTTAAACTATATCTTTACTTTTATGAAAAATGCATTCCTTGAAGAAAAAAACCTCAGCCCTAATTTGTGTCTCCACATAGTGTGGTTAAAAAGTGACCACTACTGTGTTTTATTCAAACTTCGCCCTGCTGGTTGCTGCACATCTAACAATGTTGTTCTTTCTTTGACACAGACCCACACAAAAGCTGAGTGTAGTAAGGAAGCAGACAGCCTGCCTCCAGCAGGAGCCCCCGCCTGGCTCCAGGATTTGTAAACAGAAACATCCCAGGCTCTCTGTCTGTTCTGCACTCAGGAAATGTTTGCTTGTGAAAGCCCTACCATTGCACATAGGCATACTTAGCATTGTTTGTGTTTGCCTGAATATTTAACTGAGGGAACTAAGAGAGGAAAGAGAGTGTGTATTAGGGCAAAGGAATAAGAACATTCGGGTATGGTATACAGAACATATGGCATAAAAAGAATTATTTTAATGGCTGGAGAGATGACTTATAAGCCCGTGTGTGT
>OU015743.1:46024478-46036117 GCA_907169655.1 Acomys percivali | reverse complement strand
TGTGTGTGTGTGTGTGTGTGTGTGTGTGTGTGTGTGTGTGTTTATATTTTAACTTTAATTTTTTAAAAAGCTCATACCACTCCCAGGTTTGGTCTCAGCAGCCACATCAGGCAGCTCACAACTGCCTGTACTCCAGCTCCAGAGGCGTCCAGCACTTTTGGCCTCTGGGAACACCTGCACTCACACGCACACACACAGACATGCATACATACACATAATTAAAAATAAGACAATATTTGTTTTGTTTTTTCAGACAGGGTTTCCCTGGGTAGCTGTCCAGGGCTCACTTTGTAGACCAGGCTGGCTGAACTCTGCCTGCCTCTGAACAAAAATCTTTTTTAAAAGGATTAAAGAAATAAAAATGGGCTTTCCAGTTAAAAGCTTTTATTGCGCACACACGAATACACATATTGAAATATTTTTCCTGGCAGGTTTTAAGTGATGTCAAGTTTTTAGAGCATATGACATAGCCTGGAATGTTTCTAATTTGAGACATTTAACCATTGGTATGGTATTTAACATGTTTAAAAGTCCCTTAACACTTTTTCACCTTCTCTATTTTGAGCTAATGAATTTAATGCTATTTTCCATTTTCAGTTATATATTTAAATACCTTTTACTCTGTGGGGGAAAATATGTAATGTTTAGAACCACCAGCAACAGGAAAGGAATCCTCCCACCCAACCCCCCAAGTAGCAGTACCTCTCATATGCTGTGCTGTATTGAGCTACTCTCAGTTCCTAGAAATGTTGGTGTTTTTTGAGAATAAAATATTTTCTGTTTTAGTGGGTATGAATATTCACTCCTCATACTCTGCTACTTAGCTGTATCCCCAGGCCCGTCAGAGTGAAGTCTTAAGCATGTCCACATGTGTGATGTGTGATGACTGAATTTAACAGCAGATTTTTAGACATGATGCCAAAATAACAGACAACAAAAGAAGAAAATGGATTGTACTTCAGGGTTAAATAGTTTATACTTCAAGAGACATTATAGAGGAAAGAAAACTTCAAGGGACGTTATAGTTTAGGAAGAAAAAAAGCCCTCTCCAATTTTTAGAACTAGATGAATCATGGAAAAAAAAATCATACTGGGTCTTGGGGTGTTAGTCCAAGTAATACAGTGTTTACGTAGCATTGTGAAATACTGGGAGTGAAAAAGAAAATGAAACATCTTTTTATTTTCTTTTTTGTTTTATTTTGTTGTTTCTTTGGTTTTTTGTTTGTTTGTTTGTTTTGTTTTGTTTGCTTGTTTATTTTTGTTTTTTTCCTTCAAGACAGGGTTTCTCTGTGTAACAGCTATGGCTGTCCTGGAACTCACTGTGTAGACGAGGCTGAAACATCTTTTTCTTTCTAAAAACATTTTGAGGCAGGGTCTGTGCGGCCCCCGTTGGCCTTAAACTCACTATGTATGTAGACAAGACTGGCCTTGACCCCCCTCATCCTGCTGCTTCTGTCTCTTACGTCCTGGGCATAGTGGTGCCTCCTACCCGACAGTCCTAAAGCACCAACCTCATCGTGAAAGGGTTTTTTCTTTTGTTTTGTTTTTCTAGACAGGGTTTCTCTGTGTAGCCCTGGCTGACCTCAAACTTGTGGAGATCCACCTGCCTCTGCGTCCCAAGTGCTGGGATTAAAGGCATGCGCCGCCACGCCCAGTTTTGCCATAAACGTTTTTTCATGGAGCTTTGGTCTCTGCAGAGTATCTAAACCTCACCACACTGGAGTATGAGTGCCTGGGACCAGGACACAGCTTAGTCCCTAGCACATACTCATGCAACATCTAACAACAGGAAGTTACAGAGGACACGAGGAAACTTGGAGCTTTATGGATAATGTTCTGTAAACTTAAAACTACCCTGAAAAATTAAATCTGGCTAGGATCAGTGCCTCACACCTGTAATCCCAGCACTCAGGGAGGCAGAGGCAAGTGGATCTGAGTTTGAGGCCAGGACAGTCAAGGCTACATAGAGAACCCCTACCTCGAAAAACCAAAAAGTTAATCAATCAATCAATCAGTCTGCCAGGTGTGGTAGTAGTCCATGCCTTTAACTCCAGCACCCAAGGCTGAAGCGGGTGGGTCTCCGTGAGTCTGAGACCAGCCTAATCCACCTAGTGAGTTCTAGGACAGCCAGAGACACACAGTAGGGCAACAACAACAATAATAGTGATGGTAATAATAAATGAAATCTATTAAAAGTAACAACAAAGGAAGGACTAAAGATTCCTAATTTGAATTTCAGAAAGATCTGAAAATTCCTGGTTTCTTTGATACCCACTTACCTAATAGAATGCTAGATCTAACATGAAGAAAGTATTTCCAGCCAGCTTTGACCGTGGTCGTTTGTTCTCTGCTGTTCTGTCTTCTTGAGGCATCTCCATCTTAAATAGCACTGTTCTTGCTACCTCAGTGTGTCTTCTTTTTGTCTTGTCTTTCATCTTCCATCTTTGATTTGCTTTGACTGTGACAAAATGTGAGCATTGTTTGCTGATATTTATTTATTATTTTATGTCTAGGAATGTTTTGCCCGCATGTATGTTTGTGTGCCCCATGCATGCCTGATGCCCTCGGAAGCCAGAAGAGGGCATTGGAGCCCCCAAAACTGAAGTTACAGATGGCTGTGAGCCGTGTAGGTGCTGGGAACTGAACCCGAATCCTATGTAAGAGCAGCAAATGGTTTTAACCATTGAGCCATATTTCTACTTTTTTTTTCTTTTTGGTTTTTCAAGACCATGTTTCTCAATTCGTAGCTTTGGCTGTCCTGGAACTCAGTCTGTAGACCAGGCTGGCCTGGAATTCACAGAGATCACCTGCCTCTGCCTTCCAAGTGCTGGAATTAAAGGCGCATGCCACCACTGCTGGGCTTTCTACCTGTTGTTTACTGATACTTAAAACAAAATACTATGCTCTTTGTTTCTAATTTGAGGAAAACCTAAGATTTACTTTCTTTCTTGTTTGTTATGTTTTTCTGAGAAAGTCTCATTCTGCAGCCCAGGCCTGCCTCAAATTTACTGGGTTGGTGAGGATTATCCTAATTTTTTTGTTTCCACCTCCCAAGTGCTAGGATTGCTGGTGTGTATCATCATGACCATCATGTTCATAAAGCAAAATTCAGTGGTTCCATTTTACCAAAGGTTTCGCCTTCTGAGGTATCAGTTGCTCACAGTAAACCTTAGCTCAGAAATGTTAAGTTGTAAAATCTTGAAATGTACACTTCATAAGTTTTTAATTGTACACAGTTCAGAGTAATGTGATTAAACCCAACCAAGTGTGAAATAGCTATTTTTCTAGCATGTCCAAATGGCATGTGTTCTGTGGTGACTTGAATGAATGCTTGGTCCCAAGAAGTGGAAAGGATTAGGAGGGGAGGCCTGTCTGGTGGTCATGGGTCAGTCTTCTGAAATTGTAAGCAGAAAAACAACAGCTAAGGCATGCTCCCCGCCCTGTAGCTGCAGACGGATGGCTGTGATATCACAAGTGTCCACATTCACTTCATCATTGTATTTATTTAGTAATGGTCCCAGGCGATTAGAGTGATGTTGATAATTTTAGTACTCTCTGTTTTGTCATTACCTATTGTTGGCCTCTTGCTATGCCTAATTTATAAATTAAACTTTATCAGAGGTATAATTTTAAAAAATCGGGGCTGGAGAGATGGCGCAAAGGTTAAGAAAAGAACACCAACTGCTCTTCCAGAGGTCCTGAATTCAATTCCCAACAACTGCTTGGTGACTCACTACCATCTATAATGAGATCTGGTGCCCTCTTCTGGCCTGCAGGTGTATATGCAGGCATAACACTGTATAAATAATAAATCAAAAATCTTTAAAAGAAAGAAAAATAGCCGGGCGTGGTGGTGCACACCTTTAATCCCAGCACTTGGGAGGCAGAGGCCGGCGGATCGCTGTGAGTTCAAGGCCATCCTGGTCTACAAAGTGAATCCAGGACAGCCAAGGCTACACAGAGAAACGCTGTCTCAAAAAACCAAAAAAGAAAAAAAAAAAAAAAAGAAAGAAAGAAAAAGAAGTCTACACAATCATTCTTCAGCACGCCCAGCAGAGGTCCTAAAGCATGACTGTATAAGCTACAAAGTGACAATCCATGCATACCTTAGCAGATACTGTAAATTATCTCTATTTTTTTGTAAGATCATCTTTAGGTTACTTATAATGATAACTAATACAATGCAAATGCTATATAAGTAGTTCTAATTACTATGTTGCTTAGAAAATAAAGACAAAATAAGTCTGCACACATGCAACACAAACACATCTAATTACGTATTACACAAGTAGGACCTGGAGCGAGACGAGGATGGGAGGGACGACAGGCGCTGCATCCCGAGCACCACCCCTTCACGTGGCCTCGTGCGTGGCTGGCATCCCAAGCACCACCCCTTCACGTGGCCTCGTGCGTGGCTGGCATCCCGAGCACCACCCCTTCACGTGGGCTCGTGCGGCAAATTCAAGTTTTGTTTCTTGAAATGTTCTGGGTTTCTTTAAAGTATTTTTAGTTTATATTTAATTGTCTATATACATGTAGAGTCCACAGATAAGGAGAAAGCAATTCTATAGGGCTTAGTATTATCAGAGGTATCCATTAATCCTCCTGTAATATATCCCCACGGACAGGGAAGTGTGTCAGCTGGTTGTTGGTGTGTGTGTATGTTTGTGGGTGCCTGGTACACACATGGTATGAGGTACTGTGCTTTGCTTGGTACATGGGCAGAGATCAGAGGACATGTTTTAGGAACTAGGTCTCTGCTTCCGCCGTGTGGGTCCTAGGGTTTGAGCTCAGGTCATCAGACTTGATGTCATTTACTTTTGCCCTCTGGACCATCTTAGTGTTTGATAGTCTTGATAGCAGAAGGTAATCTGTAGGCACTTAAAATATTTTTATATTTATGTTTAAAATCCATAAGTTACTTAATTGTATATGTGCTGAAATAATGTGTCCCTTTTGAGCTTAACAAAATTTTTTGTTCTTGTTGCTGTTGTTGTTCTTGTTGTTGTTGTGTGTTTTTCAAGATGGTTTCTCTGTGTTTCCCTGGCTGTTCTGTGCTCACTTTGTAGACCAGGCTAGCCTTGAACTCACAGAGGTCTGCCTGCCTCTGCCTTCCTAAAGGCTGGGATTACAGGTGTTTGTCTCTGTTCCCAGCCGAGTTTAACAAATTCTTAAGTGGGTTTTTTTTTTTTAATTGAGGAACAGTTTTATAACAGAATAAACTAGATTAAAAATGTACTATTCAGGACCGGGCGGTGGTGGCGCACGCCTGTAATCCCAGCACTCGGGAGGCAGAGGCAGGCGGATTGCTGTGAGTTCGAAGCCAGCCTGGTCTACAAAGGGAGTCCAGGACAGCCAAGGCTACACAGAGAAACCCTGTCTCAAAAAACCAAAAAATAAAAATTAAAAAAAAAAAATGTACTATTCAGTACTTTCGTGATATTATACAATCATTATTTCTATGTAGTTCCAAAGCATTTTCATCACCCCACACGGGGCATTCTCTATTTAGTTAAAATAGCTTCCTTGCCCCTCTTTTCCCATGCCTAGCAACTTCTAATCTGCTATTTGTCTCTATGGATTTGCCTCTTCTGGATAGTTCACATGAATGAAATCATAAAATATCTGACCTTTAGTGTGTCATTTTTGTAGGTGTCCCACATTTTGTTTATTGATTCATAAGTGTATGAACATTTGCATTTCCGCTGTAGTTATTGCACCTAGTGACCCTGTAGAAGTGTTCGTTTTAATTCCTATTTTCATTTCTTTATGTATATGCCTAGGAATAAGCTACCAAATTTTGTGAAAATTCTGATAACATTTTGAGAACCTACTAAATTGCTTACTGTGTCTATACTGTTTTGTATTCTCATCAGTGGTATGTAAGTTTTAGTTTCTCTGTATCCCTTAACAACCTTTCTTATTTTCTTCTTCCTTTTTAATCGTTAAAAATAGTTAGAGTCATGCTAGTATTTTATTGTAGTAAGTCGAGGTAGGGTTCAGTTGTCTGGAGGACACTGGGGGTTGGTTGGTTGGCTTTTTTCTTTTTCTGTGTATTGGAAAGCAAACCCAGGGCCTCCAGGCAAACACTCTACTACTGAGTAAGATCCCTAACCAAAGATGAGTTTCTATACTCTTTCCATCTATAAATGACTATATGTTGAAAATATTTAACTACAGTTACCAATACGTTGAAGTTTACTAGGATCTAGTAATTGTCTTTTAACTTGAGTATTTCACTGCATCAACATATTCTATAGAAATACTGGTTGTGATATTTTGTTATGCAGCTGTGCAGAATTTGAGATAATTCACTGGAGAAATATTTTCATTGAAGTTTACTGTTTGCTATAGAAAATTCTAGTTTGACCACAAGTAAGAAAGTTTTAATATATAGTATGCTTGATTTTAATTGTAAAGAGTGACAAAATTAATAAGGCCGCTATGAACATGGTTGAGCATATGTCCTTGTTGTGTGGTGGAGCATCTTCTGGGTATATTCCAAGGAGTGGAATAGCTGGGTCTCGAGGAAGCCCTATTCCCAATTTTCTGAGATAGCGCCAGATAGATTTTCAAAGTGGTTGTACAAGTTTGCATTCCCACCAGCAATGAAGGAATGTTCCCTTTTCTCCACATCCTCTCCAGCATGTGGTGTCACTTGAATTTTTGATCTTAGCTATTCTGATGGGTGTAAGATGGAATCTCAGAGTCATTTTGATTTGCATTTCTCTGATGACTAAAGACGTTGAGCATTTCTTTAAGTGTTTCTCAGCCATTCAATATTCCTTTTGAGAATTCTCTGTTTAGTTCTGAGCCCCATTTCTCAATTGGGATATTTGGTTTGGTGGTGTTTAATTTCTTGAGTTCTTTATATATTTTGAATATTAGACCTTTGTCAGATGTAGGATTGGTGAAGATCTTTTCCCAGTCTGTAGGCTGTTGCTTTGCTCTGTTGACAGTGTCTCCTGCCTTACAGAAGCTTCTAAACCTCACGAGGTCCCATTTATTGATTGTTGACCTTAAGGCTTGGGCTGTTGATGTTCTGTTCAGGAAGTTGTCACCTGTGCCAATGTGTTCTAGGCTCTTCTCCACTTTTTCTTCTAACCGATTTAGTGTCTCTGGTTTTATGTTGAGAGCCTTAATCCATTTGGACTTGAGTTTTGTGCATGGTGACAAATATGGGTCTAATTGCATTTTTCTACATGTAGACATAGCAGTCTTATTCATAATAGCCAGAACCTGGAAACAATCTAAATGTCCCTTAGTCAAAGAATGGACAAAGAAATTGTGGTACATTTACACTATGGAATACTACTCAGCTATTAAAAACAAGGAAATTCTGAAATTTGTGAACAAATGGAGGGAACTAGAAACAATCATACTGAGTGAGTTAACCCAGAAGCAGAAAGACTCACATGGTATATACTCACTTATAACTGGACACTAGCCCAAGAGGCATGTCCCATGAAAGTCTTCACTTACCAAGAGATTGGGATAGACGTGAGGACATCCTATTGGGACTCTAGATGAGAGAAGTATGGGAGAATGGAGAAATAGAAGGATCCAGTGGGTCCTAGAAACCTACAGGAAGAACATCAGGATGGGCAGAACTGGGCCCTGGGGGGGTCTGCTCAAACTACTGCACCAACCATGAACAATACATGCAGTAAACAGCGAACCCCTACTCAGATCTAGCCTGTGGACAGGACGTTCTCCACACTTGAGTGGAGAGCAGGAACTGACTCTGACACAAACTCTGATACCCCATATTTGACCACTTCCCCTTGGTGGGGAGGCCCAGTGGCACTCAAAGAAAGGATAAACAGGCTACCAAGATGAGACTTGAAAGCCTATGATCATATAGTGGGGGAGGAGGTCCACCTCGGTCATAGACCTCGGGGAGGGGAATAGGGTGAAAGTGGGAGGGAGGGAGGAATGGGTGAATACAAGGGATGGGCTAACAATTGAGATGTAATCTGAATAAATTAATTTTAAAAAGAGTGACAAAATTGTCAGTCAAGATATGCATGCCTTTAATTCTAGCACTTGTGAGGCTTAGACATGGGGGTTCTCTGAGTTCAAAGCCAGCCTGGTTTACAAAGCAAGTTCGATTATGATAGGCAGATTTGGGCCCAGGGGTCCGGCTCAAACTATGGCACCAGCCAAGGACAATACAGGCCGTAAACTTTAAACCCCTACCCAGATCTAGCCAATGGACAGGACATTCTCCACAGTTGAGTGGAGAGTGGGGTATGACTTTCACACGTACTCTGGTGCCTCATATTTGACCATGTCCCCTGGAGGGGGAGACCTGGTGGCACTCAGAGGAAGGATAGCAGGCTACCAAGAAGAGACTTGATACCCTATGAGCATATACAGGGGGAGGAAGTCCCCCTCAGGCACAGTCATAGGGGAGGGGAATAAAGGGAAAATGAGAGGGAGGGAAGAATGGGAGGATACAAAATACAAAAATAAATTAATAAAAAAAAAACAAAGCAAGTTCGGCACAATGAGATCCTCTGTCAAAAAAAAAACTAAGAAACAAGCAAACAAAATGATAAATTTAAAGTTCAAAATATGGCATTATTTTATTTTGATTGAATGTAAAGAATGATTAAGTAAGGATAGTGTAGTCTTACCACTGGTCACACACTACTTATAAAACCTATGGTAAACCCGCAAACAGATATTTCATGGAAAATCTCTTTCTACATTAGACTGCTTACTCTTAAGCAGTTGTTTGTATTCTGTAAAGACTGCTGTTTTTAAATATATACTACTTGGATCTAGTTATTCTTTATAAATATTTAAAACATGGTGACAAAATCTATCCTCCAGTTTTCTCTTTCTGTGTGAGCCATTTAATTTGTTTGTACTCTTTACAGCACCGAATCTTCCCTCTTGTACTTCTTCTAGGCATATTTTAGTCTGTGGACATCTGTCCCAAGGGTATTTGCTATAGCTAAGATCTGACTCATCACATACATGTTTGCATGTTCATAATGGCCTAGTAATTTAGATATGTGAATTCCCACACTGCAAGTAAGTAAACGTGGGTTCATGAAGTTTTCTCAAGGTCAAGTTAATGAGTGACTGACTTACTGTGCTGCAGGTTCAGTTTAGATTCAGCTGCCCACAAAGAAATGTTTTTTCATTAATATTAATGATATCAATACTAATGATCTTAATTCCCATTGATTGCAAAGAACTTTATACTTTACTAAGCACTTAGACTTCCATCATAACTGACAAGTGAGCTACAGGGTACTGCCTTTTACAAATAAGGAAACGAGGCATTCAAAATCAAGCAACCTGTTGAAGCCTACTGAACACATGAGTCAAAGCCAAACATGAAGCTGGGCTCAGTGGGGTACACCTGTCGTCTTAGCATTTCAAAGGCAGAGGTAAGAGAACTGCCGTGAGTTCAAGGTCAGCCCCAGCTAGTGTCTTAGATATGTTTCTATTGCTGTGATTAGACACAGTGATCAAAGAAACTTTTTAAAATATAGAGTGTATTTGGGGCCTGTGGTTTCAGAGGGTTAGAGTTCATGACTGTTAGTGTGGGAAGCATGGCACCTGGCATGCAGGCATGGTGCTGGGGCAGGAGCTGAGAGCTTCAAACCGTGAGACAGAGAGAAAGACATGGGGCAGGCACAATGGTGCGCATCCGTAATCCCAGCATTTGGGGACATAGGGGTAGGAGAGAGAGACTGACTGGGGGAATGCGTCTAATCTTTCAACACCTCAAAATTTGTCCTCAGTGGCACACCTCCTCTAACAAGGATACAGCTCGTAACCCTTCCCAAACAGTTCTCCAACTGAGGACTGAGTATTCAAATATGTGAACCCGTGAGGGCATTCTCATCCAGACTGCCACAGCTACGTGGTGTGTGTGCGTGTGTGAACACAGATGCCCTCAGATGCTGGAGAAGGTGTCAGATCTTATGGAGCTGGGATTACAGGCCCTGGTGGACTGCAAGATGTGGGTGCTGGGCTAGGAATTGGGTCCTCCAAAAGAGCAGTGTATTCTCTGAATCAGTGAGCCATCTTTCCAGTCCCTACTTGATACTTTAATAATTAGGACCATACTTGACAAGTATTTTAAGTTCAGATAAAATAATCTATGTGACTAAACCATGTCATTTATAACTATCACAAATTGGTTAATTTTTTCTCTAATTTTTGTGCAAAATATTACTGATTTGATTATATATTAATACAACTTTCTTCAAGACTAGTTTGTGGGTATTTTATTTATTTATTTATTTATTTTTGGTTTTTCGAGGCAAGGTTTCTCTGTGTAGTCATGGCTGTCCTAGACTCACTTTGTAGACCAGACAGGCCTCAAACTCACAGTGATACCCCTGCCTCTGCCTCCGCCTCCTGCGTGCTGAAATTAAAGGTGTATACCACCATGCCCATCTTAGTTTGTGGGTATTAAATAAAATACTTTTCTTTTTCTCTTTTAGGTCCACCTCATTCATTTAATCGAGATGAAACAATAATCATTGCTTTGGCATCAGTGTCTGTATTAGCTGTATTGATAGTCGCCTTATGTTTTGGATACCGAATGTTGACAGGTAAAAAAAACAACACTACTTTTTGTCTCATCATTTAATAAACATGTTATTTAATCAGAATTTATTTCTTTAAGGGAGGTGGGTCACGCATATACGGAGGTCAGAGGATAACTCGGAGGAGTTGGTTCTCTTGTACTGTGTGGGTTTTGGGGTGCCGCTTAGGTCGTCGGCAGGCATGGTGGCGCACACATGTACCAGCTGAACATCTTCACAGCCCCATTGTCTCCTTTTCAGATCCCTGGAAAATCTATATACAAACAGAAACCCTGTGCTATATTCAGTTTTTACAAGAATTGTAAAATGTTATTTTTATGATCGTGTCTGTGTATGCCATGTGTGCGCTCCCTGGAGACCAGAAGATGGCGCTGTGTCTCTTAGAGCTGGAGTTACAGGTGGCTGTGAGCAACCTGGTGTGAGTGCTGGGGACTGAGCCCGGCTGTTCTGAAGGGACAGCAAGTTCTCTTAACATCTGAGCCATCTCTTCAGCGCCAACAAGAAGTCTTAAACTTACCCAAAATATCTGCCACCCAACTGCAACAGTTACCCCTGAAGGCCATTTACTTAAATCTAAATCCCCACTTACCACTCCTTTCACACCACTGAATTATTTTAATCAAAATAGATGCCATGGATCTGTAAATACTGTAGCAGTTTCTCTATAATATAATGACCTAAAAATTATATGCTCATAATGCTATTTTTACCTATGAAAAAGCCAGTAATTTTTCATCAAGTACCAAATCACTTCTAATAAACTTTGGGTGTAGTGGGTTGTTTAGGAAATCAGCACTTACTCTTTCATTTGAATACTTTTCCTGAAATTTTCTTGAAAATTCAGTGTTAGGACTTTATACTTTAAACTGAGTCATCATGGAGTTAGCTCACAGAATTCTGCTTTCATGTTGTTCATTATTTATCTTCTTTAATCAAATGATTCCTATTTAGTGATTTGTTCCAATGCCTGCTGCAGCTCTTCTTAACTGTAATATCTTTTTTGGTTTTTCGAGACAGGGTTTCTCTGTGTAGCCTTGTCTGTGTTGGACTCATTTTATAGACCAC
>OU015743.1:45912737-46003584 GCA_907169655.1 Acomys percivali | reverse complement strand
CACACCTCACATAGTACGATTGCTCCTGTGTGGGATCACACCTCACAAGTCTGCTGCTCTCTGCTCCTCTTCCTCACTCTCAACTTTTGTCCTCAGACTGAGAAATTTTGTTTTTCCATCTGCAAACTGACAGGTTCTCTCTAATATCTGCTTAAATGTACTGTTGAACCACTCAAATACTGAAATTTGTTGTGTTTTAAAATATTATTTAAGTCTTTTAAAAAGCACCTCTGCTCTGCAGGGACCTGGATTCAGTTCCCAGAACCTGCAGTCTAACATCAGCCCCAGGGCAAGCCAGTACCGCCCTCTGGGTCTGTAGGCACTTGAATTCTCATTAAAATAATATTTACAGAATTATAACCCTATACTTGCTTTCATTTTAAATGTATTTTTATTTGAAACTGAATATTTGGGGCTGTAGATGTAGCTTAATTAAGTCTCTAATAAGCACTAAAATAAGCAGTTGGATATAGTAGCACATGTCTTTAGTCCCAACACTTGAAAGGCAGAGGCAGGGAGATCACTGAGTTCGAGGCCAGCCTGGCCTACAGAGCAAGTTCCAGGACAGCCAAGGCTACACAGAGAAACCCTGTCTATAAATAAATAATAAATAAATAAATATAGTAGCAATAACAATAATGATGATGATGAAGTAAAATTAGACATTTTGAATGTCTCAGTGGCCAAGAGAAAAATAAAAGTCTTAAGTACTATATAAATTCTCCAGCTCTTGTGACTGGCTTGTATTAGGGCGTTGCCCTAAGTTCCGAGCAACACTAACCCTAAAGATGCCCAGTTACTGAGGCTGATGCTCCCCCAGGTCTCTAAGTGTCCATCCTGCCAAGCACATGTACATGGTTTCTAGGTTACCCAGTACATTCAAGAGGCTTCAAAACTCAGAAAGAACATTATTAAATTATCTAGCAGGTTTAAGGTTCAAGTTTGTTTCTTGTACAGGACTTGCTATTAAGAACATTTAAAATGCGGCTGGAAAGATGGCTCAGTGGTTAAGAGTGCCACCTGCTCTTCCAAAGGTCCTGAGTTCAGTTCCCAACAACCACCTGGTGGCTCATAATCATCTATAATGTAATCTGAGGCTGTTTTCTGGCCTGCAGGTGTACATGCAGCCAGAACACTGTATATATAATAATAAATAAATAAATCTTTAAAAAACAACATTTAAAATGTCACCAAGAATTTTAGCTTAAAATAGGTTTCTCAGGAGCCAGCCTGGTAATGCACGCCTGTAATCCCAGCATTTGGGAGGCAGAAGCAGGCGGATCACTGTGAGTTCAAGGCCAGCCTGGTCTACAAAGTGAGTCCAGAGCTGCTAAGGCCAAGTCTACACAGAGAAACCCTGTCTCGAAAAACAAACAACAAAAATAGGCTTCGCAGATTTAAAAAAAATGCTAATCTTAAATATAATATAGAAAAGATAGATAAATGTATATGTATATAAATGTACTAAAATGTTCTTATTTGTCAAAGTTCAGATTGAACTTGGTATTCTACATTCTCATTGTTAAATCTGCCACCCTTAGCCTATAGTAAGTATCCTTTTGAAGCAGAGGAAATGTAGATATCAGAATGTGTGTGCTTACTGATGGTTGTGAACGTGTGTTTACATGTGTGTAGGCTCATGTGGACGCCTGAGGTTGACATTGACATTGCGTGTCTTCGATCACTCTTTACCCTGTATTGATGTAGGATCTGTGTTGAACCTGGAGATCGGTGCTTTGGCTAGTCTGGCTAGCCACCTTGTCCAGGGACCCCTGTCTTTGCCTCCAATACTCTGGGATTGCAGAAAAACTGCTTTGCCCACCCAGCTTTTGTGTGCAATCTGAGTATATAATCTGCAGTCCTCAACACTTGTGCTCTGCCCAGTTACCCATCTGTCCAGCCCAGATGAAAAGCCTGAAGCTTAAAAATCTAGAAACAAGTCAAAAGAGATCTTTGTTCCTCCCTCCTTTCCTTCCTTTTTTTTATTTTATTTTCTTTTTTTTTTTTTTAATTTTTATTTATTTATTTTTTTGGGTGTGTGTGTGTGTACCTGTCTGAGTGTTGAGTGTCTTGAGTGTGTGGGTGCATGTGTGGGTTGGGGGCAGAAGTCGATGGTGGGGGTGTTGGCGGGCCTTTTCTTCAGTTGTTCTCCATGTTAGTTACTGGCTCCGAGCCTTTTGATTAACCCAGAGCTCGCTGGTTCCAAGCTAGCCAACTTCCCCAGGAATTCCCTCACTTTGCCCCACCTCCCCCCCAGTGCTGAGATGTCGGTGTCCACCCTACACAATGTTCCAGCTTCTTTCCCCCCTCCCCACCCTCCCCCCAGTGCTGAGATGTCGGTGTCCACCCCACACAATGTTCCGGCTTCTTTCCCCCCTCCCCGCCCTCCCCCCAGTGCTGAGATGTCGGTGTCCACTCCACACAATGTTCCGGCTTCTGTAGGTACTGGGAACTCAAACTCCTTCTTACAGTTTCAGCACAAGTGTTTCACTACTGAGCCTTCTCCCCGGCCCCTGTAAAGATAATTTTATCTATTATGTGTTTTGTATTTGTATTTATTATGTGTTCTGGAACATTTCATTTTGTTTTAAGACAGGGTGTCACTGTGTAGCCCTAGCTTAACTGGACTCTGTTTAAACCAGGATGGCATAGGAACTCAGACATCTGCCTGCCTCTGTCTCCACCTGCTTGTATTAGAGGTGTATGCCAGCACACCCTGCCGAATGTCTGTCTGGGTTGTTTGTTAGGTTTGAGAACGGCTCTTCCTCAGTTACTTAGGAAGTAACAGTAACTGACTGTCTGGGATTCACTATGTAATACAACCTGACCTCGGACTCAGGGCAATCCTTCTGTTTCTCCTGAGGAGTGCTAGGGTTACCACCCTACACCACCACGTCTGGTTCCAGTGTCTGGGGCTTGGATTTATTTTCCTTATTTGTTTGCCTTTAATTTTTTAGGTGGGGTCTCATGTAGCCTAGGCTGGCTTAGAACTCTTATCCTCATGCCTCTATCTCTCCATTGCTTGGATTACAGGCATGTAACACCATGCCATTTTGGGATGCTTGGTATCAAAACCAGGGCTTCATACATGTGAAGAAAGTATTCTTATCAACTGAGCTACATCCCACTAATGCTTATTTTCTAAAGGAAGTTAAAACTAGCTTTCCCCAGCCAGGCATGGTAGCACACACCTTTAATCCCAGCACTTGGGAGGCAGAGGCAGGTGGATCGCTGTGAGTTCGAGGCCAGCCTGGTCTACAAAGGGAGTCCAGGACAGCCAAGGCTACACAGAGAAACCCTGTCTCAAAAAAAAAAAAAAAGAAAGAAAAAACCAAACCAAACCCGAATACAATTTTTAAAAACAGCATGCTGTTTGGCGTGTGTTTTGTGTTCTAGGCAGTGAGGTCACTCAAGGAAACAATTGAAGACTGCTGGGACCAGGATGCAGAGGCTCGGCTCACCGCGCAGTGCGCTGAGGAAAGAATGGCCGAACTCATGATGATATGGGAGAGAAACAAGTCAGTGAGCCCAACGGTCAATCCAATGTCTACTGCTATGCAGAATGAACGGTAAGATCCCGAGGGCAGCTGAATCCAGGTAAAGGACAGGAGATAAATACTGGCAAGCCACACATTAATGGTGTGATAACTCACACCTATTAGTGTGAACGTTTATCATTTTTCTTTCAACATTCCCCCCCCTCTTTTTTTGTTTTTGTTTTTTGTTATTCGAGACAAGGTTTCTCTGTGTAGCCTTGGCTGTCCTGGACTTGCTTTGTAGACCAGGCTGACCTCGAACTCCAACATTCCCATTTTTAAAAAATGATTTACTTTTGTTATCTTAACTGTGTGAGTAGGGATGTTGGCTCTGTTTCTTAACAATTAAACTTTATTATACAACCCAACTAGCTTACACAAGAAGGAAAAAAGGTTAAAGGGACAAAAGAGTGAACCTTCCGGTATCCGTTCCACGGGACGGGTCCTTAGGTGTCTCTCTGGTGCTGGTCCAGCCTGTTCGTTGCTCCACACGCGCTCAAGCCCCGGCCTGAATCTGTTGTTCTCTCCTCCCCACCTGCCTGAGTCAAGTGGGAAGGGTGGTCTCCTTCTCCCGTTGAGGGTCAGTTAGGAAAACAATAGCCCAGGTGGGGTCCCCAGGTCTGCTTCTTGAATTCTAGGCCCAGGATGGCTCTACTCAGTCTGTCACAAGGTATTCATGGGGTGCCCCAAGGGTAAAGCTGGCCAAGACTGCTTCCACCTGTGACAAAGCTTAATCTTTCCCACATAGGAATGTGCATGTGAGTTAAGGTGTCTATAGGCCAGAGACATGAGACCCCTGTAAAGCAGAGAACAGATGGTTGTGAGCTCTGGTGCTGTCACCTGGACTCAGGTCCTCTACGAGCGGAAGGAGTGCTCTGAAGCACTGAGCCATGTCTTGAGTTCCTCAGTATTCCCATTCTTTCTTGTTGGGGAAGGTTATTTTGTTTTGTTGTTTTCCGAGACAGGGTTTCTCTGTGTAGCCCTGGCTGCACAGGACTTGCTTTGTAGACCAGGCTGGCTTTGAACTCACAGAGATCTACCTGCCTCTGCCTCCCAGTGCTGGGATTACTGGTGTGTGCCACCACGCCTGGCTATTATTTTATTTAATACATATTTAAAAGCTTCTGAAAAACACCCAGGAAAGTATTACCAGGGGACATGAAGATAAACGTATACTTCATTCTCGAATTTTTTTTCTATTTTCTGTTCTCCTTTGTAAGAACAGTTTGTATGATATGCTGTTTGCCCTACTTATAAATCCATGGAATGGCCTCCAAGCATACCACATAGCACATTGCCTACCACAACCAGGCAGAGGAGAGACTAGCTATTCTCAATACAAGTGTTTTCACTTCACAAGTACTATAAAAGTCAGCCCAGCATTGTGGTGCACACCTGTCATCCCAGCACTTGGGGAGCAGAAGCAGGCGGATCTCTGTGAGTTCAAAGCCAGCTTGGTCTACAAAGCAAGTCTAGGACAGCCAGGACTATAAGAGAAACCCTGTCTTGGAGGAAAAAACAAAAAACAATTATTATAAAAGTCTTCCATTTCTATCTTCATTCTATATTTCTACTGCCCTATAATCTGTAAAATATACAGTGTATATACCTGTCAAGAGTCGGCTTAAGGGACCAGAGAGATGGCTCAGTTGGCTAAAAGCCCTTGTTGCTCTTGCAAAGGACCCCGGTTCAATTCCCAGCACCCACTCACATGGTCGTTCCTAACCATCTGTAACTCCGATTCCAGGGAGTCCAACTCCTTCTCCTAACCTCCAACTCCCTCTCCAAACCTCTACGGGTACTGCACATGCACACACTGCACACCTCTATCTGCAGGCAAATACTCATATACATAAAATAAAAATAAAGTTTTAGCCGGGCATAGTGGCACACACCTTTAATCCCAGCACTCAAGGTCAGCCTGGTCTACAGAGCAAGTCCAGGACAGCCAAGACTATAAAGAGAAACCCTATCTCGAAAAAACGAAACAAAATTTAAAATGTCAGCTGAAGCTTCTACTTTAAATACATTTTAAATTTTTCTTGACTCATAAAAAGAAACCTGTGCCTCTCCTTTACTTTGGCCTTTCCCCCTTTTCTAGAGCATTCACCTGTACTTAGGATGGGTCGCCTCAGCTCCGGTCTCTCCTAAGTTTCCCTTAAATAGTTATTTGCACTGTAGGCTTCATTTTATTGAGCCTTAACCCCTCCATATCTCCTTAGCTTCCCTTTTCATGTCTGGACAGCAGCCTTCTCTTTGCCCTGCTGCGATTCCCCTGTCTCTGCTCAGCTGCTGGCTATCTTCTCTAATGCTTTTCTCTCTTAGTACCCCAGTGCCTTGGTCGCCTCAGGGGAGGCTGTCCTTCATGTTTTCTGTGATGGGCTGTCACTTCCCAGTCATGGCCTCAGTGCCTGAAGAGCAGCGCTACATCTTTGTTCCTTTATCTGAGTGCCGTGCTCTGCCTCATCCCTGCCTCTAATATCCGCTACCCCAGGAAGGGATGGTCCGTTGTTGGTCTATGCCTCTTAAATGTGCATGTTCTGGGAAAATGAACAAATTCTGTGTTCTTTTTTATCACTTGGCCATTAAACCTAATTCATAACATATTTGCTGAACATATACTATTATTAGATCTAGGATTAGAGGAATACAATATAAATACATCCCAGGTTCCTCTCGCTACAAAACACTGTCTACAACTCATAAAAAGTATATTTGCTGATGTTATAAAATCATAGGTGAGATTTTTAGAATCAACTGGTGTATTTTTATTTTATGTATGTAAGTGCCTGAATGTGTGTGCTCCATGTTCCTGCAGTTCCTGCCAAGGCCAGAAGATGGCATTGGATCTACAGCCATGTGGGTGCTGGGAATTGAACAGCTGAGCCGCTTAGCCCCTGAGCCATTCCTCTATCCTCAAGTTAGCTCTCGTAAACCAAATAATGAGCATCCATAAGCATTCTATCTGGAGCCAAAGAGCCATATAGATTTTCATAAAAATCTTACAGATTTCATATAAAATAACTCATAAAATTTATATTTAGCAAGCTGTTAATAGTTACTAGGATTTTGAAGTAACCTCTTAAATACGAGTAAAAGTAGAACAACTGAGAGGGCTTGGTGGGTGAAGGGCTTGTCCCAAGCCCGGCCCCTGCGTCTGATTTCTGAGACCCACGTTTTGAAAATGAATCAACTCCCACAGATTGTCCTCTGACCTCCACACATGCCCCATGCATGCTAAATAAATCAGTGCAATAAAAAGAACGTAAAGAGTAAAATAAAAGGCAGTTGGACTTTAAAATCAGTGGTGTCTACTTGGAATAGACTATTTGTCCTAAGTTTACGTTCTCAATGCCGTACCTTCTCTCTCTCTCTCTCTCTCTCTTCAAGCAACCTGTCACATAACAGGCGTGTGCCAAAAATTGGGCCTTACCCAGACTATTCTTCCTCCTCATATATTGAAGACTCCATCCACCACACTGACAGCATTGTGAAGAATATTTCCTCCGAGCATTCGATGTCCAGCACACCTGTGGCTGGAGGCGAAAAGAACCGGAATTCAATTAATTACGAGCGGCAGCAAGCACAAGCCCGGATCCCCAGCCCCGAGACAAGCGTCACCAGCCTGTCCACAAACACCACCACCACAAACACCACTGGCCTCACTCCAAGTACTGGCATGACCACTATATCCGAGATGCCATACCCAGAGGAAACAAATCTACACGCCCCAAATGTCGCACAGTCAGTCGGGCCCACCCCTGTCTGCTTACAGCTGACAGAAGAAGACTTGGAGACCAATAAGCTAGACCCAAAAGAAGTCGACAAGAACCTCAAGGAAAGCTCTGACGAGAACCTCATGGAACATTCTCTGAAGCAGTTTAGCGGGCCAGACCCCCTGAGCAGCACCAGCTCCAGCCTGCTTTATCCACTCATCAAACTGGCAGCGGAAGTGACTGGACAGCAGGATTTCACACAGGCTGCAAACGGCCAAGCGTGTTTAATCCCCGATGTTCCACCTGCTCAGCTCTATCCTCTCCCCAAGCAACAGAACCTTCCTAAGAGACCTACTAGTTTGCCTTTGAACACCAAAAATTCAACGAAAGAACCCCGGCTAAAATTTGGCAACAAGCACAAATCAAACTTGAAACAAGTAGAGACCGGAGTTGCCAAGATGAACACAATCAATGCAGCAGAGCCTCATGTGGTGACGGTGACTATGAACGGTGTGGCAGGAAGAAGCCACAGCGTCAATTCCCACGCTGGCACAACCCAGTATGCCAACGGGGTGGTGCCGTCTGGCCAGGCAGCCAACACGGTGGCACATAGGGCCCAAGAAATGCTGCAGAATCAATTTGCTGGTGAAGATACCCGGCTGACTATCAATTCCAGCCCTGATGAGCACGAGCCTTTACTGAGGCGAGAGCAGCAAGCTGGCCAGGATGAAGGGGTTCTGGATCGCTTGGTAGACAGGAGGGAACGGCCATTAGAAGGTGGCCGAACTAATTCCAATAACAACAACAGCAATCCCTGTTCAGACCAAGATGTGCCTACCCAAGGCGCTACAAGCACAGCTGCAGGTCCCGGGCCATCCAAGCCCAGGAGAGCACAGAGGCCCAATTCTCTGGATCTTTCAGCCACAAATATCCTGGATGGCAGCAGTATACAGAGTAAGTGGAAAGTCCGTGCAGCACCGGTTGCGGCAGTTAAATGAAACAGAATCAGGTTACATTTTCAACTGTTGATTCTTTACATGTATCACTTCCAGAGAAAAGGAGACTTGGCCTGGGAAGTAATTAGATTATTGTAAAGGGAGAGATGGGTTTTCTTTTCTTTCTTCCTTTTTTTTTACCTTTCCTTTTTGGTCATTAATAATTAAAATCTAAAGCTGGGTATGGGGGCGTACTCCTTTAATCCCAGCACACGGGAGGCAGAGGCAGGCGGATTGCTGTGAGTTCGAGGCCAGCCTGGTCTACAAGGTGAGTTCAGGACAGCCAAGGCTACACAGAGAGACCCTGTCTCGAGAAAAAAAAAAAAAGTTAAAAATCTAGTATCGGGATAGTAAGAATTATCAACTTAATGTGTGTTTCACTTGGTGGGTTCTTTATGGTGTGGTTCACATACTCACTGTGACACATGAGGAGATTAAATCAGGACTCGGTCATGGCAGCACGGAGTAGCAATATTATGGCACTTTTGCTTCTGATACACTTGCTATAATATTAATATGTTAAATCTACATTTAGTTATTAACCTGTGTGTGTGTGTGTTTGAGACAAGGTCTAGCCTGAAACGTCTGCGTGCTGGGGTTAGGTGTGTGTCTCCGCTCCCAGCTCTTAGTAAGTCATGGAAGTCAAGAGGAGTTTTAGAAAACTGTGATGTTGTTCTCAGACCCTTGGGGTCATCTCATTCTTGAGTTCCGTACACTACATAGAGCAGGACTGTGGGCTTGGAACCTCGACAGCTAGGCTGGTGCCAACAAACAGAAAAGCTCACCAAAGTCTCTTAATGTTATGTGAGATGATTCCTCTTTTGTGTACATTTATGCAAGAAAAAGAGCCCTGTCTTATGTTTCTTACAGTAAAGAATGGGCTGAAAGAAGGTCTCAGAACAGTAAATATCTAGGGCCTTGGTTAGACATGGAGCTCAGAAGACACTTGCCCGGTACACACAAGGCCCAGGCTTTGGTCTCCAGAACCACATAGAAAAGAAAATCTAAGCCTGGCATGGCCTTAATCCCAGCACTCAGCAGGCAGAAGCCAGCAGATCGCTGTGAGTTCGAGGCCAGCCTGGTCTACAAAAGGAGTCCGAGACAGCAAGGCTACACAGAGAAACCCTGTCTTGAAAAACCAAAAAGAAAAAAGAAAAATCTAGCCCTTTGCTTCGGTAGTTTAATTACAAGCTAGCTGACACACCCTACTTGCTTCTGTATCCATAAAGCATCCTGTCAAGTACGAGAACAGAGAGTTAATAGGAAAGTGGTCGTCTCTCTAAAACATCACAGCAGAGGCCTTTGATTCGGTCCGCTTTGAATGTGTTTTGTTTTGCTTTGTCTTTTTGACTCACTTTGTAGCTTGTTGAGGCCAAAGGCTAGACTTGAATTCAGTGTCCTCCTGGCTCAGCCACCTAGGAACTTGGATTACAGGAGCACATCTCCCAGCCGACCTAGCCCAGCTGTCAGCATTAAGTCAAATGATAAGGTTTCTAGCAAATTGGTGTGTACACCAAAGCAAAAGGATTTCAGAATACAATTAAGAATCTTGAATTTGCCGGGCGTGGTGTTGCACACCTTTAATCCCAGCACTCGGGAGACCGAGGCAGGAGGATCGCTGTGAGTTCGAGGCCAGCCTGGTCTACAAAGCGAGTCCAGGACAGCCAAGGCTACACAGAGAAACCCTGTGGGGTGGGGCCGGGGGGTATTTTGAATTTTCTCAGTTCTTGTGAGTTTTAATTATTTTTTAGTTAAGTCTCAAAAATGAGCTAGTTGAATTTTGCCTAGGAAGGCATTGCCTAGTGTCATCACATATTTCAAGAAATGTCCATCATTGAGTTCGACAGATGCTGGTCTGACCTGCTGGTGAAATCTAGACCCTTTATTTCCCCATCCAGTTTGGTTTTGTTGTGATGACAGGCTCTCATGCAGCTCAGGTTGGCCTTATGTAGCTCAGGCTGGCCTTATGTAGTTCAGGCTGGCCTTATGTAGCTCAGGCTGGCCTTAAGTAGCTCAGGCTGGCCTTATGTAGTAGCTGTGTGGTCAAGGATAACCCTGAGCATCTGGTCCTCCTGCTTCTACTTCCACAGTGCTGGGATCTCTGTGGCGTCGGGGCCCCTGTGGCGCCGGGACCGAGCTCAGGGCCTTGTGCACTCCAGGCGAGCACTCCATCACCTGCACTACATACCCAGCAAACCCCTTTACTTTGGAATGTTTTCCTTTTACACAGCTCACTTCCTGTACTTTTATTTTCAGTAGGTGATTCAACACAAGACGGCAAATCAGGATCAGGTGAAAAGATCAAGAAACGTGTGAAAACTCCATATTCTCTTAAGCGGTGGCGCCCCTCCACCTGGGTCATCTCCACGGAACCTCTGGACTGTGAGGTGAACAACGGCAGTGACAGGGCAGTTCATTCTAAATCGAGCACTGCTGTGTACCTTGCCGAGGGAGGCGCTGCCACGACCATGGTTTCTAAAGATATAGGAATGAATTGTCTGTAAAGTGTTCTCAAGCTTATGGAGTGAATTTATTTTTTTGCATCATTTAAACATGCAGAAGACATTTAAAACAAACAAACAAACAAACTGCTTTAACGTCCTGTCAGCCCCTTCCCAACCCTGCAGCAAGGACTTGCTTTAAATAGATTTCAGCTATGCAGAAAATTTTAGCTTATGCTTCCATATTTTTTAATTTTGTTTTTTGAGTTTTGCACTTTTGTTTAGTCTCGCTAAAGTTATATTTGTCTGTTATGACCACATTATATGTGTGCTTATCAAAAGTGGTCTCAAAATATTTTTTTAAGAAAAAAAAAGCAGAAACAGTGTATTGCTGATAATCAGTTTAGACCGTTTTCTAAAGGTCATTAAAACAGAAGCAAATTAAGACAGGTTTGACTGCAACGGTGTCTGGTATCCATGCTTTATTTCTGGGCACAGACTAGTCTATATATTGATGTGTTTTTGACCATATTATCTGTTGGCCATTCTTTTCTCCTGTGTTTTATTTGAATGTGCAATAGTCTGTAGACCACAGAGAAGCTTTCTTACCAACTCTCTTCCTGGCAGAGCACGCATTCTTCCATTGTTGGAACATTTCCCCAGTCTTCAATAATACGAACAGCTTCTTGCTTTCTCCTTATGGAGAAGCACAGGCACTGTCTACAACAGGGCTCCGAACGGGACTTGCCGAACCGCATTTGAAATGCCGTGTCTTTAACCTGCCAAACGCCAAGTGGCTCCTTCCAGGCATTTTAATAAGCATATTTGGTTCTGATTTTGGAAGTTCATAAGAGAGCATAGAACAAAACAGAAGAAAGCAAATATAACCTTTTACATTTTATTTTTCTATGTATGTTCATAGTCTATGTTCATTATTTAAGAAACACTTTTTAATCAGAAAATGTGTAGCACTAAACCTCCATGGAATTTTTAAATAAGTAAGTGGGCAAGGTGATAGTATAGTCATTTTCATTTTCTGACCATCACAAACTAAATTACATTTCCTATTTATAATAACTTCAGAATTCATGGGTTTGAGTTTATAGTACCTTTGTTGTTTTCCAGCAAAGCCTGACAGCTTTATGTGAAAAGCGATTCCTCCTCCTCTGACCTGAAACACTGTGTGGAAAGCTCATTCGGCCACCATGCCAAGTCCCTGTGCAAGAAAGGCTCGCTGCAAACCCAAAACCATTGAGCAGACTTAGGGTCACCCATCCTCTCCCTGACTTCATTTCTTCCCTAATCCTATTTTCACAGTTTCTCCTTTTGTCAGTTTTGCGTGATCTTTCAGTGCACCAGCGTTTAGGTGGTACAGCATGCCGTCTAACGACAGCATGTCCCCGAAGGGACTGGCACACTGCTTTTGCTTCTTTTGTCACTAGTGATCTCTAAAACAAGTCTCCCATCTTTTAATAAGGTACTTTCTGTCAAATAATGGAATTTTCCCTAAACATCATTTCCTGTCAGTTTGCAAACAAATTGTTCTCATGTATTTTTCAGAATCTCAGAATTCTTAATATCCATTATCTGATTAAGTTTTAAATTTCTGGGGTGGTGAAGAAGATAAAAGGTTGAGTGCAATCTCCAAATTCCTGATTTCGGTTCCTGCTTTCTCATTTGTAATCCTCTACCCTTACCGTTCAACTAGGCAGCCCACTTTCCAGTATACTGCCCACGGTGCTTGTGACTCACTGGTGCATGAGCCTTCTTTGACTTGCCGTCGGCTGGGCTTCTTTGATATGACAACACATTTACCATTTATTTAGCTGGATTGCCGAACTAGAATTCACAATTCTGAGGATTGAGGTTATCTAGCCGGGCATGGTGGCGCACGCCTGTAATCCCAGCACTTGGCAGGCAGAGGCAGGAGGATCTGTGTGAGTTCGAAGCCAGCCTGGTCTACAGAGTAAGTCCAGGATAGCCAAGGCTACACAGAGAAAGTCTATCTCGAAAAACCCAAAAAATAAAAATAAAAAATAAGAAAAGTAGAAAGTATAGATCATTTTAATAAATTTTCACATCTGTAATACAGCGTGCAGAAATCCCTTTAATAACTTAAATCACTTGTTAGCTTATTTATTTGGTTCCTGAACCTGAAACTGAATTAACCACAAAATTTCGCACACAAAATTGATTTGGGGCCTTTTGAATAAAAGTCATTCCGTTTAAAAATATTTTTATGGACAGCAATATAATCTTAAAAGCATCATGACAAGACATCAGAATATGATGTTAGTTCCTTTAAGAAAATGTGGACTGTGGAGCGGAGAGGTGGCAGAGCAGATGAGAGTGCCTCCTGTTCTTATAGAGGCCCTGAGTTCAGTTCCCACAGCTACATGGCTGCTCACTGCTCCACAGAGTCCGGATTCCTCTTCCGGCCTCCACTGACATGCACATAATCCCCCACATTATTAATAAAAATAAATCTTAAAGCCCTAACTGTATACAAGAACTAAGTAATGGAGAGAACTTTAATTGAATTATATATAGAATAAAATGACAGATAAAAATCCTAAAAAAAAAAAATTTAAAGGTATAATTTAAAAACCACTGTTACTGTAGGAATCTGTGAAAAGACATGTTGAAACCTGGCACATACCTGGCACATACATTAACTGTTTTCATCTTCAGAGCAACCACATTATAATTAGTATTCATTTTACAAATAATGAAATAAAGATAAGAGAAGATAATTAATTTTTCCAGGTTTCATATCCAGACAGTTGGGATCTTGCCCTGGGTCTGTCTCTCCATGGCTCTTTCATCCACAACACACGGTCCATATTCTTTATGGAAGGCTATGCAGTATGCTGGCCTGTCCTCCAGCAGATCTGTGTTTCCTGTGTAAGCCAAGCCAGGGACATTAATGAGTCTAGGAGTTAGGTAAACATCATAAGGTCTGTGATCATTACTGCTTAAAAACAATTACTAATTCAATGCAAAATTCAGCCTGCATCTTTAAAGTCATTACACCTATATCCTAACGTTGTTATATTGCAGAACTAGAGGCAAAGTAAATTTCAGGAGAAAGGTGAAGGTAGCTGTGGGAACAACTGATTCCATACTATATTTGGAAAAAATAGTTTAATATAAATTTTCAGTCTTCTCAATCCCTTGACTCCACCTTTGAAAGCTCTGCTTTGGCAGTGTTATAAAAATTGTTACTCCAGAGAACTAAATAGTACGTAGAAAGATTACAAGATGAGTGCAGCTTTTAACCGAGTAGGCTGGCTCAGCGTCTGTGCCTGTGTGTACTCACTCCAGAAACTGTATGGATGCTCTGAGGAAACAGAGGAGGAACTCTCATGCAGCTCATCAGTGGGAGTTATCACAAATGTTGGCAAATATTTTTATTTAAAATATTTCCAAGTTTGATTTCTAAGTCCCAAAGGAACACATGACAGGCTGCGGCTGTTGTACTACACACTTTCAGTCTCCATTGACTAGTCATTGGAAGTAGAAAAAAAATTCAGCAACTGTTTGCTTCCTCTCTTCATGTTTGTGGACATGAATATTTCATTAGGAGTCACTTCTAGAATGTGATCTTGTGTTATGTTTTATCTCATGTTCTATAAACCCATCTTGAACTTAGTACTGATCATGCCTATGCTCTTATGTGACTGTCCACAGATTTTTTGAAAATGTACAATTACCTTATATAGCTATGTCTTTATTCTGCACAATTCTAGTTGATGTTCTAGGAGGTGTGTAACACCCCCTCACAGGCCCCAGGAATCTCTTTTAGGCTAGGATAATTTCAAATATTAACACCCTTGACTAGCAGTGGGTTGTAATTTTGGGTTTTGTTTTGGGTTCTCCCCCCCCCAGAAGATAGTAATAAGTTTTAACTTTTTTTCCGATTATGAACTATGCAAACTTTATCAAAAACTACCTTATAAGATTTCTTCCTCCCTGTGCTCATTGATTATGTCAGGGTTAGCCAGTTGCTCTCTGAGCTGCTCACACAAAGGTTATTATCAAAAGAAGGCTTTTCTCCAAGTGTCCACACTAACACAAGAGGAATTAATTCCCTTGTGCCCAGCGAGGTGGTGGCTCCTGCCCAGTCCTCTCTGTAGGTCCCCTCTGTCTGACTTGCAGCCGGACGTCAGGAACGTTTTCTCCATGCCTGCTGTCTCTTGCTTGGCTTGAAGTCTGGTTCTCATACCAAGTACTGAGAAGAGAACAGATGCCGTACTCTGACGTTTGGGCCAGCCTCAGGTCGTCAGATAAAATTGTTCCAGCTCCTCTCGGGGGTTTTTTCCCTCCTCAAATCTATTCTAATTACCTTATTTATATTTAAGAGCACATAAAAGTCTATGTTATAGTCAAATGAGTTACTTCAGTTAATTTATAGCATAGTAGTTTCGTAGAATCGCGAATAGAGAATAAAGATGGTACCATTTGATACTGGATTTGATCACCAGACCACCCAAAAATCAGCACTTAATTTTTGTATTAGCTAGCATTTTCTACTAAAGTATATTTTATGATTTCATATCTGCACAGATATAACTAAAAAGCCATGCATTCATAATTGTGTATCATTTTTCATTAAACTCTAACCTGTTACAGTGAGTTTCAGTATTATAATTGAGCCACAACAAACACTGTACATTTGCTTTATCAAATACTGTATTAAACACTGAATGCAAAATTAATTTTCAAAAGCAGACCCTTCAAAAATCAGGTGTTATCCGTGGATATTTTTGTATTTTTGTAGACCACTTTTGAAATGCTTACTATTGTTTTTGCAGCATAGACTTGGACTAAAACAATTTTCATTTTAACTTTTAAGTGATTAAAATTGGTGTTTGCATAGAAAGGAAATCTTAAAAATTTATCTCATGGCATATATATCTGAAAGTAAGTATTTGAGAAGCTACACTATATGTTAAATTTATGCCCCAAATAAAACTATTGAATCTTTTTTTTTTTTTATCTTAATTTTGTTTGTGGTGTTTCAATGAACCTTGTAAAGATACACATTCATTTATAAAACTTACTTTGCAGTCCATATTAAAATCTGGAGCAGAAAGAATTTTTAAAACTAAATTGCTTCACTAGGGTGGTCAGTTTGTAACTGAATTTTAAAGAAAATTGACTGAGGCCGGGCATGGTGGCGCACACCTGTAATCCCAGCACTCGGGAGGCAGAGGCAGGCGGATCACTGTGAATTCAAGGTCAGCCTGGTCTACAAAGGGAGTCCAGGACAGCCAAGGCTACACAGAGAGACCCTGTCTCAAAAAAAAAAAAAAACCAAAAAGAAAATTGACTGTACTTGAAATTACAACTTGACTTTTTTTCCTTTTTAAAAGATTTCCCCCCTTTTTGTGTTTTAAATTCCAGAATCATCTTCATGATTTATCATCACTTCTAGAAGGTACTGTCACTTAAAAACTCAGGGTCCCTCACATCTATTTGTACACTGAAAAAGTTCAGTTGCTAGCAAAAGCAATTAGATCTTAGTTTAATTTTTAAGTGTTTGTTTTACAGTAATGTTTCATCATATTATTTGACTTAATTCATGTCAACATGATATTTGATTTCATTAATCATAAAGAACTTGCCCAGTTCTGTAATTACTGAGTAGAAGGAATGACTCAACTAATTGGCCACATGCTACAGCAGATCTAAGTCTTGGCTTTAAAGTACCGGCTTAAACGCTTTCTGTTCATGGTTCTGTGGTTGCATGTGATGGGGCAGATGTTTCATTCTGTTTTGTTTCTCATAGCAGAGCTTAGGAGAGGTAATTCTGAGATAGAATTATCTTAAGAGATAATTAGCATTATAAGATTTTCTAAAAGTGAGCTGATGGCTGTAGCTTTAGTGACCTCTTGATGGCTTTGAGAAGGTGAGCTGTGGTGACCAGAGCCAAACGGACAAACTCAAGCTCTAATCGGTCTGCTGTATATTTAAATCTTAGCAGTGAGTTTCTTGTAATCAGTCTCTTGTCTCAGGCTCCCTACCTTGTTATCAGTCTTAAGTATATAAAAGAAACATTTGTAAAGACGTGTAAGAATAAAAAAACTAATGACTAAAGAAACACAATTCAAAGCAATTAGGTTTCAATTTAATATTGAGTTGCTTCATTTTTGTGGCCTTTTTTTTTTTCCTGGTAACATTTATTTATTTAAGCAATGTTGTATGCCTTGTCTTCATTTCTATAGAGATTGTGTTGTATAAGTGTTTGTGTAAGCTAGAATCATCCTTAACTTTCTGTTGCTAATTTTTCAAGTGAATTTACATGGATAACTGTAAAATACACTAACTCTTAGGGTGTTATAGCTGAAACATGGAGATGTTTAGCTGCCGTGCTTTTTCTGAGTGGACAGGAGAAACATAAGCTACCAAGTGTTCACTTCTGAGGATGCTTCAGAGAGAGAGAGAGGCTGACAAATCGGAACCCTTCCTCTCGTTAACGGGTATCTTTTGTTGCTGTGTTTTACTCTTACATTACAGATAGAATATCGTGTGTGAATTTACGAATAATTACTTTCAGTTACTTTGCTTTCGTATCAGCCATCGGAGACCTTGCTATGCTGTATAAGTTGTGTTTGATGGAGCCGTGTGAGTAGGAAGTGAAGCTGGTTGCTTTCCTTCTGTACTATCTGCGGATGCCACTATGAACGCTGGCATTAAGCCACTAAAGAGTTTTCTATGAGTAAGTGTAAGTAAATGCTTTGATATATATATAAGCCTAAATACAAAGATTGTATTGAGACAGAGGCATTGGCACAGGAGGTTTTAAGGCAGTTCTTTAGGTTTAAAAAGGCTTGCTGTAAAATGGTGCATTATTCCACTTATTAAAGATCATATTAATGACAACAATGAGTATGGTTTTTTGTTTTATCAAGACTCCAAAAATTGTTACTACTAATAAGAGACTGTGGAGACTGCAGACGTCAGTAATGCTTTCTCTAACACAACTTTTATAACTTGTATTACAAAAAAAAAACAAAATCAAGTACCATTAGAATAGCTGCTGCTAGCTGGGCGTGATGGCTCACGCTGTAATCCCAGCACTCAGGGAGGCAGAGGCTGGTGGATCTCTGTGAGTTCGAGGCCAGCCTGGTCTACAGAAAGAGTTTCAGGACAACCAAGGCTACTCAGAGAAACCCTGTCTTGACAAACCAAAACTGCTGCTTACAATACACCAAACAACCTTGTTGCTAATTTTACATACAATTGATAGTTTTCAGAGCTTTCTTACAAATATGTGTTCTCTCTCCTTTATAAGTGAAGAAACAGAAGGTCAGGCAATTTAAATATTTTCTTCAAGCCACAGGCCAGTAAGTGATGAATGAGAAACATATTTTATAGTTTGCTTTGAACTATAGCTTTTGAGCTTTGCTTGTGGCAAGGAAAACTCATAAACAGAAATAAAATTATTTGCTCAGTGGCTAGTGTGGCCAAGAACAAATTAAGGAGATTGAAGAATACCCAAAGCCACTGGCACTCAGCTCCTTCTGGTTGTGGGGTATTGTCTTAGTGCCTAAGTTGCTGAGGAATCCTTGTGGTTAGATCCTTGTGTTTTAAGACATTTCCTTTTCCGTCAACGTGTCTTTCTATGTTGCCCTGCTTCTGCCTCCAGAGTAGCCGGTACTGCCAGCTTCTACTACCATAAAGTGTTTGGGGAGGCAACAGCATCTATGGGTCTCTAGATGAACTCGGTGTGTTGGCTAGGGGTCCTGCAACGGAGTCCTGTCTCAGTCTATAGGGCAAGCACGTCCAACAGGTGTGCTGTTCTCAGCCAGATGCCAAGGGAATGTTTGCTGGAAGAACAAATGTGGGCTGCTCCTCCCACAGGCTCTGTTGTCATCTTAAGTGATATTTTAGGGGTCATACATTTGAGGTGTCTTTTTCCCTTTTGAGTCAAGTCTGGTACCCGTGTTATAGGGCACTACTACAGTTCTCTGCAGAGCCATCTGTGTGGGGTTTAAGATGATAACTGCGTGCCCTTAGAGGACATATGGCAACTTGGGAAAAACATGTAATAATGACCCATTGAAAGATTTTTTTTTTTTAATTTCTTATTTTTATCTCGTGGGCAATGGTGTTTTGCCTGCATGCATGTGAGGGTGTCAGATCCTCTGGAATTGTAGTTACAGACAGTAGTCAGCTGCCTTGTGAGCATAGTAGAATTTGGGGTTTCTTTAAAAATTCAGTGCTGGTCCCAGCACTCAGGAAGCAGAGGCAGCTGGATCGCTGTCTACAAAGTGAGTCCAGGACAGCCAAGGCTACAAAGAGAACCCTGCCTCGAAAAACCAAAGAGAGGTGAGAGGTGGAGGAGGCTGCTTGTTCCTCCTGCTGTTTGCCATTTTGCTGTTTCTGGACTGCTGGATATCCTGATGACTGACATTGGTATTTTCCCAAAGAACCTGACAACCCTAGCCAGCCGGAGCTAAGTCTAGAGAGGTCTATGTCACCTGTCCCTTCTAACCTTTCTCTCCTACCTAGGGTGAGGAGCTGGAAGGGAGGTCAAGGCATTAAGGAACCGCACATAAAATAGTTTAAAAGCTAGCACCTACATGTAGGTGCTGGGAATTGAACCCAGGACCTCTGGAAGATCAGCCAGTGCTCTTAACCACTGAGCCGTCTCTCCAGCTCCCTGTTGAACCTCTTAATGACTTACCAAAAGCAAGATATTCTTATTTATGCCTGTCTGGTCTGTCACCCCAGTTTATACCCCCTTCTACTTCAGCCAGTGATTAATCTTTTTTTTTAGATTAATGAGCAAATTCTATGTTCTTTTTATTGGTGTAATTTATTTTTCAAAATTGAAAATAGGAACTAAGAGATATAACAAAACTGCTATAACTCTTTCTCCTGAAGGAGGGTACTCATGATGGTTTGTGACTTTTCCTAGGAGACACATGGGGACTCCTGTTTGCACTGATGGGACACTAACTGACCAAAGCATCATGGTAAACCAGTGAGTTCATTGAGATGATGATGTGGGTGATCCCATGCTTACGAGGGCCTCATAAGCAGGCCCTTAACTGGCAGATCCCAGCAGCCCTAGAAAGCTGCGTCTCTGGAGCTCCCCTCAGGTAACCTGAGACCACCTGCAGATGGCAGGCAAGGAGGGGTTAGTGGAATCCCAGGGGGCTTCACCCCCCAACCTTCCTCAATGAACCATCAACACTGTCATTACCGTTACTATAGACTTAGCTATCAGTGTGTTGCTTTATTTACTGCCAGGACAGAAGGACAAAGGCCACCATCAAAATCTCTGCTCCTCGCTGGCCCTTGATTATGTCCTAAGAGGAAGAAAAGACTATGTATATATAAAACAGAACAACAAGCTGGGCTTGGTGGCACATGCCTGTAATCCCAGCACTCGGGAGGCAGAGGCTGGCAGCTCATTGTGAGTTCAAAACCAGCCTGCTCTACAAAGTGAGTCCAGGACAGTCAAGGCTACACAGAGAAACCCTGTCTCAAAAAAAAAAAAAAAAAGAGAGAGAGAGCTCTCTCTCTCTCTCTCTCTCTCTCTCTCTCTCTCTCTCTCTCTCTCTCTCTCTCTCTCTCTCTCTCCAGCTAAAAGCAGGATTAAGTATGTTAACTGGAAGGACAGAGAGAGAGAGATGGCGATGACACAAGTACCCCCGAAGGGCTTGTATGCAAGTCTGGACTCACCTTGAGAGTCAGTGAAGGAATTTAGCCATCAGCTTTCAAAGCAGCAAGCCCTATGGGTAATACAAAGAATGAGCTGGGAGGATGGGCACTGAGAGTAAAGTCACAGAGACAAGCACCGGCATGAGAGAGACAACAGGAACCTGCCCCAAGCTGAGTCAGGGACAGGAGGGAGGCAGTTGCAGACCAAATCAGGATCCATGAGATCAGAGGGATCCAATGTCTGGGTTCTCATTAGGCAAGAGAATGACCATCCATCCCTCACCCCATCCCACAGGCGAGAGAAGTCTCAGAATGTTCAGATGACTAGCCTTAGAAGCTTGGGTATATTATATCCTGTTATTAAATCATATGTTTACATTTTTGGCTGTACACATGCTTTTCTGAGTAAGCCATACAGAAAGTCAATGTGCTTTGAGAAGGCCTATTATTTTGATAGATGCATGACTTGATAAGTTACCTTGTTTTACATTAAGCCTGGAGGGGGCCTCTATACCCTGTTTTTTTGGGGGAAAAACAGCCTTAAATTGGGAATGGTGGCACATGACAACAACCTCAACCCTCAGGATGCAGAAACAGGACTGCCAGGGCTACATGGCAAAACTGTTTCAAGAAATTAAAAGAAGAGCCAGGTGGTGGCGGCGCATGCCTTTAATCCCAGGATTCAGGAGGCTGAGGCAGACGGACTTACAAATGTTCGAGGCCAGCCTGGTCTACAGAGTGAGTTCCAGGACATCCAGGGCTACATAGAGAAGTCCTGTCTCCAAAAACCAAACCAGCAAAAATAAAAAAGAAGGGAGCTGGCTATACACACCTGGTGACCTGTGTTTCATAGACACTCCCTAGAATTGTCCTCAAATATCCCCAAGCACTTTGTGGCGTGCCCCTCCCCACCATTTACTTTCTTTTTTTTTTTTCCTGAAAATGGGTCAGAGCACCTTAAAAAGAACAGCAAGGCTTGGCAGATGTGACTCAGTCGCAGGCGAGCCCTTTGTATGCATGAGGCCACAGGACGTAAAGCAAGCAAAGTTGTCATGAGGTGGAGATGGGGTGGTCCAGCATCCCTCAGTCACCTGCCCCCCCCTCATAACTGGGAAGGGAAAAACTCCGTTCAAGGGAACGAACAGCCTTGGAATGCTTGTGGGTTGGTTCTTTGTTTTGTAATAAATGGGACAGAAAAAGATGAAGTTCGTATCAGTTTTTCCAGTAGTATTTAAATCATCATATATAATGTCATGGAAAATATGCTTCAGTTCCTAAGGGGGTAAATATTTAAGGAAATACATTATTGTCTTTAGAAATCATACAGAATTTCAGAAATAATCCAGATCTGGGGACTGTATACATGTAGTACACAGGCATACACAGAAAAAAAAATTATATCAATGTCTTTTCAGTTTTAGAAAAGTAATTTTTTAAAAAATGGCCATGGTGGTTGAAGGCCTATAATTGGGAGACTGAGGAAGTAATAGCAAGTTTGGGATAACCTGCGGAGCCTAGTAAGACGTTGTTGAAGCCGGGCGTCGTGGCGCACGCCTTTAATCCCAGCACTCGGGAGGCAGAGGTGGGCGGATCGCTGTGAGTTCGAGGCCAGCCTGGTCTACAAAGTGAGTCCAGGACAGCCAAGGCTAACACAGAGAGACCCTGTCTCGAAAAACCAAAAAAAAAAAAAAAAAAAAAAAAAAAAGACGTTGTTGAAAACTCTTAAGAGATCTGCTTTTATAGCACCGGATTAAAGCTCAGAGGATCCAGGTGCACTTCAGGAATGCTGACTTGACCATAGCAGCAGCACAAGAGATGTCTTTAGGGCAATGGAAGGCCAACACATGCCTCATCTGTTACAAACCTATGGGGAAAAAAAGAGATACACACAAAAGGGCTTGGAGAGATGGCCAAGCAGTTGAGACCACCAACTGCTCTTCCAGAGGACCCGGGTTCAGTTCTCAGTACCCACATGGCAGTTCACAACGGTTTGTAACACAGACACATGCAGGCAAAACACCAGTGCACATAAAATAAAAATAAATAAAAAAGATAACACACAAAAAGGTCAGCCTTTCAGCGTCTCTGAGTGGCTTGTGTACTTCTTCCACAGCTTACGTGAATATGTGCTAGGAGAGTTGCTTATTTTCAAGAAACACTACCTTAGCGAAGAGCTACAATGTCCACAGTGGGGCATAAAAGATACAGGATAAATAAAAATAACACCTTTGAAAGCGCTAAGAGGTGATGATAGGATGTTTGCCTAGCATGTGTGAGGCTCTGGACTCAAGCTCCCTGTACCACAGAGGGGAGAAAGTACAAAGATTATGTGTCTGTCTTAGCTCTTACTGGTCTTAGCTGTGTTGAAAACTCAGTGGGAGAGCTAGTCTTCTCTCCAAGCTGTCCAACCTGAACTTCCAATTGACCTGTGGTGTCCACACACATGTCCAACTCAGCTTTCCTTCACCACTCCTCTGAAGTGGTTGGTTGGTTGGGTGGTTGGTTGGTTGGTTGGTTTTTCCAGATAGGGTTTCTCTGTGTAGCCCTGGCTGTCCTGGAATTCACTCTGTAGACCAGGCTGGTCTCAAACTCACAGAGATCCACCTGCCTCTGCCTCCCAAGTGCTGGGGTTAAAGATGCACACCACTACCCAGCTCCTCGATGGAACCACTAGCTTTTGTAGGTGGTAGAGTCCCATCAATTTTCTATCTCTGAAATAACAATGTTTAATTGACTGCTGTGCAAATGCCAAAATACTATTCTTTTTTTCTTTCATTTTAAAAGCATGTTTTTGTTTGTTTGTTTGAGACAGGGTTTCTCTGTGTAGCCCTGGCTGTCCTAGACTTGCTTTGTAGACAAGGCTGGCCTCGAACTCACAGCGATCTGTCTGCCTCTGCTTCCCGAGTGCTGGGATTACAGGTGTGCACCACTGCAGCCAGATAGTCCAAAAAAATTTTTTTTTCTGAGGCAGGGTTTCTCTGTGTAGCCCTGGCTAGCCTGGATTCACTCTGTAGACCAGGCTGGCCATGAACTCACAGAGATCCACCTGCCTCTGCCTCCTGAGTGCTGAGATTAAAGGCATGCGCCACCGTGCTCTGCTAAAAAACATGTTTTTATTTAACCTCTACTAATCTGGCTTCTTGGTCCAAGTACCACCTAGGCACATGCATACATGCTTGCACATGTAAGTCAGACATCAGTCCTTCTGTGTTATCCTGGGTGCCTGAAAGCAACTTAACTGCATGTCACTTCTGAATTAGGAGGCATGGCACATCTTGTTGGAGTTAAGTTAGACAGTGATCAGCACTGAAGGAAAGTGTGGCTGTGAGACTGCACCACCCACAGACTGCACCCAGCACCATGGCTTTCAGAAGAGTAACTCTGGGTTTTCAAATGTTTCAAATGCTTTTATTTTATATTTAATTGTTATCATTTTTTACTCCCCCTCCCCCATCATATTCAGTAAAACGGAACCCAGGCAGAATCACCCACCTTTACAGATCTCCATGGATGTAGGAAAATTTCTCAACCTTGACACAGGTCAATTGCAACACCCAGTGGTGATTGGTAATCACAGGACCAGACTCCATTCCCGAGATAGTTTTACAAGATGTCTTCATCAAATGACAGCTACCCTCCAGGCCATGCTACTAAAACCATAGCAGCAAGTCTGTGTGTTGCTTGACCACTAGGCGGCGCTCTTAGTTCATGTTCTATTTGCTGGAGTGCTTCCAAAGAGTACTGTCAAATTTTGCTTGCAATGTTTTCTGCTTTGTTACATTTATTCATTGAGAGTGTGCCTCTAGCACACAAGTACCATGCCTCCATATGGAGGCCAAAGGGCAGCTTGTGTGAGTTTGTGCTTTCCTCCTACCATGTAGGTCCCAGGAATGTTTTCTTTTTGATTATCAATATCCAGCTAGCGGGGCAGGCTCTGTGAGCACAATGTACAGTTAGGTCCAGTGCTACAGTTTGAACTATGTGGAAAGCCTAAGATCAGTCCTTCCCAGAAGGGCATGGCCTAAATGCACACTTTAACACGATCTCATGGCTTCACTTGAGCTTCTCAGAGAAATGTAAATTACGATTTATTTATTTTTGTGCATGGATGTGTGTCTGTATCTGGGGGAGGGGCAAAGGTGTGCTATGTCAAATGATGTACAGACAGCAACCTTGAGTGCCAGTCCTTACCTTCCAACTTCAAGGCAACGTTTTTTGGTTTTTTGTTTTGTGTGTGTGTGTGTGTGTGTGTGTGTGTGTGTGTGTGTGTGTGTTTTGTTTCGTTGGTTTTTTTGAGACAGGGTCTCTCTGTGTTACCCTTGGCTGTCCTGGATTCACTTTGTAGACCAGGCCGGCCTTGAACTCACAGACATCCACCTGCCTCTGCCTCCCAGAATGCTGGGATTAAAAGTGTGCGCCATCACACCTGGGGACAACAGCCTTCTTGTTTGTTTGGTTTTTGTTGTTGTTGGTGGTGGTGGTATTTGTTTGGGGTTTTTGTTTGATTTTTTGAGACAGAGTCTCTCTGTGTAGCCCTGACTGTCCTAGACTTACTTTGTAGACCAGGCTTGCCTTGATCTCACAGTGATCCACCTGCCTCTGCCTCCCGAGTGCTGAGATTAAAGGCCTGAGCCACCGTGCCCGGCTTGGCAACGTCTTTCTTGTCTGCACCTGCACCGTGTACTCTAGACAAGCGGGCCGATGGACTTCCGGAAATTCTCCTGCCCCTGCCTCCCATTTTGCCTTAGGCATACTAGACATACAGACATGGGCCACTGAGTCTGGCTTTTACATGGGTTCTAGGAACCTAGGCTTGCACAATAGGCACCTTGGCCAGTAAAGCCATCTCCCCAGCCCATAATTTACAATTTCTAAGATATCTGAAAAGGTCTTTCATAGAACCCTAGCATTTGGCAGAAATCTATTGAAGTTCACCCAAGTTCCTGGGAATAATTTATAAGCAAATTAGTCCTGGCACTGTGGAGTACAATTTTAGTCCCAGAAGAGGCAGAGGCAAAAAGGTCTTTGAGTTCTAGGCCAGCCTGTTCTACAGAGCAAGTGCCAGGACTACATAGAGAGACTGTCTCAAAATTTTCTGCTACTACCTTAAAATTACATACGCACCAACATTATGAACAGGTTGTGCCTGCCTTGGAGGAATGAAGACCAGAATTCCCAGAACCTACATAAAGAAGCTAGGTGTGTGGCGTGCACTTGTAATCCCAGGCGGGGAGGCAGAGGCAAGAGATCCATCCTTTGAGGCTTGCTGGACAGCCAGCCTAGCTGGCCTGCATGCCAACCTACCACCCAGTCAGAGACCCTTCCTTAAAAAGTAAGGTGGGGGGCTGGAGAGAAGGCTCAGAGGTTAAGAATACTGTCTGCTCTTGCAGAGGTCCTGAATTCAATTCCCAGCAACCACATGATGGCTCACAACCATCTATATTGTGACCTGATGCCCCCTTCTGGTCAGCAGGTGTACATGTAGGCGGAGCACTGTATACATAATAAATAAATGAAGTAGCCGGGTGTGGTGGCACATGCCTTTAATCTCAGCACTGGGGAGGCAGAGGCAGGTGGATCACTGTGAGTTCGAGGCCAGCCTGGTCTACAAAGCGAGTCCAGAACAGTTAAGGCTACACAGAGAAACCCTGTGTTGAAAAACCAAAAATTACAAAAAAAAAAAAAAAAAAAAAGTGGGCATGACTTAGAAAATAAAAGTGATTTATACCAATTTAACAACCTGGGTTGGAGCCCTGAGATCCTCATGGTGGAAAAAAACATTCTGAATAGTTGTCCTTCCCTCTGCGTGTCCACTGCAGCATATCTGTGCCCCTGTCTCCCCACCCCAGACACACTCAAATATAAAAGAGAAACATGCATGCACACACACATACATACAGATAGAGAAGCAAGGCAGAGGGCTAGCGCACCCAAGTTTGCCCTCTTAGCCTCCACTTACATGACACAGACACAGCACACACGCTCACACACAAACACACGTGTGCTCTCAAATCACCGAACAGTGTTTTATCCGGCTTTCTGTGTCTGCAACAGAGTACCTGAGGCAATTAGCTAATAAAGAGGCGTGGCGCCTGCTAAACCAAGACTCCTTAAATGATGGCCAAGCCCCTATCTCCATCTGGATCTGGCTCAGCCAGTAGTGACTTCTAACCTACAAAGAAAACTTCCCAAAGAGGTTTACAAGGAAATGTTTTCCATTTCCCAACCCAAGGCAGATTAGAAGAATCCAGACAGGACACCAGAACCAGGGCTCTTCGTTTCAGCTCGGATGGTATTCTTAGAATTAATTACTTTTGACTTTCCGTGTCATTTACATATGTGATATATAAGAGTGGACACGTCGGTGGTGTCTGTTCTTAGGAAGAGACTACCGTGATGAGCACAGGGGCGAACTGGCCAGATGCAGTTTGTTTGGTCTGCAGAATATCTGAAATTTGTTTTTATTTGGATGCCTCTTATGTGGGGCCTGGACTTTTCCCAAACCCAGTAACCCTCTTGAGTTACATTCTACAAGATTTATTCGTTTATGTTACTTCCAAGACATTTGTAAGCTTTTGGCTTGTACCTGCTCCAAAACCTTTATTCCAGACATTACATGAACACAAAACCCAGAGGCAATGCTTGGCATTTTCTTCTTTTGTTTTGTTTTGTTTTGTTTTCTGAGACAGGGCTTCTCTGTATAACAGCCCTGGCTGTCCTGGAACTCCCTTTGTGGACCAGGCTGGCCTTGAACTCACAGAGATCCACTTGTATCTGCCTCCTGACTGCTGGGATCAAAGGTATGTGCCACCACGCCCGGCAATGCTTGGCATTTTAAGTATGCTGGAGAGGAGAGCCAGCTCTTTCTTCTTCATCCTTCTCCTTTTCTCCTTTTCCAATGGACACTTCTCTAGTCTTCCCTGTATTCTCTGAAACCTGCATGTGTACAGGACACAGGACACCTTCATGAGCATTGACTAGTAAAAAAGAAAAAAAGGACAAAACGATCGCATTATCCTATCCCCAAATGGATTATCTTAAAATAAACATTCGGGGCTGGAAATGTAGCTGGGTCATGGAGTGCCGGCCTAGGAAGCACGGACCTCATGCTCATTCCTAGCATCCTAAACAAGCACCAGAAAGGACCACATTCACTATGTGAGCATCACCAAGCAGACCGGGCTCTCAAAAATCAGCCCATCTGAGCTGGGAGTGGGCATATGCCTTTAGTTGCAGCATTTGGAAGGCAGACACATGAGATCTCTGAGTTCGAGGCCAGCCTGGTCTGTGTAATGAGTTCTGGGATAGCAATGGCTATATAGTGAGACACCTCTAAGCAGGGAGAGGGTGGGGAAGCCAGCCCATTTGCAAACTCGGCTTGGTTGGTTTTAAAGAAATTCCTCCAGAACATTAAAAACCATGGCCAGAGGAAACAATCGAGAAAAGCAGAAAGCCCAGCACTCGGGAGGCAGACGCCAGCGGATTGCATCAGGGCCAGCCTGGTCTACAAAGTGAGTCCAGGACAGGCAAGGCTACACAGAGAAACCCTGTCTCAAAAAAACAAACAAACAAACAAAAAAAGCCGGGCAGAGAGATGGCGCACGCCTTTAATCCCAGCACTTGTGAGGCAGAGGCAGGTGGATCTCTGTGAGTTCGAGACCAGCTTGGTCTACAAAGTGAGTCCAGGACAGCTAAGACTACACAGAGAAGCCCTATCTCGAAAAAACAAACAAACAAACAAAAAAACAAAAGCAAAAACAAAAAAAATCTTAAAAACAAAACAAAGCCAAAAAAAAAAAAAAAGAAAGAAAGAAAAGAGAAAGAAAGAGAGAAAAACAGAAAAGGAAAGTCATTCTTGAGAAGGGAAAATGAAGCAAAGGCTTTCGAGCCAGCCCTCTGGAGAGGCTCAGAGATAGGAGGCCTTCAGAAACCTTGGCTCTAGGTTAGCTGCTGGCTTTATGACAAACTGAGCCAGAGCCATGAGGAGCTCTTTGCTGTAGGCCTCCCAGACTGCCGCATGCCCTTCACCTCCACAGCCGAGACCTGCAATTCCTATCTGCTTATAGTGCTCTGATGTTTAGTCTTAGAGTTGCCTCTGCCAAAGAAAACAGTAGTGATAAGCTATTTTTAAAATTAGGGGGAAGTCCCCCACACAGTGTTCTTCTCCAAGTTATGAAATCCTTCTGATTAGCCTCATTCTCGAACAGGGTATTTTCAAGACCAAAGTGCCAGGGTCTTCCAAAGGTGTGTCTTACATTATAGAGCACCCAGGTGTGCCACTTTAAATAGATCTGCTATCTGAAAATCTCAGCTTTATACACAGGCGCAAGCTGTTCCCCAATACTTCTCTTTTAATAGGCTCTTCGCTGGTACAAATAGTCTTTTCACTAGGGCATTTCTCATGCAAATAAGCATGTTCTGGTATAATGTGAGAGAGTGAGAAGAAAACTGAGTAATACAGAGATGAGAGAGCTGCCAACTTCATAGAAAGCAACAGTATGCCACATGCTGGGCAACTCCACTCCACCTGCCTGTGGCTTTTTGGTGGGTTTGCTTTTTGGGTTTTGTTGTTGTTGTTGTTGTTGTTGTTGTTGTTGAAGACAGGGTTCCTCTGTGTAGCTCTGGCTGTCTGGAACTCACTCTGGTTTTTTTTTGTTTTGTTTTGTTTTTTGTTTTTTTTTTTGAGACAAAGTTTCTCTGTATCGCCTTGGCTATCCTGGAGTTGGAACTTACTCTGTAGACCAGGCTGGACCTCAGAGATCTACCTGCCTCTGCCTCCTGAGTGCTGGGAGTAAAAGAATGAACTAACATGGCCCCTGCATCTTTCTTAATAAGTCTCCATGCCAAGAGTAAAACATAAAGGGTCTTGTTTGTGATCCTCTACAGCCTGTTAAACATCTCTCCAAACAGTGTGAAAACAGAAAGGAAATTAACTGTGCCACTTACTTGAGATGTGGTGGAGTACACCTTTAAGCACTCGAGAGGCAGAGGCAGGTGGATCTCTGTGAGTTCCAGGCCAGCCTGGTCCACAAAGCAAGTCCCGCAGGATAGCCAGGACTACAGGAGAAACCCTGTCTCAAAAAAAAAAAAAAAAAAGGAAACATACATTTACATTTTAATATCACTTTCCTTCATGTCCCAGAACTTTTAAAACCATTTGGACTTTGACATCTGAGAGAGAAAGAGAGAGAGAGGGAGAGGCAGACAGACAGAGAGACAGATACAGAGAGACAGACACAGAGAGAGAAACAGAGACAGTGACAGACAGAGAAGCAGAGACAGAGAGACAGACTTGGAGAGTGAGAGGACACAGGGTACTCATAAAGCTCAGAGCCCTGGTGCCCTTTGACGCCCAGAGCAGTCGAAGCTGCATTTCACTGTTGCCCAGAGGGTTCAGAGGTAAAGCATAGGGGACTTACTGTCCTGGACTCATAGCAAGCTACTTTCAGGAGGAAGGAAGTGGGGTTGAGCAGGATGCCTTCATGGCGGGCCTGGCGCTCCCACCCTCCTGCACCCAACAGCTCTATAGCCATGAGCTCAGGAATCTGCATAACTTAAAGGAGTGAGTGGCTCATTTCATGGAGTTTAGAGCATCTCTCCTATGTCTGCATCTCAAACCCAGGGCTCTCACACAGGCTATATCCAGTGTGGGGCAGTTTTAAGTTGTTGATTTGTGACTGTGGTCTAGATTAAACCTTGTTGCCATTTGCAAAGAGAAGGAAATGGATTTGTCTGGCCTTGCATCTTGTGTAAATAGCCCAAAACAGCTGCTTTTGTTAATTTATTAGCATAATTATGTATGTATGCATGCATTTGTCATGTATGCATGTACATCTTCCTGTGTGTGATTTTGGGGACACATACAGATGTTTTCCTCAATCCCATCGGTTTTATTTTTGTTGCTCTCACTCTCACTGTCTTAGGTTTCTTACTAAACCTGCCTGGAGATTGCCAATTTCACTAAGCCAACAACTTCCAGGGATCTCGGTGCCTCCACTTACCCCTCCTGGAATTACAGGCACACAGGGCTGACCCTTATGTGTGTGCTGGAGTTCTGAACTCAGGGCCTTATCCTTTGTGGCAGTCACTTGATTGAGGGGCCATCTGCCCAGTCCTATTTGTGTGTCTAACTCTAAGAGATAGATTTAGTTTTCACACATCTGTAGACTGTGCTTCCATCACACCCACACCCACCATCCTCTAGGCTGGTTTTGTTGTGGTGGTTTTGTTCCTTGGTTTTGTGAGACAGACTCGGCCTCAGGACCAGGTGGGTCTAGAATTCACTATGCAGCATGCACTCCCGCTCCTCCCAGCTCAGCCTCCCCAGTGCAGGGATGAAAAAGTACACAAGCATCTCTACACCCACCCAGCCCAGGTGGTTTCGAGATTAAACTCGTCCCTTATTAGTCAATTAAAATTCTTTGATTTAACTTTAGATTTTTTTCTCAAATGAACTAATTCAATCATTAAACAACTATTTCTTTTTTTTCTTTTTTCTTTTTTTTGGTTTTTCGAGACAGGGTTTCTCTGTGTAGCCTTGACTGTCCTGGACTCACTTTGTAGTCCAGGCTGGCCTCGAACTCACAGCAATCCGCCTGCCTCTGCCTCCCGAGTGCTGGGATTAAAGGCGTGCGTCACCACGCCCGGCAAAACAACTATTTCTTAAGCATCTGCCCTAACATATTTAAAACCCAGAAGAGGAAAAAAAAGAAGAGTACCTTGTGACAGAGGCAGGCAGATCTCTGTGAGTTCGAGGCCAGCCTGGTCCACAAAGTGAGTCGAGGACACCTAAGGCTAGACAGAGAAACTCTGTCTCGAGAAAGGAAAAAAATAAAATAAAAATAAATAAAACTCAGAACAGGTTTTTTTTTAGCTTTCTTATTGGCTCTGTTTCTTAACAATTAAACTTTATTATACAACCCAACTAGCTTACACAAGAAGGAAAAAAGGTTAAAGGGACAAAAGAGTGAACCTTCCGGTATCTGTTCCACGGGATGAGTCCTTAGGGGTCTCTCTGGCCCGCGTGATAGTCCAGCCTGTTCGCTCTCTCCACATGCGCTCCAAAACCCCAGGCTGAATCTGTTGTTTTTCTCTTCCCCACCTGCCTGAGTCACATGGGAAGGGTGGTCTCCTTCTCCCGTTGAGGGTCCATTAGGAAAACAATAGCCCAGGTGGGGTTCCCAGGTCTGCTTCCTGAATTCCAGGCCCAGGATGGCTCCACTCAGTCTATCACAAGGTATTCATGGGGTGCCCCAAGGGTAAAGCCCGCCAAGACTGCTTCTACCTGTGACAAAGCTTAATCTTTCCCACACTTTCTTTTATACTATTTATTTTTTTGTTTATTTGGTTTTTCGAGACAGAGTCTCTCTGTGTTAGCCTTGGCTGTCCTGGACTGGCTTTGTAGACCACACTGGCCTTGAACTCACATCGAGCCACCTGTTTCTGCCTCCCAAGTGCTGAGATTACAGGCATGTGCCACCATGCCTCTAACCACAACATATTTTATAAAGGAAAACTTTTAACTGGAGCTTGCTTACGGCCTGAGGTTTACTCCATTGTCATCAAGGCTGGAAAGCATGGCAGCATGTAGGCAGACATGGAACCAGAGACCTAGCTGAAAGTTCTACATTCAGATCCAAAGGCAGCAGCAAGAGAGAGAGGTACAAGGCCTGGCTTGAATTTCTGAAATCTCAAAGTCCACTCCCAGTGACAATTCCTCCAACAAGGCCACACCTCCTCCAATAAGGCCACACCTCCTTCAACAAGGCCACACCTCCTTCAACAAGGCCACGCCTCCTCCAAGGCCACACCTCCAACCTCCAATCATGCCATCCCCTATGAGTCTAGAGAGGCCATTTTCATTCAGACCACCACATCCTCCTTTATGGAACTAAAAAAAAAAATTATTTAGACACTATTCTGCCCTCATGTGCACCTGCCCGCCCAAGAAGGCACTGGATCTCATTACAGATGGTTGTGAGCCACCATGTGGTTGCTGGGAATTGAACTCGCGACCTTTGGAAGAGCAGACGGTGCTCTTAACCTCTGAGCCATCTCTCCAGCCCCCATTATGGGTTTTTAAAAGACTTACTTTTACTGTTTTATTATGTTTTATTATGTGTTTGTATCTCTGCGTGGGTAATCGTGCATCTGTAACATGTGAGCCACAGGAACTCTTTCTTCCCCAAGCTCATCACTGTTTCATCTCAGCAGCAGAGAAACTAATTGCAACAACATTTGCCAGAAGTTAGTTCCCGCCTTCCACCATATGGGTGCCAGAGACCCAACTCAGGCCGTCAGGCTGGAGTCTTCTCATGCACGAGCCCGGGTAAGCGGGTGGACAGAGCGCGGTGGTGCATGCAGACCTTCAATATCACCATTCGGGAAGCAGACACAGGTGGGTCTCTGTTTTTGTTTTTGTTTTTTAGTTTTTTGAGACAGGGTTTCTCTGTGTGTAGCCCTGGCTGTCCTGGAATCACTACATAAACCAGGCTGGCCTCGAACTCATAGAGCTCTGCCTGCCTCTGCCACTGCCTCCTGAGTGCTGGGATTAAAGGCATGGGCCACCACTGCCCAGCCAGGTGGGTCTCTGAGTTCAAGACAAACGTGGTCAAGTTCTAGAGGAGCCATAGTGAGAGAATCTGTCTCAAAAAAACAAAACAAAACAAAACAAAAATGGATGCATGGGGGGCTGGATAGATGGCTCAGTGGTTAAGAGCACCACCTGCTCTTCCAGAGGTCTTGAGTTCAATTCCCAACACCCACATGGTGGCTCAAAACCATCTATAATGTGATCTGATGCCCTCTTCTATAGATAAAGTACTCATATGCAATAAAGAAATAAATCTTTTTTTAAAAAATGGATGGATGAATATGTGTAGTGTAGGCATAAGGTTATTGTGTAATTAAAATGCTGATTTTTGTACCGCCCATATCTGGTTACAATTCTTGTTCTAGGAATCTCTTGAATCAATGTTGTGTAAACACTGCTCCCTGATTGTCCCCTTGTATGCCAATGAAGCAGCTTACAGCCAGTCACTGAGTAGGGGAGAGAATAGGGCTGGACTTCCTGCCAGCCAAGGGAGAAGGAGTTAGAAGAGGAAGTAGGGGATTCAGCCTCCGGAGAGGTCCAGGAAACATCCAGAGAAAGGAGCTGTTGCGGGAAAGCTACAAAATGGTTACATCATTAGGATGTAAACTGGAAGGGAACCAAATTATCTTAGAGAATAGAGTAATATCACAGCACTTGGGAGGCAGAGGCAGGAGGATCTCTGTGAGTTCGAGGCCAGCTTGATCTACAAAGTGAGTCCAGGACAGCCAGAGCTACATAGAGAAACTCTGTCTGGGGGTGGGGGGGAGTAATAAATGCTCATTTTTTGTGCCGTGAAGCTTATTACTTGTGTGTTAGCCCCGTTGAGAGAGAAACTAAGAGAAATAGCATGCATAAGATGGGAGGTAAGGATTACTAATGAAAGACCCTCCTCGCGGAGTGCCCTTCGTGCGGGAGACCCTTCCCAAGAACCAGCGAGACCAAAGTCCAGTTGCAAACGCAAGAGGCTTTATTGGTTACACACGGGTACCCGGGCGACACAGTCTTTCGGAGGACTGGCGCGCCTAGTGAAGGGGGGGGAGACCCTCTTGTAGGGTAGAAAGCAGGAAGCAGGGTTACAGAGGCGAGAGGCATGGTTACAGGGTAGGGCTTTGGAATCAGGAAATGGTTACAGAGGCGAGAGGCATGGTTACAGGGTAGGGCTTTTTAGGTGACCTCCCTAAATCATTGTACAAGCCTTGCAAAATAGCACCACACAGGCCTTAAACTATTTGACTAAGCAACATTTAGAAATGGGGTCTTTCATTAGGCTGAGTGGAAGGAAAGAGATGAAGGAAACTTTTAAAAAGCTTGTAAATGACCCAGAGTGAGATGTGATTGTAGGATACTGAAAAAATATAATTCAGAATTCATGTTCATGGGCTGGAGGTTAAGAGCACTGTCTGTTCTTCCAAAAGTCCTGATTTCAATTCCCAGAAACCACATGGTGGCTCACAACCCTCTATAATGAAATCTGGTGCCCTCTTCTGGCCTGTGCATGTACATGCAGGCAGAGCACTGTATAAATAATAATAAGTCTTTTTTTTTTTAATGGACAAGAATTCATGTTCATATTAAATATTTTTCCAGGGCTGGAGAGATGGCTCAGAGGTTAAAAACACCATCTGCTCTTCTGAAGGTCCTGAGTTCAATTCCCAGTAAGCACATGGTGGCTTACAACCACCTATAATGTGATCTGGTGCCTTCTTGTGGTGGGTAGGCACACGTGTGGGCAGAATACTGTATAAATAATAAATCTTTAAAGAAAAACTTTTTTTTTTTCCTTTTTGAGACAGCGTTTCTCTGTGTAGCCATAGTTGTCCTGGAATCACGTTGTGGACCAGGCTGGCTTCAAACTGACAGTGCTCCACTTGCCTCTGCCTCTCGAGTATTGAGATTAAAGGCATTTGCCACCACTGCCTGGCCTAATTTTTTTTTTTGTTTTTCGAGACAAGGTCTCTCTGTGTTAGCCTTGGCTGTCCTGGACTCACTTTGTAGACCAGGCTGGCCTCGAACTCACAGTGATCCGCCTGCCTCTGCCTCCCAAGTGCTGGGATTACAGGCATGCGCCACCACGCCCGGGTAGAAAAAATATTTTTTAAAAAAGATTTTTTTTTCCAGTAATACTATACTAGAATTTTGCCCTATCAATTTCCCTCCCACCCTCCATACACCTAGCCTCCAGTGTCCTCCATTTGTCCCCCAAATAATACTTCCATGGGAGTTCCATAAAGCAGAAAAATGCACGTGGATCCCAGGGTCAGGGTCCTAGCAGTTTGCTCAGACCCAAGGTCGAATTTGAGGTAACGAATAAGTATATTGTCTTGACTAGTTGAGCCTTGCCTCAGCGTGTGAGTTGGAATGCTCCCAGGTGGGCTTCTAGAATGCTCCCTCCAGCCCTCACTGCTGACAGCTGGTAAGTGACCTGAGTGCTGCTGCCCTAGGTTCCTCTTAGCAACCCTCTTTTGAGCAGACGGATTTCATTTAATCTGTGGTCAGACCTGCTCAGGGTTTAGATAAGACGTTATCTTAGCTGGGCATTGGTGGCACATGCCTGTAATCCCAGCACTCGGGAGGCAGAGGCAGGTTGGATCGCTGTGAGTTCAAGGCCAGCCTGGTCTACATGGCTCTAGTACTGTTCTCAATGATTAGGAACAAAAGAGATTTTAGCAGTTATTGAATAAACAGTGGCTTCACTCTGACAATGGGGAAACTGAGGCTTGCAGTTGTTAAATGACCTTTCACATCTAATCAGTGGTAGATAGCTGGTTGAATCCATGACCTGCCAATGTCTCACCTGCTATTAAATGCCCCAAGCCCTTAAAAAGGCAGTTTCCATTTTATGTTATACGACTACGTTTTCCCTCGCATGGTTCCCTCACGTTCACATGCGTTCAGCAGGCAAAACCCAAGATTTGAACCTTTTTTTTTTTTTTCCAAGACAGGGTTTCTCTGTTACACAGAGACCAGGCTGTCCTGGACTCACTTTGTAGACCAGGCTGGCCTCGAACTCACAGAGATCCACCTGCCTCTGCCTCCCTCAGCGCTGGGGTTAAAGGCATATGCCATCACACCTGGCAAAACCTGGAACTTCTGAGAAAACCCAGGGTATCGCTTTATGGCCCCAGCTGAGGAGGGATACCAGAACATTGCTTTCTGCAAAAGTATTGCATCTGTGTCTGCTCCCCAGGCCCTACCGGAACCTGAGTTCCTTCCTGGCTTAGGCACAGGCAGCCATCCTCTCACATTTGTTTTATTTTATTGTTTGGTGCTGAACATTGAACCGGGGTACTTTACATGTTCGGCCTTGACCACTGAACTACATCCCTAACCCAGGTCACAGGCATTTTTTTTTAAATTTTGTTTAATTTTATTTTATGTCCATTGGTGTGAAGGTGTCAGATCCCCTGGAACTGGAGTCACAGACAGTTGTGAGCTGCCACGTAAAGTGCTGGGAATTGAACCCAGGTCCTCTGGAAGAGCAACCAGTCCTCTCAGCCGCCGAGCCGTCTCACCAGCCCCCAATTACAGGCATCTTTCTGCTCAGTGGACACAGTGAAAATTTAGGGCCTCCTTTTTCATTGTGTGTGTGGGTACCAGGGATCCAACACTGATCTTCAGGCTTGCTGGCGAGCATCCCTCCCACTGAGCTAGCTCACTGCCATCAGTTATCCTTCCTGTAAATCACAGAACTTTCACTATGCGAGTTCCAAAATATCCTTGCCTCTGAAATCCTATGGTTGCCCCTTGAGAGTTGGAAAGGATATCAAACTTCACCCTTGTAAGGTCCCACCCTACTGCCTGGGGGGGGGGGGGCGGCAGGGGAGGGGATCTGCTCAACTTTTTGGTGTGTGTTAATGCTTATGGGCCCTTTCTGTTGTTTGACATAAGTGAAATGGTTTGGCTTTCGTTTCAATGGTTTCAATGATAGGTTTCACCTGCCTTATACCCAAGAAGTAATTGGCACACCGGTTAGTCATTGTTTTCCATTTGCCATGCTTCCCAAGAAATAGCTGCGGGATGGCTGAAGGGATTGGTGACTCAGCTCCCTCGGGGCTGTTTTGACGATCCCAGGCTTCCTCCACCCATTCACCCAGATCTGATCTTCCTCTGCTTCTGATAGAATTGGGAGAAGGGTCACCGGATCCTGAGATAAGGGTTGGGGAGGAGGAGGAAAGCTGCCAAGGTGCTAACTCTGCTCAGGCGGAGGCCAAGAGAGTGGAGACCTCACACATCTCCCCTCTGCAGGGGTTACTAAATTTGCACTGTCTGCAAAGTCCCCTAGACATGTCTTGGCAGCTTGTCCTTTGCCATTTTCCATTCTTCATGCCTACACACCCAGGAATGAGAGTCAAGAGATCAATTTTCTGCCTCCCACTGAAAGGATGCCCTGTATGTCAGAAGCAGACACCTGCCTGGTTCTGGAAACCACCCTGATGCACAAAGCTGCAGGTTGCAGAATTACCTATTACCTGGGCTTAAAGGAACCAGGGGCCAACCTTGGGTTACTTTACCCCTAACAGGCTTTTCTTTCTTCCTTTGGTTGCTCACACCATCAGTCACTAGACAACATTATGAAGCACTTGCCTTAAGCCTGGAGAAAAGGCTGAAGAGGAAGAGAAATCAACATCTCTGTCCTTGAGGACTAAAAGACTGCTGTTGGGAGAGATTGCCGAGAGATACTAACTCACACACACACACACACACACACACACACACACACACACACACACATACACACATTCACTCACTCACAGGCACACTAACGAAATCCAGAGGGTTTGTAGACATGTTCAGGCACTAAGTGGCATACTCCAACCTTGGGTGGAGCTCATCAGAGAGGCTGTGTTGCAAGAATAGCTCCTGCAGATTTAATTGAGCATATGAATTTAGGGAACCAAGAGCATTTAAAAAATATATATATTATTTGTTTTGTTTTATGACAGAGTTTCTCAGTGTAACAGAGCCTTGATTGTCCTGGACTTGCTTTTGTAGACCAGGCTGGCCTCGAACTCACAGAGCACTGCCTGCCTCTGCCTCCCGAGTGCTGGGATTAATGTTGTGTGCCATTAAACCCAGCTTGCTTTGTTTTTCAAAGACAAGATTTCTCTGTGTAGACCAGGCTGGCCTTGAACTCAGGAATCTGCTTGCCTCTGCCTTCCGAGTGCTGGGATTAAAGGGGTGGGCCACCACTACCCAGATCAAAGGCATTTTTAAAAGGTGGATTGATTTAAGAAAGTACTATTGTGCCATAGTCTAGAAAGACAAATGGCAGAAAGTAAAGAATACATGGTAAATTAAATATGTAAAGAGTCATGAGTAGAAAGACACCGTGATGCTAACCCATGGAATCTATAACACACACCTGACTGGCACACATGTGGACTTGATAAAATTATGCGTAGGGGTACTGGGGGCTCCTGAGCATGGATGACACCTGTGGAAGTGCCACCTGCCTGCTGTGTGGGAACAACAAGGGAAGATCAGAGCCCAGGTTAGAACTGCAACTGAGATGAGGCGAGAGGGAGCCGTGAGCAAGGCTCCATGAAGCCTGGAACCGGAGAAGCCAGCATCCATGGAGGACTTGCTATGTGACAAACTTATGCTTATCGCGTGAGTTAATGAGCCGCACCTCAATGGAATGCTATGAGATGCTGCGTAACAGGCTCCAGATTATGTCCTAAGTATGGGAACGGCATTGAACCGAGACGCTGTGGCTCCAAAGTCATTTAGTTACTATGGCGGACTACCCCACTGAAGCCAAAGAGCAAAGGCAGAAAACCACGTGAGTGCAGAGGTTCAGAGGTTGACCTCTAGAGTCAGGCTTCCTGGCAATTTCTGGTGTTTTCTATACACTCTTAGACAATCCAGTTAAAGATTGACCTCTTCTTTTCCTCATCCATAAAAAATGGTAAAGGTAGTAACTGTATAGTGTTTCTGTGATGTGTGGGACATGTGGGATAGTGTGGGTGGCACTCAGCCCAGTGACTGGTACACAAGAGAGTTCAATAAATGTTAGCCACTAACAGAACTGTTGCCATCATCCCGTGTGTCTTAGAGGCTGGAGTCCTGGCAGCACAGGTTTATAACTGTGAAATAAGAAGGGAGCCAGGTGTGGTGGTGTATTATGTCTGTGACGTCAGCAGTTAGGAGGTGAAAAAACGGATGATGGCCAGGAGTTCAGGGTCATTCTCAACAGCATGGTGAGTTTGAGAACAGCCTAAGCTATATGAGGCTATCTCCAAAACAAACACACCCCAAACATATACATATAGTGCGTGTGCGTGCAGGCACACACACACATATCCAATACTATGATAGGCATATTATAGGTCAGAGGGCTGCTAAGCTGCCACTCCACTCACTTCAAGAAGCCATTATGCCTCTGTGTAATAATTACTTAGGGGCTGAATCAAGCAGAGCCTTGCTTTGGTTTTCTAAACACAGTCTGGGAAGGCCTTTGTTTCCAGTAAAAGGGAGGAATCAACTATAGTTCATACCCGCCTCAAGCCAGGGTCTCACTATGTAGCCAAACTTATCCTCCAACACTATGCTTTCCAGGCTGGCCTCAAACTCAAAGCAATCCTCCTGCCTCAGTGTCCTGAGTGCTGCAGTCATAGACGTGTACCACCACCGGCTAAGGTTATACTTTTTCAGTCGTGACAGTGTGAGCAGTTCCCTTTATTCTCATGTACTGGCCTAAGTCACTTCTTTGGGTACCATGGGTCAAGTAATTTCCTCAAGTGACAGCGGACAGCCTACTTGGGGGCTAAGATACACCTGTTTCTCGTAACAGGAAGCTGTGATTAGACACTCGGCCCTTTTAATTCATTTTGTGTTCTGATTAAGTGACATTAAGAAAAGATGGGGGTAAGGGGATGTAGGGAATGGACACTGGAGAGGTGGCTCAGAGGTTAAGGGCACTGTCTGTTCTTCCAAAGGTCCTGAGTTCAATTCCCAGCAACCACATGGTGGCTCACAACCATCTACAATGAGATCTGGTGCCCTCTTCTGGCCTGCTGGCTCACATGCAGACAGAATATGTATAAACAATAATTATTATTTTATTTATTTATTTATTTGGTTTTTCGAGACAGAATTTCTCTGTGTATCCTTGGCTGTCCTGAACTCACTTTGTAGACCAGGCTGGGCTTGAACACACAGTGATCAGCCTGTCTCTGTCTCCCGAGTGCTGGGATTAAAGGTGTGCATCACCACTGCCTGGTGTTAATTAAATGAATCTTTTTTAAAAAGAAAGAAAGAAAGAAAGAAAGAAAGAAAGAAAGAAAGAAAGAAAGAAAGAAAGAAAGAAAGAAAAGAAAAAACAGGGGGCTGGAGAGATGGCTCAGAGGTTAGGAGCACTGTCTGCTCTTCCACAGGTCCTGAGTTCAATTCCCAACAACCACATGGTGGCTTACAGCCATCTATAATGAGATCTGGTGCCCTCTTCTGGCTTACATGCAGACAAACTACTATACAAGTGATAAATAAATAAATCTTTAAAAAAAAAAAAAAAAAAAAGAGTGGCTGGGCGTGGTGGCGCATGCCTTAATCCTAGCACTTGGGAGGCAGAGGCAGGCGGATCATTGTGAGTTCGAGGCCAGCCTGGTCTACAAAGTGAGTCCAGGACAGCTAAGGCTACACAGAGAAACCCTGTCTTGAAAAACCAAAACAAAAAACAAAACCCAGCAATGGTGGTGCATATCTTTAATCTCAGCACTCAGAAGGCAGAGGCAGGCTGACCTCTCTGACTTAAAGGACAGAACCCAGTCTGGAGGTAGGGCAGGGACAGGACAGTACATAACTATTGTAGCGTATACTGTCATCGTAGCAGAGACAGGAAAATTGCTGCAAGGTCAAAGTTCTGGCCTATATATAGTTGGTTCCAAGCCAGCTAGGGCAACATAGTACAAGGCTGGAAAAAAAATAGTTATAATCATTAGTGGGTGCAATTGGAGTAGTGTTCTGTCTATCCCTCCCTCCCTCACACATGCTTACCGGCATGTACCAGCAGTACATTACAGAATCTCAAATGCTGTCCAGTTGTGTATTTGCTAACACACAGAATTTAACCGCATAGCAAAACCCGTCTGCACAGGCTAAAAGGATCAGGGAGAGGCCTGGGTTAGGCGCACTGTGGCTTGGATGTGGTTTCCTGCTTCTCCGTGCTGCTCTTTGTCAGTCCCAGCTCCTATTTGGCAATGGTGAAGTGAGTGCTACAGCACAGCCAGGCCCGGTGTCTGGGAGCTCTCTCTCACCCCCCCCTCGCCCCCCCCCCCCCCCAGCACACCCCGGCCCGTGTCTGGGAGCTCTCCGAGTGGCTGCTACAGAATTTGAAAGGCAAGGCTTATTGCATAGACCAGTCCTCAACTATTTCCATCAAGCTGTCGCCATAGAGACAGAAAACTTAAAGACTTCCTTCTAAACGTTTTGGAAGAGAAATGTCTATTTCTGGCAGAGGCCTGGCCTCTCTGGAGTTTATGGGGTTTCTTACTGTCTGCTATGTTGTGTGGAATTTAAGACAAACATGGAGCGACCTTTTGGGGGGTGAGATGAGCAGCAACTTTAAAAAAGGAAAACCTACTTCCAGGACAGGTGAGCTGTGGCCTGGCTATAACTCAACTCTACAGTCTACTGACCCTCTGCCTCTGCCTGTGGCTCTCTCATTACCCTGAGGGCAGATCCCTGCAAACAGAGCAGTCATAAACTCAGATATCAGTGACCAAAGGTCCTGTGGGTTAAAGGCCTTTCTTTTGGGGGGAGGGGGCCTTGAGACAGGGTTTCCTCTGTGTACCCTTGACTGTCCTGGTCTTAAACTCACAGCAATTTGCCTGCCTCTGCCTGCCAAGTGCTGGGATTAAAGGGGTGCACCACCACTGCCCGGCTAAGACCTTTTTTTTTTTTAGTTGTTAATTCCTTAGGTTCCTACAGATAAAAAAAAAAACAAAACAAAAACAAAAAAAACAAAGCACTTCTCTGTAAATTTCCTTTTTTTTTTCCCCCCCCTCTACCACAGGACCAATGAAATGTCTTTTTTTCAGCTGGGTGTGGTAGCACACACCTTTCATCCCTCCACTGGAGAGGCAGATACAAGTGGATCACTGTGAGTTCAAGGCCAGCCTGGTCTACAAAAGCAAGGCCAGGACAGCCAAGGCTACACAGAGAAATCCTGTCTTGAAAAACAAAAAAGAAAATAAAAGAAAAAAGAAATAAGAGAGAGAAAGAAAGAAAAAAGCACTTCATTAAATTATACTGACGCTGGGCATGGTGGCGCACGCCTTTCATCCCAGCACTTGGGAGGCAGAGGCAGGCGGATCGCTGTGAGTTCGAGGCCAGCCTGGTCTACAAAGTGAGTCCAGGACTGCCAAGGCTACACAGAGAGACCCTGTCTCAAAAAACCAAAATAAATAAATAAATAAATAAATTATACTGACATTTAAAGCTTATAAATAGTGTTTTCTTGGTTTTTTGTAACCACTTTAAACTGTTTTTTTGGATGCTTCCAAAGTTGCATTGGAACCTATCAGATTTTAAAATGCATACCCGTGGCAACCACAGTTTTCATCTCAAGGCATTTCTTCCAGAAAAATATTCCCATCCACTTTAGTCCATCTTGGCCTTAGGGACTAGGCCTAGCTCCTGTGCTTGGTTCTGAGAGCACTAGGCAGGAAAGTGGGAGGAGTTCTCCTGGTCAAAATCAACGCCAAAAACAAACACAATACAGCACAACAAAACAAAACGTCATTTGGAGGTCCTGGGTGAGTCGGAGGGACCCTACTTGATTACAGAATTGGATTCCTCCCCTAGGAGACAAACCTCATCCTAGTAGTCAGGGTTAGCAGTCAACTATTATGTGGGAATCCCTTGACATTTGAGGAATGCATCCATCCTGAAAGCAGACACCAGACAAAGGGATTTTGAGAAAGCCTCAACAATGCAGGAAGACCAGTTTATCTCCATGGTGTGTGAATGGACGGCGGGGGAATGCTAGAGCCGAGAGAATCACAGGGGCCAGCGGGGTGGGTGGCTCAGCAGGTAAAGGCGCTTGCCGCCAAGCCTGCTGACCTGAGTTCACTCCCTGGAACCCATGTGGTGGGAGGAGAGGACTGACATGCACACGCATAGACACAGAACAGTATTATATGACTCTACCATGCCACTGATGGTTTCCAGGAACCTGAGGGAATGGAGGTGGGGGGATGGGGGTGGGGGAGTGTTCCAGGGTTGTGAGATGGTTCCTCTGGAGAGCTCTGTATAGACAGTTATGCAAAGCTCACTGGACTGTAGATAAGATAATATTTTTGAGGTGTCCTGGGCATCAAGCCCATGGCGCCACCACACATGGTAGGCAAGCGCGTTCTCTCCCTGAGTCCTCTCCTTTGCCCCAAGGTAATAAATTTAAAAAAATTATTTATTTATTTACTTTTTATGTGCATTGGTGTTTTGCCTGATGTGTTATGTCTGTGTGAAGGTGCCAGATCATCTGGTACTAGAGTTAACACACAACTGTGAGCTGCCATGTGGGTGCAAGTTATTGAACCCTGGTCATCTGGAAGAGCAGCCAGTGAGTGCTCTTAACCACTGAGTCATCTCTCCAGCCCCTGGTAATACATTTCATATTACATGTATTTCAGTACAATTTTTTTTAAAATTTGGAGAAAATCAGTGAATAAGAGAGATTTGGATATGAAAAAAGGTATGGTTGCTGAAATAAAGTCATGAAGGGTTTGGGAAACAACACAAGGCAACTCCTCACAAGGTTGACTCAAGAGGTGATATTTTGGTGGAAAGCAGAGGTCACAGATGAAGACTAACCTAGGTTATTCCCAAGAATAACCCTTATTCCTTGGGAAACTGGAGATGAAGGAGAGAGGCAGCTGGGGGAGCCAAGGGAGAAGCAGATTAGATCAGAATTCCAACAGCAAACCTAATTCTCCTGAGAGCTGTGAGTGGGAGGGATTCAGGAAACAACCCAGGGTGCTGTGTTCTCCAAGCCCTGGAGGGCCAGAGGGGAAAGGGAACTCAGACTGAGTCCAGAAAGAAGGAAGCCAGGGAACAGAGGCCTTTGTAGTGGTTACAGAGTGCCTGATGAGAGAAATCCATGGAAAGAAAGTTTGTTTTGGCTTATAGTTTGAGGGGGATATATTCTGTCGTGGAGGACCAGGCAGGATGGCAGGAGCAGGAGGTGGCTGGCATGCATAGTCAGGAAGTAAAGAGTGATGGTCACTGTGCTTCATTTAGCTTTCTCAATGACTCAGGCAGTGGGATGGCGTTGTCCACTTGCAGAATGGGTCCCCCCCACCTCAGTTAACCTCGTCCAGGCAGTTTGACACTGGGCATGTCCAGAGGCTAACACCATTGCTACAACCCCCCGGCCCCAGGCTTGTTTCCGAAGAGATTCCAGATCCGCCCAAGTTGTTGGTCTTGACCGTGGCCCAGCCTGTTGCTTTGAGAAGAAGCTAGTGCCTCTAGATGTGGCTGACAAGAGGGACGCAGCGGGAAAATGGCTGTGCTAGGCAGAAGACATCAGGCAAGGCAGGGATGTTAGTCTGTAGTTCACAGGGTCGTTTGCAGGGCAGGGCAAGTATGTGACAGGAAATAAATTATCAAAGAATAATACAATAACATTTTCCCATGAGGAAAACATCTGGTGTCCATCCCCGAAAATTAACAACAACAACAAAGCCATATTATAAGGTATAACACAAATGTCTGGAAAAAAAAAGCTAACAAAGAAAAGCTACTAAGAGCTTGCAGAAAGGAAAGAAAAGAGTATACGTGGATCAGAAATGGGCATGGTATTGGGTTAATCAGTAGCAACCCAGAATACTGTATGGTCATGAAGATGTTCCTTAAACTATCTAATGAAACATTATTTCCAAGCCAAAACCAATCCCATCTAAGCAGAACAAAGACTTCTGCAAACATTCACTGCTTACAAACTTTGACCTGCAAGTCCTTTCTTAGGCGTCAACTGCAGAACAAGGATGCAAACATACAGACAAAAAAAGGGAAGGCGCTGGGCTGAGCGAGAACAGGATGTATGCTCAGCCAAGAAGGGAAGAAGGGAAATCCAGGCTGACAGCTGTGCAGACGTCCGAGAACATGGTGGGAGGCTCCAGTAGGATGCCTTGAGGAAAAAACAAACCACTAATCATTTTCAGAAGGCTCAACAATTCTTTGAGGGATTTTTAAAGGGCAATAAAAACAAAGCAAATGTCTATTTTTAAAAATTAGCTATTTCTCTCCCTTTCCTTTTCCCCTGTGATTGAGGACATAATCCAGGTGTGTGTGTGTGTGTGTGTGTGTGTGTGTGTGTTGCATGCATGTGAGTGGAAGTCAGAAGAACAGCTGGAGTTACAGATGATTGTGAGCTGGCTGGCTAAAGCATTTTCTATGCAAATGTGAGGGCTAGAATTTGGATTCCCAGAACCTGCTTAAATACAGGGTAGGTGTGTTGACTTCCCTGTAATTCCAGGACTCATGAAGTGAAGAAGAGGGATTCTTCGGGCAAACTGGGCAGCTAAACTAGCCTTATCAGTTCAATTGAGAGCCTCTGCCTCCATGGATAAAGTTGAGAGCCACAGAAGAGACTCTGAACACCAATCTCTTGCCCGTACATATATGTGCATAAGTGGACCTGCCCTCTCACAGACGTATGCCCACACATATGCAAACACACATGTCAACACACACATACACACACATTTTTTAAAAGCCTAAAAGGTTGAGGCTGGCCTTGGTTACATAGTGAGGGTGAGGCCAACTAGGCTAGACCTTGTCTTAAAAGACAAGACTTCCTACAAAGTGAGTCCAGGACAGCCAAGGCTAACACAGAGAGACTCTGTCTCGAAAAACCAAAAAAAAAAAAAAAAAAAAGACAAGACTTCCTGTGGTAATGGCTCACGCCTTTAATCCCAGCACTGGGGAGGCAGAGGCAGATCTCTGAGTTCGAGGACAGCCAGGGCTACAGCGAGAACTCTGTCTCAAAAAACAAAAACAAACAAACAAAGAACAAAAACACACAAGCAAGCAAAAAGACAAAACAGACAAATTAAGGAATAAACTCTGACTTTTTATTAGGTTGTGTCAATTTCCTCTATCATGTGCCTTCCCAGCCTGACCTCTGAATACCCTCACCTTCCAACACTGGCCTTCTTCAGCTTCTTTGAACACATACAGATTTTCTTTTCTTTTTCTTTTTAAAACTTTATTTATTTCTGTGTACATTTGCTGCTTGGTCTAAATATATGTGTATGGGAGGGAGTCAGATCCACTGGAATTTGAGTTACAGACAGTTGTGAGCTGCCATGTGGGTGCTGGGAATTGAACTTGGGTCTTCTGGAAGAGCAGCCAATGCTCTTAATTGCTGAGCCATCTTTGCAGCTACTGCATACAATTTTTTTTTTTTTTAGTTCCAAATAGATATTTTGTCTGGAATATTCTTTCATAACAACTCCATATTTTTTAGGTCTCATTTTTTTTTTTTTTGAGACAGGGTTTCTCTATGTAGCCTTGGCTGTCCTAGACTCGCTTTGTAGTCCAGGCTGGCCTCGAATTTACAGCAATCCGCCTGCCTCTGCCTCCCGAGTGCTGGGATTAAAGGCATGTGCCACCACGTCCGGCTTAGGTCTCATCTTAAAAATTATACCTTGAGCCGAGCGTGGTGGCGCACACTTTTAATCCCAACACTCGGGAGGCAGAGGCAGGCGGATCGCTGTGAGTTCGAGGCCAGCCTGGTCTACAAAGTGAGTCCAGGACAGCCAGGACTACACAGAGAAACCCTGTTTCTGAAAAACCAAAAAAAAAAAAAAAAAAAAAAAAAAATCATACCTTGAGAAAAAATTTCTTGCCTAGCTTAGCTATTTATCCACTGTTCTCTTATGACTAATTTTCTTTATAGACTTTTGCCATAGGCAATCACTTACATATCTAGCTATATATGTGCACATGTTTTCAAAATTAAGTAATTATTTATTTTTTATGTTATATACATTGGTGTTTTGCCTGCATGTATGTCTGTGTAAGGGTGTCAGATGCCCTGGAACAGAAGTTATAGACAGTTGTGAGCTGCCCTGTGGTTGCTGGGAATTGAACCTGGGTCCTCTCGAAGAGCAGCCAGAGCTCTTAATCACTGCACATCCCTCTAGCCCTTTTTTAAATTGCTTAACTCTAGATCCATGAGGCATGGAGCATGTGGAGCTGCCCCCCACTGAAGTGGAAGTTTCTGGTTTCTTTAAAAACTCAGTTGGAAAAAGCTGGGTGTGGTGGTACATGCCTGTAATCCTAGCACTCAGGGAGGCAGAGGCAGCCAGATAACTGTGAGTTGAAGGCCAGCCTGGTCTACAGAGTGAGTCCAGGACAGCCAAGGCTACACAGAGAGATCCTGTCTTAAAAAAACCAAAAGACCAAAAAACCAAACCAAACCAACCCAAAAAAATACCAGGTCAGTTGGGTCATATGATATTTTTCTGGAAGCTGTCTTGTAAGAGGGCATGTGATGTTTTGCTGAAAACAGGCAGGTGAGAGGGCATGTGATGTTTAGAAAGAATATAAACAGAACCCCACAGACAGTGAGGCAAGGCTTTTGCATTGCTAGGCCATGCAATGCTTCCCTGGTCTTGGCTAGTCTTCACTTTATAGAAGAAACATGGCATCTCATAGAAAGAACTTCTCAGGATAGTCTGCCTGTTTCTGCTGGATTGTGCCACCGCTACTGATTTGTGTTGCTGTTCGGTGTTTGCTATTAGACTGGACTGCTGCTATCCTGACCAGGAAGAGTGGAATTGCCCCATGGAACTACTTCTAAACAGGTACAGAATTCCTATTAACCTTCTTTTTCCCCTTCCTCTGTTTTTGTTTGTTTTGCTTTTGCTTTTTCGAGACAGATTTTCTGTGTAGCTCTGGCTATCCTGGACTCGCTTTGTAGACCAGGCTGACCTCAAACTCACAGTGATCGCCTTCCTCTGCCTTCCAAGTGCTGGAATGCTGTGGGCTGTCTCAGTTGGGTATAGGTCCCTGGGGTCAGGAGTTCTCAAAGCATAGGTGGGCAGAAGATAGGCGAAGTGACACTGAGACTCAGACTTCCCCTGAGTTGGTCTGTTTGTCATTTCGCCTATCCCCTCGCCGACCCCGAGGACCTATACCTGACTGAGATGGTCCACGGCACTGGAATTACAGGCATGCACCACCACGCCTGACTTTATCCTCTACCTCTGGTTTGTGGGCTAGAAGGGCAGTAGAATCATTTAAGAACCCCAAGTAAAGTAGGTTTTGAAAAACTCTAATTTGGGGAAATGAGGAATGTCTTCAGGGCTGGAAGTGACTGAGGACGAGTTAGGCAGAGGAAGGCCTTGAGAGGTATGGTGAGTCCCAGTTCTGGGTGCCTCCTCTGAAGAGAAACAGAAACTGTGCGGTGGTGTAAGGTGGTCTTGTGTGGGTTTTTCTGTTTGTTTTGTGGTGCTGGGAATGGGACCTGGTGTCTGAACATGCTGGGAAAGCACTATGCCGCTGAGCTATCCAACCTCAGCCCCAACTCTAGGCGTGTGTTGTTTCACTCTGTCTGCCTTTGCCTCCCCAACTCTGAGATTGCAGGCTTCTACTTATCACTCAGCTCAAGTTTGGGTTTCCAAAACCATGATAACAAGCCTGGAGTGGTGGCGCACACCTTTAATCCCAGCACTCAGGGGGCAGAGGCAAGAGGATCTCTGTGAGTTCGAGGCCAGCCTGGTCTACATACTGTGTTCTTGGACAGTCAGAGCTACAAAATAGAGGTATTCTGTCTCAAAACAAAACAAAAGAAAGCACATGAACAATTCCTGTAGGTGGAGGGGATTAATTCTGCTGGGGAAGAGGAAATTTGAAGAAATGGGTGCTTGGAAAAGCAGGGCTCCTGAAATACTTTCCCAATTTCAAGATTAGAGTGCACAAGCCGTCAGGGCTTTTGTTTTTGTTTTTGTTTTCCAAGATAGGGTTTCTCTGTGTAGCCTTCACTGTCCTAGACTCACTTTGTAGACCAGGCTGGCCTCGAACTCACAGAGATCCACCTGCCTCTGCCTCTCAAGTGCTGGGATTAAAGGCATGCGCCACCACTGCTTGGCTTTCAGACAGGCACATTCTAATATGTTGCTTCTTGCCTATAATTTCATGAGTTACATTTCAATCTTGAGAGAACGTGTAAAAGTGGAATCAGCTTCCAAGAGGAGTGGGGTTCAAGCAGAGGGGGCTGCTCACTTTCCTGATCCTTGACAAACAGGGACAAGTTCTTCTGAGAGAAGCCACAACCTAAGACGGGTACAGCAAACACCTTAACGGATTGTTTCCTTTGCTTCTTCAACAGCAGACAATGAAGTCAAGGACGAGAGTAAATGATGCTTTTATTCGTTTCCATTCAACCTTAAAACCAGAAGCATTCCAAGGTACCCAACTGTCCAGTTCTAACCATTTATATTTTGATTGCTAAGATTTTCTGATGATTTCATAGCGTTTATTTACAAAAAACTACAATTATCCTCTACAATGATGGATGCTGGCTGTCTGTTGAAAGTTTAGCTCTAGGTTGATGAGTTATGGGAGTTTGTTAAATGAGATACAAGGATGGTATTTCTTGGATCTGCTGGATTTGTGATCCTGTAAGAAAGACAGCTGGGAAAAAATATGAACAAAGGAGGTGTCTGTTGGGACTCAGACCCAGGACAAGTAGGAGGCGCCTATTTAACACACCAAAGCTGACCTGGCTTCCAGGTTCTCCCAGCATCCCTCCCTGAACTTTCCAGCCCAGGGGATTATCACTACGTAACCCAGACATTTTACTTTCCTTTCTCTCTCCTCTCTTTTTGAATTCTCAGTCTTTTTTGTTTGTTTGTTTTGTTTTGTTGGTTTTGGTTTTTCCAGACAGGGTTTTTCTGTGTAGCCCTGACTGTTCTGGACTCACTGTGTAGACCAGGCTGGCCTTGAACGCACAGTGTTCTGCCTGCCTCTGCCTTCCAAGTGCTTGGATTAAAGGCGTGCGCCACCACTGCCTGGCTTGTTTTGTTTTTTTGAGACATGGTTTCTCTGTGTGGCTGTCCTGGACTTGGTGTGCACCACTGCACCTGGCTTTGATCCCTAAATCTTTCTTCCCCACTCCCCCACTTCTCTGCCTTCATTGTCTGCATGGTGACTCCCCTGGTGAATCCACCGAGAGCAGCTCCCGATAAACCTGCCTTTATACTTTACATTGGTGTGAACTGGGTCATTTCCTCAGTGGAGAATACCTACCAGTGTTATTCGGTTTGGAGTCCCAGCACTGCACAAATTGCACAAACTGGTGGCACAGGCCTGTATCCTTAATAAGGCCATCTTGGGGAATTTCAGGCTAGCCTGAGCTATATTCCACTCTACCCCAAAACAAAAACAAAAACACAACAACAACAACAAACTCAGTTCTTTTTTTTTTTTTTTTAAAGATGTATTTATTTATTATTATGTATACAATTCTCTGTCTGCATGTAACACTTGCATGCCAGAAGAGGGCATCAGATCACATTATAGATGGTTGTGAGCCACCATGTGGTTGCTGGGAATTGAACTCAGGACCTTTGGAAGAACAGTCAGTGCTCTTAACCTCTGAGCCATCTCTCCAGCCCACAAACTCAGTTCTTTAGCTTTAAAAAGCAGACTGGTCTTTAGGTCAGTACTGTACAAAATATTATCAGAGAGCCTAGGACCCTAGAATATACCCCAAAAGGAAATCATTGGTCATTTACACTGGATTAAGACTGAAAGGCTTAATAACAGACAGTATCCCTCACACCTAGCTGGAGACTAAGTATTCACTTTCCTGAGGTTTTGTTTGTTGGGATGTACACATATCATACTACAATGATGAGTGAATGAATGAAAACTCGAAAAGAAGAACTGAGGTCAAGCAAGTTGGTTCACACACGCCTGTAATCCCTGCACTCGGGAGGCAGAGGCAGGTGGATTTTTGTGAGTTCGAGGCCAGCCTGGTCTACAAAGCAAGTCCAGGACAGCCAAGGCTACACAGAGAAGCCCTGTATTGGAACCCAGGCACTCCCTGGGCCGCCCCCCTGCCCCCCCCTGCCCCCCCCAAAAAATGCTGGTTAACAGTCAGAACTGTATGTAGGAGATGCTATTGCTTAGGGTTAGGGCTAGGGAGATATTCTTAGAACGTACATCTATTAAAGCAGCAAAGGAATCAAGTACATGTGTGTGCAACCTGTACATCCTTTCTGTGAGGCATGGTGTTTCTGCATAGCTCTGGCTGTCCTGGAACTCAGTTTTAGCCCAGGCTGGCCTTGAACTCTCAGAGATCACCTGCTTCTGTCTCCCAATTACAGGGATTAAAGGTCAATTTATTTTTATTTTTATTTTTTATTTTTTGCTTTTTTTTGAGACAGGGTTTCTCTGTGTAGCCTTGGCTCTCCTGGACTCACTTTATAGACCAGGCTGGCCTCGAACTCACAGCGATCCACCTGCCTCTGCCTCCCGAGGGCTGGGATTAAAGGCGTGGGCCACCACACCCGGCATTAAAGGTCAACTTTTTAAAAAGGCGCTTATTGATTTTATATATGAATGCTCTATTTGTATGTACACCTGCATGTCAGAAGAGAGCATCAGATCATATTATAGGTGGTTGTGAGCCACCATGTGGATGCTGGGAATTGAACTCAGGACCTCTGGAAGAACAGCCAGTGCTCTTAACCTCTGAGCCATCTCTCCAGCCCCAAAGGTCGATTTTTTTTTTTATATTACTTTTTATTTTGTATATTGCCTTTCAGACTCCTTCTGAAAACTATAGAGAATTATTTTTCTCCACAAGACTAAACTATGGATGGTGGGGCAATGAAACGGCTCAGCCTGATCACATAAGACTGATCTCCTGGACAGACATGGGAGAACAGGTTGTCCTCTGACCGCCACACGCATGCATGTGGTTATACACACACCAAATGCATAAATGTAATAAATGAATGAATGAATAAATAAATGGGTGGTGTACTCAGTTCGGTCTCAAAAAGAAAGGAGCAAACAGAGGCCTCACTATTTTATAAACTTGCAAGCTGATAGCCATTGTTCCAAGGTATAAAGGAACTGTGAAGTATGAGCTACACAGTGAGTTCCCGACCACGAAGGACTACACACTGAAACCATGTCTCAATAAGATAAAATAAAAGTAACTCTGAAGTTCGGTATGGTGCCTCACGTTCCTAATGCAAGCACTTGGAAGGTCAAAAGAAGAGTGTCATGTTAAAATAAGAGTGCCATTTCCAAAGAGATGTGAAGGTTAATTTGGGGGGGGGGGTAAGGGGAGGGTTGGATTTTGGTTTTTTGAGACAGGGTTTCTCTGTGTAGCCTTGGCTGTCTTGGACTTGCTTTATAGACCAGGCTGGCTTCAAACTCACATAGATCCGCCTGCCTCTGCCTCCCCAGTGCTGGGGAAGATTAAATTCTTGATTACGTGAGGTCTATATAGAAGGGTAATAGCAACACCATTTGATAAGTGAACCCCACGATACCATCTAAACTTGCTTTCTAACCTGCAAATGTAATTGGTCTGAGATTGGGATCTTTGTGAAGAAAAAAAAAAAAGAAAGAAAAAAGGAAAAATGCCGTTAAGATTTTTTTTTTTTTTTGTTTTCGAGCCCTGCCCATAGGTAGATGCAATTATGATAGAACAAAAAGATTGTAGGGGTGAGGGGACTCCCCAAAGAGATGTGCGTACGTGTTAACTCACAGACAGCTACCACTGTTGATGAGTTAGAGTAGAGGAAAGGCTCTTTTCAGACCGTCCCCAGGGACACCGTGGTCCCGCACAGTCCGTCCCCTTGGACATATTCCAGCCTTGAATCCCAAGTGATTCCCTCCAGCGGGACACAGGGACGCGCGTGTCCGGGCACGCGCCTACGCGTACACGCACGTGTATACACACACGCGCGCGCACACGCACGCACCCACGCAACCCCCCCACAAGCGTCCCTTCCCCTCCCCAGCTGCCCCTCCCGCCACGGCCGGCTTCCTCCGCCGCCAGACCCCCTCGGGGGCGGGCCTCTTTCTCTTTAAAGAGCAGACGCAGCCTCGGGAGCCGAGCTGCACGCAGCCAATCGGCAAGGCCGAGCGGCTCGAGCGCGCTGACGCTGCACCAATGAGCGGCGGCGGGGGGCGGGGACAACGCAGGCGACACTATTGTTGATGAGGCGCGGCGGCGGCGGCTGCTGCACCACCTCGTCGCTGCCTGCCCGCCGCTGCCCGCGCGTGCCCCCCGTTCCCCGAAGTCAGGCTCCGTCACCCGCCGGCCCCGGCCTTCCCTCGGGCCCCGAGCACCCGGTCCCCGCCGCCCGGCAGCCCCCGGGCGCCCGCGCGCCGCCGTCTTTGGGGCAGGGGGGAACCATGTCCCAGCGGGTGAGGCGCAATGGGTCTCCCACGCCCGCCGGCGCCCTCGCGGGTGGCGCGGTCTGCCCGGCCGGGGGCCCCGGGAGCCGCCTGCAGCCCATGAGGGCGACCGTGCCGTTCCAGCTGAAGCAGCAGCAGCAACATGGCAGCCCCACGCGGGGCGGCGGCGGCGGCGGCGGCAACAACGGCGGCTGCGGAGGCGCCTCAGGCCCCTCGGGTGGCGGCGGCGGTGGCGGCGGCGGCGTCCCGCGCACCGCCTCGCGCAGCACCAGCCCCACGCGCGGCGGCGGGAGCGTGGCGGCGCGCACCAGCCCCACGGTGGCCACGCAGACGGGCGCGTCCGTGACGTCCACCCGCGGTACCAGCCCCACGCGCGGCACGACGCCTGCGGCCCGAAGCAGTCCTCCGCGACCGCAGCCGCCGCCGCCCCTGCTGGGCACCGTGTTGTCCCCCAGCTCGTCGCCCACCCACCTGTGGCCGGGCGAGGTGAGTGCCGCCCCACCCCCCGCCCGCGTCCGCCACCGGAGGAGGTCCCCAGAGCAGGGCCGGCCCTCGGCGGAGAAGAGGAGCCCCAGCGCCCCGGTGTGCAAAGCAGGTAGGTGGAGGGCAGGGGTTCCGTGTCGCCGAGTGGGGACTGCGGCGCTCCTGCGGGGCGAGGCAGGGCGGGGCGTGCGATCCGCCACCCCAGTGTCGTGCCCGCGCCGGTCCTCGCGGTAGAGGTGCAGCCGCTAACCTTGGGCCTGGGCCCAATTGTGGAAATCATAAACCCGGGGGTCTGGCTTTGGCGTCGGTACTGCTCATGCTCGCTCGAGGGTGAGGCTAGGGCTAAGTCTGTCACTTTTGTTTTAGTGACGCAGTTAATGCTTGCAAATAGCACATATGGGCTGCTCAGTGTTTCTGTTCCACAAAAACAGTTTCTAATCTAGAGGACGGGATGCATCAGCCAAGGCGGATTTGGATCATTGAAGAGTTGTGAGGCTGGGAGCGGTTTTTTGCATTTCGTAAGACTTAATGAATAGCAAGGAGGGAGAAGTTAAGCAAGATTGCTTTGGGGTGTGTGCATAAGTATATACCTATGCACACATGCGTTCACCCATATACGTAAATGGTAGATAGCTAGCCTGAGGGGCTGTGTGTATTTCTGAGATACTGATTATATTTCTCTCCGACTTTATCGTTTGTTTGCTTTTTGTCTTTCCTCCCCGAAACAGAGTCTCACTAGCCTTGGCTGGCTTGAAACTCTCTGTGTAGACCAGGCTGGCCTTGGTTGGTCTGCCTACCTCTGCCTCCCTAGTGCTGGAATCAAAGGCATGCCCATCACGCTGGGCCCCCCCTCCCCCCTCTTCCTCTTGTGTGTACCTGACAGTTTTCTTTGGGAAGATCCTGAACGGAGATGTTGGGTTCCAAGGGAATCAATTCAGAAAGTTATTTAAAGGAGAATTTGAAATTGTAGGAAGTGGAGAGGGATAGCATTTCTTATATGGCTGCTGCCGTCGGTGTTGTGAAAAAAAGAATGAGTAGTCTTCAGTTATGAATTAATAGTGCCAATACATACTTTTGTTTTGTTTTGTTTTCCTATCTGGAGAATTTTAGCTAAAACCTGACAAGCAGAATAATTGAGGTTTTCAGGAAACTTAGTTCTGCTGTTTCCTAGCCAAGTCAGTACGATGAAGTGATTTAGTAAATGCAGAGTAATGTGACCCCTTCTTACCTACGTCTTACAAGTTACTGCATCTCATGTCTCCAGTGTGTATGTCCATGGCCTGCAAGTGGATGTTGGAGCACTCTCTGGAGGAGTTGGGTCTCTCCTTCCATCGTGTGGGTCCTGAGAGCCGTCTCCTCACCCCTGGGAAGGGTTTTAGACAATGCCGCTTTAAGGAGGATTGCCCAGAAAAAAGATTGCTAGTGTTTTCTAATTAAAACCAGAGAACAGTGTCAACCCTTTTGGGACTACAAAATGCTTTAGGATGTTTTCTGAAACAGGGTCTCCTGGTCTGGAACTCAACTTTGTAGATCAGCTGGCCTCACCAGCTGCCTCTGCCTCCCCAGTGCTGCAATCAAAAGCATGGACTACTTTATCTGGCTACAAAATACTTCTTGGTGTTTTGAGACAGGGTTTCTCTGTGTAGCCCTGGTTGTCTTGGACTTGCGTTGTAGACCACTCTGGCCTCAAACTCACAGTGATCCTACTGCCTCAAAAAACTTTTTTTTTTTTTTTTTTTTTTTTTTTTTTTTAGACAGGGTTTCTTTGTATAGTCCTGGATGACCTGAACTCTGCTTTGTAGACCAGGCTGGCCTCGAACTCAGAGATCCACCTGCCTCTGCCTCCCAAGTCTGGGATTACAGGAGCGTGCCACCATGCTCAACCAAAATACATTGCTAAGAGGATTCCCTTGTTTGCAATTATGGGCAAGTGGTTTTCATGCAAGGCCTTGTTTAATTTCACATTGGCCTTTAGACAGGTTAAGGACAAGTGGTGACAGGTGAAATCTGGCTCTGCTTGAACTCCACTAAGAGCATGTCTTCAAATTATATCAAGCAAAGTCTTCTAATATATAAGACCATCTGGGAAGTAGGTTGTACACCGAAATTACATGTACGTAGTGGTTGTATTTGCTGAACAGGATTTCTGCACTTCCTTTGACTTTGTGGAGCCAGGATAGTGCATGTGGTGTATGGAAGATGAGCTGCCTAAGTGGACAGTAGGCAGGAGCCAGGGCCCCTCAGTCTGACAACAGATCTCAACGCACGCACCGAGAGGAGAGCTTGGTTAGCGTAAATAGTCAGATGTGAAGGAGGCAGTAGTTACTCTTTAGCTACATGTAAGGGATACTGGTTGTTACTAGGTGTTTCAGTCTTACTAAAGTGTAAGTTGTCTGATGGCTTCTTTTTGGAATATATTCTTGTTTCCCTCTAGTTACATCCATACAGATGGAAATGCTTTCACTTTCAGAATTTTCTAGCACAGACCACTATGATTAAATCATTCAGTGTTAGAGGACCAAATCTAGAAAGAGATACTGTAGTTACCAGACCCCCTTTTTGGTTAAAGGGAGATTATCAGTAGTTTGCAGGCTTGGTGAAATGTAAAGTTCTTCCTGTAGAGACAGGTGCTTCTTTCTTTATGCAGTTGAGTAACCCTCACAGGCCCCCCAGTGCCTGCCTTCATCTTCAGCTGCCAGCTTCTAGGTGTCTTCGTGGGTGCACAGTGACCCACCTGGGCCAGAGCCCCAGCATTACAGTTGTAGAGTCCCGAAGTTGGAGGTCTTGGATTTCTTATCTGGCTGATTGTTTCTCTGGGCTTGAGACCATTCTCTCTGACTGTGACAGGGTCACCACACACTCCTCTCTGATGCAGAATGCCTTCCTCTTGACTGTGACGACAGGGTCACCACACACTCCTCAGTGGCAGCTGTTAAATGCCCGACTTGAGTACCTGCTGTGTCCACAGCAAAGTGGCTTGTCTGGGTAAGGTGCGCTTTCAGAAAATAACTAGGCAATAGGGTTAATTGTGAAGTTTTTTGGTGTGCTTTCCTCCCCTCCCCCTTTTTTAAATACTTGATTTTTTTCTTATTTAGATTAAAAGTGAAGAGGCAGCATAAGAACAGTTAGAATAAGCTTTGAGTAGACACTGAGTTTAATACCTGTGTTTACTCACTTACGAGTCACGGGATATGGAGAAGTGAAGAGTCTCAGTTGGTGATAGAGTCCATGCTTGTATGGGATTCTTTACAGGGTCTCTTTGTGTAGCCTTGGCTGTCCTGAACTTGCTTTGTAGACCAGGCTGGCCTCGAATTCACAGTGATCTACTTTCCTCTGCCTCCTGAGTGCTGGGATTAAAGGCGTGCGCCACCAAGCCTGACGTTCTTTAATTTTTTAAAATAATTTTATTTTATAAACATTGGTGTTTTGACTGCATGTATGTCAGTGTGAGGGTCTCCTATCCCTGGAGCAGGAGTTACAGACATTGAACCTGGGTCCTCTGGAAGAGCAGTCAGTGCTCTTAATCATTGAGTCATCTCTCCAGCCCTCTTTTGACTAATAATTGCTTATCCTCATTAGATACCGTTTGTTTTTTAACATAACTACATCGTAAAATGATCACATTCGGCTTGATATATCTACCATTTCATACTCAGTTTGTTGTTTGTTTGTTTTGGCTTTTTGAGACATGGTTTCTCTGTGTAGCCTTGGCTGTCCTAGATTTGCTTTCTAGACCAGGCTGGCCTTAAACTCAAAGAGATCTGCCTGCCTCTGCCTCTTGAGTGCTGGGATTAAATGTGTGTGACCACTCACTTTTCCTAAACTTAACTACTAGAAACAGCCTGCAGTATTGGAAGGCTTACTAGAAATAAAAACATTCAAGTTAACTTACAGTTTATTACTTTTTTGTTTGTTTTGTTTTTTTGAGACAGGGTTTCTGTGTAGCCTTGGCTGTCCTAGGCTTGCTTTGTAGACCAGGCTGGCCTCAAACTCACAGCAATCTGCCTGCCTCTGCCTCCCGAGTGCTGGGATTAAAGGCATGCACCGCCACACCCGGCTTGTTACATATTTTATATATAAGAACATAGATAGCTTTTTCTGTCACAGGCAGTGTACCAGAGAGATGAAGAGCTCACCAAAGTGGAGGTGACCATGTCACTCTGTGTTCTGAAAACTTCAGTTCACTGCCATAGCAACAGAAGGTGGGAGTGCAGTAATGGCACGGCTGACTGTATGTGGTTATGGCTTAACCCAGCACACTCACTGTTATCTACACTGCTCTCGAGACTAGAGCCATGTCTGTTTGCATGGGTAGGGCCTGAGAACTGTTCACTTTCTATAATAGGTTTGTGTATATTTTATAATAGTGATAAAACAGACTATCACTTGTAGACAACAGTAAAACAGAGGATACACATATTTTAGGCATCTGTGATAAAACCCAACATTTTAACTATTGTGGTATTTTTAGGCCATGCAGTGGTTCTATGAGCTTTTTCAAACTGTTGCAGAGTCTCCACCAAAATCTTTACTTAAGTGGACCTGAGCAGTTTAGACCTGTGTTATCTAGTATCAACTGTACATTATTAATAGCTATAGCCACCTGCGTATCTTGCCCTATGAGTCTCTGTCATCTGGCTGTGTCTGTTTGTGTCCTTTATAATAAATTGTTAATATGTGTAAGTAAATTTTTTTTTTTTTTTTAGTTCTGTTAACCACTCTAGAATATTTGCAAACCTTAGAAGTGTTTATGGGAACCTGTGGTCTGCAGCTGGTTGATCAGAAGTTTAGGTGGCCCGGGACTTGCAGCTAGCATCTGGGGGTGGAGGCAGTCTTCTGAAGTCAAGCCCTTGTTGTGTGAATGTGACATGCTCCTAGCTGTGGTGCTGTTTTGTAAGAGCGATCTAGCTGGAGGAAGAGGTTGCCTTGAGCTGTATCTTTGTGTATGACTTACTCTGACCCCTTCCTGTATTCCATTTTCTCTGCTTGCTGGCTGCCATGATACGGAATTGGGTGCTCTGTCTTGTCCTCCTTGCCACAATGGACTGATACCTCTGACACTGGGAGCTAGAACAACTTTAACTTCGCTTATTTTGTTCTGTCAGGTATTTTTTGCTACAGTGATAGGAAAAGAAACTGTGGGACCCCGTCTGTGCAAACTCAGGGTAGTTAGAATCAGAATTGGGTTGTTAAATTTCCATTTGGTGAACAGAGAATTGGCTGATAACTTGAAAACACCCCCAGGGTGCTTGTTTTTTGTTGTTGTTGTTTGTTTGTTTGTTTTTTAAAATCAGTTTCCAGGTCTAATTTTAGGCCTTAAAGTCCCTCCTAGTGATGTTACTATACTCTATATTTAAAGAGTAGTTGCAGAACCTTCAAGAACACAGGACAAAAACAAACAAAAAACCAAGCATCAATTTAGTATTTTTGTGACTTTTGTGGTGTGGCTGATCTGTTGATAGCAAGATGTGTTCTTGAACATTGCATTCTTCTATTGCGTAAATTTTAACTATTAGGTGGGAGAGTGCCAAGAACACCAACAAAAGATGCACTTCCTTACAAACATACATTTTAGATTATGCATAGCACACGAGGGAGATTATATGTCTGTGGAGGCCAGAAGAGGATGTTGGATCCCTGGAGCAGGAGCTACGCGCGTGACCACGAGCAGCCTGGTGTGGGTGGTGCCTGGAACTGAATGGAGCCTTCTGCTAGCCCCAATAGATGGACTTCTTTGAAGTTGTAGGCAGACTCAGAAAGTAGGGCAAGTGTGATGTCTGTTTTCTAGTACCTTCTGAAGTAGAACTCTGAAAATTCAGCATTTCTCTAACATTTGGAAGACAGTTGCTGTTTTCACACCTTCAAAAGACTCCTTTTGAGCTAGGCGTGGTAGTGCATGCCTTTAATCGCAGCACTTGGGAGGAAGAGGCAGGCAGTTTGAGGCTAGCCTGGTCTACAAATCGAGTCTAGAACAGCTAAGGCTACACAGAAACCCTGTCTTCAAAAAACAAAACAAAACAAAAGACTCCTTTTGGCTTGTGAGACATGGTTTCTGTGTAGCCTTGACTGTCCTGGACTCACTTTGTACACCAGGCTGGCCTCGAACTCACAGAGATTCACCTGCCCCTGCCACCTGCTTGCCCCTGTTACTGCTCTTGTTAAGAGTGAATAATTTGGGGCTGGAGAGATGGCGCAGTGGTTAAGAGCACCATCTGCTCTTCCAGAGGTCCTGAGTTCAATTCCCAGGAACCACGTGGCTCACAACCACCTATAATGTGAACTGATGCCCTCTTCTGGCCTGCAGGCACACATGCAGGCAGAATACTGTGTATGTAATAAATAAATAAATCTTTTTTAAAAAAGTGAAAAGCTGGGCGTGGTGGCGCACGCCTTTAATCCCAGCACTCGGGAGGCAGAGGCAGGTGGATCGCTGTGAGTTCGAGGCCAGCCTGGACTACAAAGCAAGTCTTGGACAGCCAAGGCTACACAGAGAAACCCTGTCTCGAAAAACAACAACAAAAAATGTGAATAATTCGCTGGACTGTGGTGGCGCATGCCTTTAATCCCAGCACTCAGAAGCAGAGGCAGGTAGATCCGAGGCCAGCCTGGTCTACAAAGGGAGTCCAGGACAGCCAAGGCTACACAGAGAAACCCTGTCTTGAAAAACAACAAAAAAAGGGGGGCTGGAGAGATGGCTCAGAGGTTAAAAGCACTGACTGCTCTTCCAGAGTTCAATTCTTCCTGAGTTCAATTCCCAGTAACCATATGGCGGCTCACAACCATCTGTAATGAGATCTGGTGCCTCTACTGGTGTTTAGTTGTACATACAGACACAACATTGTTAGACATAATAAATCTTTTTTTTATTAAATTATTCATATTACATCTAAATTGTTAGCCCATCCCTTGTATCCTCCCATTCCTCCGTCCCTCCCACTTTCCCCTTACTCCCCTCCCCTATGTCTGTGACTGAGGGGGACCTCCTCCCCCTGTATATGTTCATAAAGTATCAAGTCTCTTCTTGGTAACCTGCTATCCTTCCTCTGAGTGCCACCAGGCCTCCCCATCAAGGGGACGTGGTCAAAAATGGGGCACCAGAGCACTCATGAAAGTCAGACCCACTCTCCACTCAATGGTGGAGAATGTCCTGTCCATTGGCTAGATCTGGGTGGGGTTCAAAGTTTACTGCCTATATTGTCCTTGGCTGGTGCCATAGTTTGAGCAGGACCCCTGGACCCAGATCCGCGCATCATAATGTTCATCTTGTAGATTTCTAGGACCCTCTGGATCCTTCTATTTCCCCATTCTCCCATGCTTCTCTCACCTAGAGTCCCAATAGGATGTCCACCCCTCTGACCCGCTTTCCTGGTAAGTGAAGACTTCCATGGGACATGCCCCTTGGGCTAGTGTCCAGATATGAGTATATACCATTTGACTCTTTCTGCTTCAGGGTGAAATCACTCGTTATAATAATTTTTAGTTCAATCTATTTGTCCACAAATTTTGGTAATTCCTTGTTTTTAATAGCTGAGTAGTATTCCATAGTGTAAATGTACCACAGTTTCTTTATCCATTCTTCTACTGAGGGACACTTAGGCTGTTTCCATGTTCTGGCTATTATGAATAAGGCAGCTATGAACATGGTTGAGCATATGTCCCTGTTGTGTGCTGGAGCATTTTCTGGGTATATTCCAAGACCTAGACATAATAAATCTTAAAAAAGAAAAAAAGAAAAACAAAAAACAAAAACAAAAAGAGTGAATAATTCGGGACTGGAGAGATGGCTCAGAGGTTAAGAGCACTGTCTGCTCTTCCAAAGGTCTTGAGTTCAATTCCCAGCAACCACATGGTGGCTCACAACCATCTGTAATGTGATTGGATGCTCTCTTTTGGTGTGCAGGTGTGCAAGCAGAGCACTGAATGAATACATAATAAATAGATAAATATTTTTATTTATTTATTTTTAAGATTTATTGATTATGTATACAGTGTTTTTCCTACATGTATACCCACAGGCCAGGAGAGGGCACCGGATCTCATTATAGATGCTTGTGAGCTACCATGTAGTTGCTGAGAATTGAACTCAGGACCATTGGAAGAGACACCAGTGCTCTGAGCCATCTCTCCAGCCCCAGTATTTATTTTTTCTGAGACAGGGTTTCTCTGTGTATAGCCTTGGCTGTCCTGGACTCTCTTTGTAGACCAGGCTGGCCTTGAACTCACAGCAATCCGCCTGCCTCTGCCTCCCAAGTGCTGAGATTAAAGGCGTGCGCCACCACACCCAGCTGGATAAATATTTTTAAAAAAGAATAATTCTGCAGGTATGAGTCTCTCAGAGAATGTGGCTTCTGACTTTGGTTGGAAAGCAAAGAGCCAAACTTGTCTTAGAGAAGTGACATTGCATGCCATTTTCAGTTGTATGTCACTTAAAATACACAATCTAGGGGGAGTATTGCAGTATAAAAATAGTAAAAGGGCATACTTCAGAAAGGCCCTGTGTAGAATAATGTGAATTATTTCAGTGTGAACTAAAATAGATCAGAATATTGTCCACAGCTAATACCTGTTTTGGAGCCAGGCTTTCATGGTTCAGAACTTGCCATTGACATTTACTGACTAGGCCTGGCGTGGTGGTGCACACCTTTAATCCCAGCATTTCCAGGAGTTCCAGACAAGCTAGAGCTACACACTAAAACTCTGTCTAAAAAACAAACAAACATCCAACAACAGCAACAAAAATGAGTAAATAATCTGAGTAGAGTTTTTTCAAAAACTACAAACAGTCATTAAACAAGTGGAAAAGATGTTCCATGTCATTAGCCATTAGGGAAATGTTAAAAGCACGTCTGTAATCCCAGCACTCTGGGAGGCAGAGTTCAAGGCCAGCCTGGTCTACAAAGTGAGTCCAGGATGGCCAAGACAACACAGAGAACCCTGTCTCGGAAAAAAAACCAAACCAAACCAAACCAAACCAAAACAAAAAACCAAAGACATTTACTGACTAGGTGTTTAACTTAGGCAGGTTCATGACCTGTAAAAAGGAATACTTTGGTCCTGTAGAGGACTGCAATCCTTGTAATCTGGGTGTGGTGATTCATGGCTTTACTCCCAGTAGTTAGTAGACAGAGGAAGGAAGTTCTCTGTGAGGTCTGGTCAGCCTGGACTACTTAAGGAGTTCCAAGGCTACACATAGAAACATTATCTCAAAAAAACAAAGTAAAAAAAAAAAAATCCTTGTAAACCGATAGGCCTATCTCAGTGTTAGGCATTTCTACATCATTTTATTCATGTTCTTAGAGTAAGGCATGGGTTATAGTGTAGGTTTAGGATGAATGAGGTAAGATGGAGGAATCTGGAGGTAGGAATTTGCAAAGACATTGAACACATGAATTGAGATGTGGGCAAGCCAGCCTTTTGCTGTACTAATGCGTTGGGTGTAGGGATTGAGAAAAGGTGTTGAGGTGGTAGTTAGGTTAGTTCTGCAGGTTCTGCGTAGTGGGGAATCAGATTTGGGGTAGAGAAACAAGTTCAACTCAACTCTTAGACATAAGCTTGTGTCCTCGGGAAATCCATGTGATTTTCTATATTGTGACTGGTAACACTTTTAGAACTTATGGATGACATTTGAAAATGAGTAAGAAAGTGGGACCCACTTATTTCCCTTCAGAATGCACCCACGAAACGCTTCCTGTTAGGTTTTTGCATATGGGCAACACCTGAAAGGAAAGTGTCGGAATGTCTGAGATGATGGAGGAGTGTTAGGAGTAGAACTCTGGTTTGGTTTCGTGTGACAGGGTTTCGATATGTAGCCAAGGCTTGCCCTTGAATCACCAGCTTCAGCTTCCCAAGTGTTGGGTAAGGTCATGGCCAGCTTGAGAACAAGCAATTTAAAGCTAGAACAGGTGGAGAGGAACTCTGAGAACTCGGTAGGTTGAGAAGTAAATTAGTATTGAGAAAGTAAGAAGAAAGCCTGCATGTAAGGGAGGCATGCTACAGAGTTGTAGATGCTGTGAAGAGAGCAATTAGCCAAAGTTGGCAGAACAAGCTTTTGAATTGGCATGTAGGCCAGTCCATGATGGCTGACAGTAGTTTGACTATCAGCGTTGGGCCACAAATCATATCAAAGTAGTGAGTGAGGGAATTGAGTTTGTCTTTTTCTTGTTACTAAAGTGTCAAAATACCACAGCATCTTAGGAAAGGAAAGTTTTTTTGTTTTGTTTTGTTTTCTGGTTGTTTGTGCCCCTTTTTGGCTCACAGTTTGAGGGTATGCTCCATTGTGGGGACATTTTATGGTCTTAGCACATTTTGTGGAGGGAACTAGAAAAGAATGCATCCTTGAGGTCCAGGACTGTGAAATGGGAAGTCCCAGAGGAAATAGTGGAGAGGGAGGGTGTAAGAATTAGCTGTAACAGGATGGAGTGGGACCACCGCAGAGTTGAGTAGTCGGACATCTTGAAGTCAGTTCCACCCTCCCCCCCCATCTCTGTCTATCTTTCTGTCTCTCTTTTGCTTGTTTTTTGTTTGTTTGTTTGTTTGATTTTTGAGACAGCGTTTCTCTGTGTAGTCGTGGCTGTCCTGCACTCCCTTTGTGACTAGGCTGGCCTCGAATTCACAATGGTCCACCTACTTCTGCCTCCCAAGTGTTGGGATTAAAGGCGTGTAACACTCCATTTCGGAGTGTTAAAAGGAGAGGAGGTGTGGAGGAGGAGGGTCTTTCTTAGTTTAGATATCATAGGCTTAAGTTCCCTAAGGCTCTCAAGGCTGAGTGGGTATTGGGGTTGGGTCCTGTAGCTGGGTGACCACAGGGTGTGGTGTCTAGCAGTAGAGGAGTTTTGGCCATCCTGGACTTGGGGGTCCACTTGAGAGGCTGGTAGAGGTAACAGCTTCTTAGAATTGGTAGGCTGTGTAGCTAGGAGAAGGAAAACTGAGGCTGCAGGCAAGGTTGGGGTTAGGCGGATTGGGGGAGCAAAGGTGATAAGTGCTCCCAGCTTAACTAGATGGTCCCTTCCCAGCAAGGGGACCGGACAAGTTGACTTTACTAAAAAAGAATGGGTTAAAGGAATGCCCCTGAAAACACATTAAGAGGTGGAGTTTAGTGGGGTTTGCAAGGCTGTCCCCCTACCCCAACAGTAGGGGTACTAGAAGGAGAAGTGGGTCCCCAATATTCTATCAGGACCAAGTAAGTGGCACCGGTGTCCAGAAGGAAGGAGATGAGTCGCCCAGGTACCATCGTAATTACCCGTGGCTCCCTATTGGAAATGGCAGTGGTCAGGTCAAGGGAGCCTGGGCACCTCAGTTGTCTGTGTGAGGCCTAGGATATCGGCTGGAGAATGATCTGGGAGTGATGCCCCCCCATCATGAGAGACATGGAGGCATCTGTCAGCCCAATGTCCCTCTTGATGGCACCTTGGACAAGGCTTCCGTGGCCTGCGGGGGTTGGGGCAGGCCCAAAACGGCCCAATGACCGTTTTGACCATATTTATAACAGGGACCCAGTGGTCCTTGTCCTTGGGCTGCGGGAGGTAAGGGAGCATGGGTAATTGCCTGAGCTGCTTGGATGGCCTGGGCCAGCATTTGGTATTTCTGTTTGTGGGCCTTTTCATCTCTCCCATGGTACACCTTAAAAGACAGTGCTAAGACTTCTGCCTGCGAAGTTAGGGGTCCACTCTCCAAACTTCTAAGTTTAGCCCTGATGTTTGAATAGCTCTGGGAAAACAAGTAGGTCATCAAGAGTTGTTTGCCCTCTGGATTCTCAGGATCTAAATTAGTATATTGTAGGAGGGCCTTTGTTAGACGCTCTAGAAATTGGAGTGGGTTTTCATCTTTTTTTTGAATGACCTCTTGGACTTTTTTCAAAATTTATTGGCTTAAGGGAAGCCTTGTGGAGATCAGCCAGTAGGCAGGTTGTGAATTGGCCTCTCGCTAAATGCCTTCTGGAGTATTATAGTTACAGTTTGGATCTTGCTCAGGAACTGTCTGAGCTCCGACCCGGTGCCTTGCATTAGTCTGATGAACTTCACCTGTGTGTGTTCTCACCTGTTCCCCAAACTCGCCTGAGATTCTCATGTAGTAGGTTTTTAAGTATCATCTATGTATATATATTATCATGGAAAGTAAGGTTATAGGATTGAATGATACATTGAAGTTGTTTAATGAAAGAGGTAGGGTTGGAGGTATAAGAACCTAGTTTATTTTCTATTTGAGAGAGTTCAGATAGTGAGAAAGGAACATGCACCATAACTAAGTCATCCACCCCGGCGACTTCCCGTAAAGGAAGAACTGAAGCAGGTTTAGGCTGAGTAGAAGGGAAGACTGTTTAGCTGCAGAGTGAGTGGTAGGAGGAGTGAATGCTGTTGGTGGAGTGAAAGTTGGTGCCAAGGTAGGAGGGTTAGTGTGGCTTGAGGTAGGAGTGGGGGTGAGGAAACTGAGGAGGTGGAAGAGGAAGAATTGTCTTGGGAAGAAGAAGGGCTTTGAGGAGAGGAGGCCCGAGAAGGGGGGTGCCTATGGGTTGACTAGGAGACGAAAGAGTTTGAGGAGAACCTGTGGCTTGACTAGGAAGGAGATGGAGTTTGAGGAGAACCTGTAGGCTGACAGTGGAGAGGCCAGGGCTCGTCGGCAGGATCAAAGATGGTCAATGATGTCTGAGGTTTAGACTTTATAGTTAGAGGGAGTTGTGTGGGAGAACAGGAAGTGCAGAGGGAAGGTTTGGAGGACATAAGATAGCTCTTTCCATTGTCCTGATTCTTGGCAGTAGTTAAAAAGATCCCATATAGTATTGGGATTTAACGTGCCATTAATTGGCCATTTTGACCATTTTCTAGGGGCTATAGAGGCCAGGTTTGGTTACATAGGCATGTAAGCTTAGAAGCCTTTAAGGCAGGTGCTAAATGCAAGAGTTTGAAGTTCTCTAAAAGACATCTCATAGGCGTGCTAGGAGGAGCAGGTGACTGGACGTTTCCCATGGGGAGGTGAAGCCAGTAATTCATTAGGGTGTACCTGACTCAAAAGACAGGTACACAGACCATCCCAGTGACTGGTCAGTACTGGACAACAACCAAAAGAGCGCAGCTCAGTGCATGAGCAGTCCTGGGGACACAGCCACATAGTGCACTAGGATTTTTGGGAGGCCAGATGGTGGTGGTGGGAACTATTGAGATCTCACCCAGTGGGGAAAGTCCTAGTTGTAGGTCAGCGAAGAAGACCAGCCTAAGTGGTGAAGACTGGAGTTGAGTTACCTCAGCTCCCCGTGAATGGGAGAGGGCTTATTCTGAGTAAGGGAAAACTCACCAGTCAGCCGGTATGTGTATGGAAGGTCAGGAAATGGGTCCGTGAGAGGACGAACTAGAGGACCAGCGGGCAGGTGGGTCCGTGATTAAACGGGAGGGTTCCAGCAGGTCCTCTTTACCTGGGGCAATCCAGTTTGAGATAGCCCGCCCCAGCGGTGGTGGTACCACTGCCAGAAGCGCCTCCCCGTCTGGGCCACAAAATATTAGGTGGAGCTGAATGGTGAAATGGAAACCACGCCACACAGCACGTCCACTTAAGAGGTTAGTGGAGGGAAGGAGACACAGGGACAGTCTCTGGAGGCACACAGGGTAGAAGAGAACGGAGGATGGGAGGAGTTCCCTTTATAAGTGACCTAGTGCAAGCACAGAAGTGCACACACGTGCAGAGGGTGCACACATGGCTTAGGGGACCCGAATCCTGCTGGCAGGCGTAACGTGCTCCCAATACATGTTTCTGGAGCGGCTTTGGTGTTGTTTCATCAGGGCCCTTAGGGGTGGCTGTATTGCTGCCTGTTTACTAACACTAGTGACTCTGAGACAAGATTCCATTCCCCACACTCTTAAATCTTTAATGTCTGCAAAACCATGTGCATAGTGCCGTGAGTTCTGCTTGAAGCACACACATTGCATTAGCTTTTGTCTGTCTTCCAGGCTGACTTTGGGCAAACACTTTCTAGGAAAGGGATTGCTGGCTAGCCATCTCTTCAGTGGCATTCTTAGTTTAGGCACTCAAGTGAATTTAATGAGATGGAACTTCCAGAGGTCTTGCCATCAGGGGGCCCTTTCCTGATAGTCCATGTGTTTAGCATCAACTTTCTCTTTAATGAGGGCTAAACTCCTTAGCAAGACAACTGCTTTCAAAACTGCCTTGTCTGTACTTTCATAGATACACCATTTCCTTGCTAAATTGCATGTTTTCTCATCTTTCTGTTATACCTGTTGCTCTTTTTCACTATAGCCCTGAATGAGAGTAGTGAGTAGTGACTGTGACACAACCTGAATTCTATTCCTGCCTTGAAATTTCCGCTGCCAAACACAGTAGTTCACTACTTTTGAATTTAGTACTACTCAGTCTTAGGACATAGGCAGAATGTAGGTTCCTGCCCATATTTTACCTGAATGGACTCTAGCCCAAATCCCAGGAGTTCTTATTCTCCTTTGAGCCTCATGAGCCAGGCCTTCATTGTCCCTGCTTAGCCAAGCTCCCATCAGAATGACTTACTGGGATCTCTGCTTACAGCATTTGAAAGTATTGTAGCCCAAGATTCTAAACTCTTTCCTACTCCTGCTTCAGACCAGTTAAAAGGTCAGGTGTGTCATAGGGGGACCCTCACCTTAACACACAGGTCACTTCCTCGTATTAGTCACTGGCTGCTGAGACAGAACACCTGACAAAAGCAACCTAAGGTGGGTGTGCTCTGCCTTACAGTGTGTATAGTTCATTATGGTGGGGAAAAGACAGGGCACCTGTGCGAAGCAAGTGGCCATATAGGGCCTGCTTTAAAGAAAGAAAGAGATGAGTGCTACTGTCATTGGCTGTTACCTTTATTCAGTCCACGACCCCAACCCATGGAATTCTCTGACTCACAATTAGGGTAGTTTTCCCACCCCAGTTAACTCACTCCAGACACATAGACATACTCAGCTTGTCTCCTAGGTGATTTTAGATCTGTCGGGTTAGCGGTGAATACTAACTGCTATAAATGTTTCTGATGACAGTGGAAGGAAGCAAGTTGAACAAAGCATTGTGCTTGGATCCATTTATAGGATGAAGAAAAATTCATCATGGTTTTTTTGGTTTAGTAAAAGTATTAACAGGAAAAAGTGCATGCAGGTCAAGGGAAAGGTCATGGAAAATGGACAGGTGATGGGCCCTACTACATAGAGTCTGAAAGTTTCAAACCATTAACAGCTCCTCTTTTATTTACTAAGGAGGGGAAATGGGTTTGGGTGTGGTTCAAGATGACAGATAACAGCAATAGAAGGGAAGGAAGTTGAGAAAGGCAGCAACTTCTGTCTTTAAAATACTTAGAGAAAAAATAGCATGCTTGTGGTTCCCCCTTTCCCCCACAGGGTTTCTCTGTGTAGCCCTGGCTGTCCTGGAACTCACTCTGTAGACCAGGCTGTTCTCGAACATACAGGTCCACCTGCTTCTGCCTCCTGAGTGCTGGGATTACAGGCATATACCACCACCACTTGGCAGCATGCTTGTTTTAATGCTACACTTAATAATCAACCTTTTGAGCTAGGCATGGAGGATAAGCCATGCCTGTAATCCCAGCACTCGGGGAGGCAGAGGCAGGTGGATCTCTGTGAGTTTGAAGCCAACTTGGTCTACAGAGTGAGCTCCAGGACAGCCAAGGCTGCACAGAGAAACCCTGTCTGGAAAAATAAAAAGCAAAATAAAAAAATTAACCTTTTAAATCAGAGTACCTGTAAATAATTAAAAATTACACATAGTAGTATACTTGTAACCAGATCATACCTCTATTTGTTCTCACTCCTGTGGCCCCTAGAAATAATAATTTTCAACCCTTAGGGTTTTTAAAATGTTGAATATTCATACATGCATATAATGTGTTTTGATCAAATCTACTCTCATTTCCTCTCCTTGTGGTTTTTTTTAGTGCTTATTTATTGATGCTTTAAGAAGATTTCCCCACAGAGTTTTATGTATCATGACCTAATTCTACAGAAAATGCAGGCTTGCCAGTGGTTACTTAGTATTAATGTAACTGTTTGTATCAGAACCTCGAGGTGTGCTGTAAGTATCTTTTTATGAGCCTGGAGATGAAATGTGCTTTGTTTGTTGTCTTTGTTTTCTGTGTACTTACTTAACATGAATTTATTCTGAAACCTTTAAAAATGAAAATTTTTTAATATTTTAAAAATACACCAGGTTTCCACCTGTCTTGTCACTATCACTGTTCTGTTGCTGTGAAGAGACACTATGACCAAGGCAATTCTTATCAAAGGAAGCATTTAATAGGGGCCTTGGTTACAGTTTTAGACCTTAGTTCATTATCATCATGGCAAGGAGCATCACAGTGGGCAGATACGGTGCTGGAGAAGTATCTACATCCTGATCTGCAAGCGGGGGAGACAGACAAACACAGAGACACAGAATCATAGAGAGAGAGGCAGACAGAGCGACAGACAGAAACTGACTGAGAGAGACTGGGTCTGACATGGGCTTTTGAAACCTCAAAGTCCACCTCTAATGATACACCTCCTCCAACAAGGCCACACCCACTCCTGCAAGGCCACACCTTCTAACCCTTCTCAAATAGTGCCACTTCCTGATATATGAGCCTGTGGGGGCTATTCTTATTCACACCACACTATGCTTTCCTTCTTATATTATAAACTGGCCTGTGATTTTTAGTCTATGACATAGTTACTATCCTGGAACTTTCCTGAGAATTCTCTTTGTATCTTGTATTTGGATACTCTTTCTTATTTACTTATTTATTTATTTTAGTATACAGTGCTCTGCCTGCATGTACACCTGCAGGCCAGAAGAGGGCATCAGATCACATTGTAGATGGTTGTGAGCGACCATGTGGTTGCTGGCAATTGAACTCAGGACCTCTGGAAGAGCAAGCCAGTGCTCTTAATCTCTGAGCCGTCTCTCCCACCCCCCTTGGATACTGTAATTACAGGTGTGTCCTGCCACTCATGGTTTATGCATTGATGGGATCAAACTCAGGCTTTCACGAGTGCTAGGCCATTACTTTGTCAATTGAGCTGCACTCCCAGCCCACTAATACTCTTCTGCATTAAAGTTACTGAACTCATTTCTTTGTAATTAACAACAACAAAAGAGCTGAGCGGGTTATGCACACCTGTAATCCCAGCAGTCAGAGAGGCAGAGGAAGTTGGATCTCTGTGAATTCAAGGCAAGACTGGTCTAAACTGAGTCCATCCAGGATAGCCAAGGGTACGCAGAGGAACCCTGCCTTGAAAAACAAAACGAAAAAGAAAGAAAAAAGAAAAACAAATGAACAAAAAACTGAAAATTATATAAATGTTCACCATCATCTTTAGTCTGTAATAAACTTATGTGGCAGCCATGTTTGTACAAATACAGAATCGTCCCAGAATTATGAAAAGCAATAGTCAACTGTATTTCTATGGAAATCAACTGGAAATCAAACAGCAGTGTATGTTTGTTGTATTCTTTACTATTTATAAACTTTAACAGCATGTAACTGTAAAGAAAGAAAAGGGGTGGATGAGAAAAATCAGAGAGAGGGAGACACTTGATAAGCAAGTTAAACTGCACAATTACAGTGTTAGCTCTCTGGAGGCCAGGGTTCTAAAAAAACTTCATTACCCCTCCCCAAAAAGTATTACTTTAAACTCAAATAGAAAGGGACCAATTTTTGTTTGTTTTCGAGACAGGGTCTCTGTGTAGCCCTTGCTGTCCTAGACTCACTTTGTAGACCAGGCTGGCCTCTGCCTCCTGAGTGCAGTGATTAAAAGTGTGCGCCACTATGCTTGGCCCCCATATTTTGTTCTTAATTCTCCCTCCTCGCCCACCCCCATTCTCCTCTCCCAGATAGTTTGCCTATTTGCATATTTCCCAGTAAGCAGCCCTCACCCCATTTTGGAGACAGAGTTTCAACCTTTTCTGGCCATAAACTCACTATGTAGTTAAGGATGGCCTTCAATGCCTTAGCTTCTGTCTCTGCCTCCTAGTGCTTGGGATTGTAGGTGTGTGCCACTAGCACTATATTTATGCATGATAGATAAGCACTCTGCCAGCCAAGCTGCATTTCCAGTCCACTCTCCACTTCTGTTAAGACAGGGTCTCAAGTGGACTAGGTTAGCCTTGAACTTACCAGGTTGTCTCTGCTTCCCAAGTGCTGGGATAGCAGCTGTACATTACCATGCCCAGCTTTATTATCCTCTTGTTCCTTTCCACCAACTTTTTAGGGCTCTTTCTCCTTTCTCATAATCCCCTTTATGTTGCCATGTCCAACATGTATACACATATTTGTATGTATATGTAATAGAAACGAGGGGACTGGAGAGATGGCTTAGAGGTTAAGAGGACTAGTTCTTCCAGAGGTCGTGAGTTCAATTTCCATCAACCACATGGTGGCTCACAGCCATCTATAATGAGATCTGGTGCCCTCTTCTGGTCTACATGCAGACAGAATACTATATAAGTAATAAATAAATACATCTTATTTATTTTTTTATTAAATTATTTTATTTTTGTACATATACATTTATATTATTACACATACATACAGTAGATTACCTATGGCAAGAAGAACCGTGACACAATTAAGAATTATATAAATGTTAAATTCTTTTTTTTTTTTTTTTGGTTTTTTGAGATAGGGTCTCTCTGTGTATCCTTGGCTGTCCTGGACTTGCTTTGTAGACCAGGCTGGCCTCGAACTCACAGCAGTCCGCCTGCCTCTGCCTCCCAAGTGCTGGGATTAAAGGTTTGCACCATCACTGCCCTGCTAAATGTTACATTCTTAATGTTTTGGCTATTTGTATTTAACGGCCTTGAAGAAGACATCTTTCCTATCCTGGTGCATCTAAATTTCTGAATGTAAATCAATCTCTATCACATATTGTCATTATCAACTTAGAACACCTATCTAGACCTAAAAACATCTTAACCCCTAAACAATTGAGCTCCATTGTAAAACTAAGCTACCTGGCCTTCAACTCCCTCAGAGACTTGAGAAGGAGTAAACTTAATTATCTGCTTATGCTGGGAGTGCAGGTTAATGTCTTTCCAAATGAAAAGATGACAGAGACAGTTTTCTACCAGAATAGTCACCCAAAACTCTCTATAATGCTGGGGCATCTTCTTCAGCCTTCGTGCCCAGTATATCTGACAGACATATTTTTGAGGCAGGAACTATTGATGACTTCCTTACCCTGTTTTGGCAGAGTTTGGCTGTCAACTCTGCCTGCATCCAAGGTTGCCCTATTTTTAGGCAGAATTCTGTCTGTGTAGAAATGAGGATCTTGCCCAGTGCCTAGTTTGCCCCATTTGAAGCCATGTCCATAAGGAGGTTCTTTGAAGCTCATCATCTTTTTTGAGGTAGGCTGGGTGTTGCCAGGAGTTAAGCTGTCTCATTGTCAATGAATCTTTAAAGTAATAATAAAAAAAAAATTCTAAATGCCATATTCTGCATGTCTCTGGGGTTTTTGAAGACCTTGTCTTTCTACAAAGTCGTATCTATCTGCTGTACTCAAGATGTATATTCTTGTGATAAAAGTAGACTAGCAACTGATATGACCATGATTTAATCTCCTAACATTTAATTTGTATATCTTATTTCTCCTAAATAGCTTGATAGCACTTTCAAAGCTTTGGAATTAAACCTTGTATTATAATTCAGTTATATGGGTACAATAACTCATTTGAGTGCGTGTGTATATATATATAATGTGTGAAGAATAATCTTACATTTGATTTTTCTATACCACTGTTTCTAGAACTTATTTTGCATCTATATACACATATTTGAATGCATATGTTATAGAAGTGAGGGGACTGGAGAGATGGCTTAGAGGTTAAGAGCACTAGTTGTTCTTCCAGAGGTTGTGATTTCAATTTCCAGCAACCACATGGTGGCTCACAACCATCTATAATGAGATCTGGTGCCCTCTTCTGGTCTACATGCAGACAGAATACTATATAAGCAATAAGTAAATACGTCTTTAAAAAAATGCTGGACATAGTGGTGCACCCCTTTAATCCCAGCACTTGGGAGGCAGAGGCAGGCAGATCGCTGTGAGTTTGAGTCTTGGACAGCCAGTGCTACACAGAGAAACCCTGTCTGGAAAAACAAAAACACAAAACAAACAAACAAAAAGAGGTGTTTTTCTTTCTAAATCTGGCTTATTTTGCTTAACATCTTTTTCTCCAGGTCAGTCTATTTTCTGAATGTCATAATTTTATTTTTCCTTTTAGCTGGATGGAATTCCACATTGCATATCTACCACATTTTCTTTATTCATCTGGTGATGATCATCTACACTGATACTTCTTAGCTATCTTGAACATTGTAGCAAGAAATAAGGATGCACACATATCTCTGTGGTGTGCTGACTTAAAATCCTTTGATTTGGAGCTTCGGGTCTTATATTAAGGTCTTACAGGTTTTTTTTTTTTTTGTCATTTTGTCTTTTTATCATCCTAATTTTATTAGTGTCTTTTTTTTTTTTTTTCCAGATAGATTGGCTGGTGATTGTAAAGTTTATTTGTCAAAGGACCAACTCTGGTCGATTGTATGTATTCTTTAACATTTTTAAAGAGTTGTGTTTATGTGCATTGATGTTCTGCCTGCATATTTGTTAAGGTGCTAGATCCTCTGGTGGAGTTCCTGTCAGTTGCGGGCTGTCATGTGTGTGCTGGGAAGTGAGCTCTGGTCTTCTGGAAGAGCAGAACAGCCAGTGTTCTCAATGGCTGAGCCATCTTCCCAGCCCTGATTCCATGTCTTCTTTTAGTCTCCATTTCATTAATTCCCAGCAGGACCTTGATTTTTTTTCCTTGTTTTTCTACATACTGGTTTAAAGTTTGGCTTCTTTTTTAATTTTTTATATGTATTTTTTATTAAACCTAGAGGTACATCATTAGGTTATTTGTTTAAGCTCTTTTGGATTTTCAATGTAAGGGCTCATTGTTGTATTAGCTATATCCCAAGCATTGTGATTAAGATGTGATTGTATTTTCATTCAATTGTAGGGATTTTTAAATTTCCTGGTTTCCTTAATAACTTGTTGCTTATTCTAGAGTGTATTGTTTAGGCTCTTGAATATTTGCCTAGTTTCTGTAGTTTGTCTTTTTAGTTTTATTCTGCTATGGTCACAGTCCCTCATTGAAGGAAGTCATGGCGGGAACCTGCAGGCAGGAGCCATGTAGGGGACAGCTGCTTACTGCCTTGCTCAGCCTGTTTTGTTGAACATCCCAGGATCACCTGCGCAGGGCAGCCCCACCTACATTGGGCTGGATGGCAGCATCAGTCACTAATTTAGAAAATGGTCTACAGGCTGCCTACAGGCAATTTTTATGGAGAGTCAGTCTTCTGAAATGATTCTAGCATATGTCAACTTGACCTAAATCTCGTCAGCATACTATCTACATCATTGTGCAGAGCTAAACTACATGAAACCTCATCTATTATAAGTACATGTAAGAAATGTCATTTTTCAAAAAGTTTTGTCAGCCGGACATGGTGGCACTTGCCTGTAATACTAGCACTAGGGAGGCAGAGGCAGGTGGATCAATGTGAGTTCAAGGTAAGCCTGGTCTACAAAGTGAGTCCAGGACGGTCAAGGCTACACAGAAAACAAAACAAACAATCCCCAAACTTTTGTCTATTAAAGTATAGCAAGACTTTTTAGGACCTGCCAGTGGTAAAAATAATGACCTGGTGGCTTATTAATGTTTAAAGGCTTAGATGGGCTGACCCTCAGCGAGCTCTTCTAACCTAACCAGGCCTCTCCAGCCTCCACCAGACACATGGCTAGTTCTTTACCTCTGCTGCTGTCCACCCCTGTGTCCTGCTGGCAAATCTCTGGCCTCTGATTTTTTCTCTCAGAGTCTCTGTCTGGAAGTTCCACCTTCCCCCCTTCCTGCCCAGTCATTGGCCACCAGCTCCTTATTAAAGTCAATCAGTCTAGATTGCCTTAGGCAAGTGAGGAAGGAACAGATATTTAAAAAATATGTGACAGGTTAACGGTCATAACTCTGAACCCAGGTACAGAAGTAACAATTGAATATACAGAGACATACCTTCAGACAGTGTACTCCAACATAAAGAGATTAGTGGAGCTGGGCGGTGGTGGCCACCTTTATTCCCAGCACTCAGGAGGCAGAGGCAGGTGGATCTCTGAGTTTGAGGCTATCCTGAGTGAGTTCCAGGACAGCCAGAGCTACACTGAGAAACCCTGTTTGGGCGGCCGTGGGGGTGGGAGGATTGATTGATTGATGAGTAGTAATTCTCTTTCTTCATGAGGATTTATTTTACAAAACACTTTTGATTGGCTGGAGTGGTATCTCAGTGGTGAAGATCACTTCCAGTTCTTCCTAGGTGACCCCAGTTTAGTTAGCACCCATAGCAGGTGCCTCACAAGAGCTTGTAACTCCAGCTCCAAAGGTTTCAGTAGGTTTCGATGACATCTTTTGGCCTCCTCAGGAACTTGCACACACATGGCATATATTTTCACATACAAATGCATACACATAGTAAAAATAACAACATAAAAAAGCTGTTTTGAAAGTGATATATTGGACAGTAGATTCTGAAAGTTTTCTGTATCAGCAAAGAACAAGAAGGGAAAAGGATAATATAATTGGATGTATACTTCTAAATTAGGCTCTCATTTCGTAAATGAAAATACTTAGGACCAGAGAACTGAGTAGTAAGAATTCAGTATTGCACAAGACTGGAGAGATGGCTCAGTGAGTAAAGGCAGTTGCTGCTAAGTCTGTTGATCTGAGTTCAACCTCTGGGATCTGTTGAAGGATTATTAATATTTAATTATTATTTTAGTGAAATTAGCAGTTACTCCAGCTTTATGCCCAAATACCCACACAGACCAGGATCTATTTAATTAGCCTATAGCACAATGCTGGGCAATAATTACTCCATCCTAAACCTCCATGCTAGTATAGTTTTCTCCCATTCTGATTTCCTACTTTGTACATGTTTTTAAATCATCTCCTAGGCCTGGCTCATTTCTCCTGATGTTTCCTGGTCTCTCCTCTTGGCTCCATCCTCTCCTTTTTCTCTTTCTCCTCCCCTCACTGCATCAGGATGTCCCACTCTGTTTTTGCCCAGCATTTGGCTAGCTTGTTTTATTGGCAACACAGAGAACAAATGGTAACATGTTTATACGAACTTGAAATAAGAGATACTTAGAATAAACCTCACAATGCAGTGTCCAGATTGGTGCAGATAGTGGGGTAGAGAAACCAGCATTAATAAGGGTAAACTGTACATAGCCCACATGAACATTATGCCAACAGGGGTCCATGTGGTGGAAAGAGAGAACTACCTCCTTCAACTTGTCTTCTGACATTGTACACACATATTGTTTGTTTTCTACAAGTCTTATATATATATAGCCTTGGCTACCTTAGAATTTGCTATGTAGATTAGGTTGGCTGTGAACTCACAGAGATCCTACCTCTGCCTCCCAAGAGCTGCGATTAAAGGCATGTGCTACCATGCCTGGCTCAATTTACACCTTATTTTGAGGACCATTTCAAAACCTTAGAGTATTATAATGATAGAATTTGTCTATTATGCGCCTATTAAAGAACACAAAAATAAGCCAGGTGTGGTGGCGCACACCTTTAATCCCAGCACTGGGAGGCAGAAGCAGGTGGATCGCTGTGAATTCAAGGCCAGCCTGGTCTTCAAAGTGAGTTCAGGACAGCCAAGGCTACACAGAGAAACCCCATGGGATGGGAGGAGACCATAAAAACAGGGCATTCTAGAATTCCTTCTTGAGTCTCAATTTCTTGTTGAAGTATAATAGTTAAGTATAGTGGGACTGGAGAGATGGTTCAGTGGTTAAGAGCGCCGCCTGCTCTTCCAGAGGTCCTGAGTTCAATTCCCAGTAACCACATGGTGGCTCACAACCATCTATAATGTGATCTGATGCCCTCTTCTGGCCTGCATGTGTTCATACATGCAGACTGAACACTATACTTAATAAATAAATTTAAAAAAAAAAAGTATAGTGATAAATCAGGGCAGAATGATCGGAAAAGTTGGTAAACTTAGGAATGTTAGATAAAACTTTTTTTTTTTTTAAGTCTTTTTAAGTCTACGCCTGTGTTTGGTAAACAGACTCTGCTGTGGGAATTTCAGAACAGCCTTAAAAAATAAAGTTGTGGTTGTCCACCTTTGATCCTGGCACCTGGGAGGCAAAGGCAGGTGGAGTTCAAGTCCAGACTGAGTAAGTTCCAGGACATCTGGGGCTACACAGAGGAATTGCCTTTAAAAAGAAGAATGAAAAAAAAAAAAGAAAAGAAAAGAAAAAAGAAAAGAAACTAAAGTTAGTAATAAAGCAAGGGTAGCTGGTGTGGTGGTGCACATCGTTAGTCCCAGCAGAGGCAGGTAAGTCTCTGTGAGTTTGAGGCTAGCCTGGTCTACAGAGTGAGTTCCAGGACAGAGAAACCCTATCTCAAAAAACAAAAAGACAAAGGAGGAGGAGAAGTTGTTTGCTGCTTGTGTGTGTTTGTGGGGTTAAAGGAAAAGACATTTTCCTCTTAAATTCTCTAGTTTGTTTTTCCTGGAAGCTATTCTGTTAACTGAATTAAATTTGAATTAAAAAGATTATTTTTGGAGGTATTTTGGCAAAGATGGAACATAACTAAGGAAAATTTTTCCTTATATTGTTTTAGATGGAATTTTTAGGCATGTCATTGTGAAAGTATTTCCTTAAACTATCCTTCTGAAGGGGGGGGGAAACACCCAAAAACCAAACCAGCTGAACAGTGCCCTTTGTTTGTTCTGGAGCAGGCAGGGTGGGTGGTGTGCTTAGCTCTGAAGCTCAGGCTGGCCTTGACCTAGGATCCTTATACCTCTCAAGGGAAGGGGCCTCAAGTGCATGCTGCTTTGCCCTGCGCCCTTCCCTAGTTAGTCTTTGAAATCTTGAACCTTGAGAGCTTTATTGGGCCAAAAAACCGAGCAGTGTTGAAGCAGATTACTTTATGATTTGTGTGACTCTTTGTCCCTGGTCAAGGTGGTGGTTTTCCAGATCTGTGGTTGTGGATGCCAGTCCAGCCTTTAAACTCAGCAGTATGATAGTAGGATTGGAGACTGAGTAAGAGTGGGTAGATCTGGTGACAAGGACAAAAATGCTTTCTAGGATACTTTTACTGAATGAGTCGTGTGTCTGTTTGCTTCATTCTGAACTACTCTTTAAATTCACAAGTATTTTCTGAGTTCCTGTTAAAAGTAACAGCATGAAAGATCCCACTTTTGTTGTCTAGGAAACAAACGATAAAGTAAGGCAAAGTCTCCCTTCTCAAGGAGTTTATTTTCTAACCCAGGAACTTTTTTTTTCTCCAGAGAGGGTTGCAGACGTTTGTAGACTAGTGTTTCCATCTGTGAGTCCTGTGGGGCAGATACACTTGTAACCGCTTCCAGGGAAGGACTATGGCAGACAGTGTGCCCATCCCAGATCCAAGTCCTATGCCTAGAAGGATGCAGTCTAGTTAGCAACTGGTCCTTATCCTGTTACTCACCCACTTGCCGGGAGGGCGAGGGGTGTTGGGGGGGGGGGCAGGAGTTTGTGGGAAGAGTTAGGGGAAGAGAGTGCACTGGGCAGGCAATGCTCTTCTGCAAGGCTGTGTTTTGAAATTTGATTCATTGTATCTAACACTCCTGAGAGGGCTTGCTGAAGTCCGCCTCCCTCTGGCATCCTTCCTCTCAGTTTAGAGCTGGGAGTTTCTCTTTAAGACCCACAGCTTGTATCTCAGTGCTCCTTAGCGGCAACTTTACACTTCATCAAGCGCCTTTCCTCAGCAACTACAGGTTTTTGTTTGTTGGTTGTTTTGTTTTGGCCCCTCAACAAGGGTTTCTCTTGTGTAGTCTTGGCTGTCCAGTAGACCAGGCTGGCCTCAACTCAGGGATCCACTTGCTTTTGCTTCCGTGAGTGCTGGATTCCAAGTGTGTGCCACTGCTCTTGGCTAACTACAGTATTTTAAAAACTTTTTCTGCCATACCTGTTGCTCTTTTTCACTATAGACCTCAATGCGAATGGAGAGCATTAGCCATGACACAGCCTGAGTTTACCCTGTCTTGAAATCCTCTGCCAAACAAACAACAAAATATGAAATGAAAATAAAAATATTATCGAGGGTTAACCAAGTACCCTGTAGTTTCCAATATCTAGATAATAAGGGAATACTATAAGTTTTGTTAGTGATTTGTGTGTGTGCTTGTGTGAATGGGTGTGTGGGTGTGAATGGGTGTGTGCTTGTGTGAATGGGTGTGTGGGTATCCGTGGAAGCGAGAGGACAACCTCAGGTGTCCACTGCCACCTTTCGTTTTGTTTTGTTTTTTTGGCCTGGGGTAGGGCCAGTGGGGTCCATCGCTCACTGGCCTGGAACTCATCATCTGAAAAGCTGTTTGGCTGGCCAGTGTAACCTTTCTCTACTTTCTAGGTGCAAGAGTTATAGTGTCCACACACAGCAGTTCTGTTGAATTTGCACATATTTTTTGTCTTTTGTTCCTTATGATCATTCTTTAAAAACTGATGTTGACACACAAGCTTTTTTTTTTTTTTTTTAGTGCTAATGGATACAGTGTGTGTTTTAAATTTTATTTTTAATTCTTTGCAATACAGAACACAGAAAGTGGACTTGGCATACATGAACGAGGGTAGCATGTGCTTTGATTATATTTGGCTGAAACTGTGTGTGCTAGAGGGCTAAGTCCATACTTCATCATAAAACATTTCCTCTTACTATTTGCTTTATGTTTTAATCAGTGAGAAAAACGTTGCTAATGCCTGTTGTACAGTGATGAATTAAGGGCTAGTCATTCTAGGTGTGATGGCACCACCCTGGTACTCTCTTCTGTGACCAAGGCAGGAGGCTCATGAGTTCAAGGCCAGCCTGGGCCTCATAGCACCTAGGGAGCTAGCACCAGTTTTAAAAAGTGAAGTTGGGTAACTCACATCTATAAATCCCAGCCCTTGAGAAGCTAAAGTTGGAAGATTACAGCAAGTTGGGAAATCTGTTTTACAATTACAGACTAGTCAGGGCTGCATAGACAGACCGGAGGTCAGAAGAAATGAACCAGGCTGGGCGTGGTGGTGCACGCCTTTAATCCCAGCACTTGGGAGGCAGAGGCAGGTGGATTGCTGTGAGTTCGAAGCCAGCCTGGTCTACAAAGTGAGTCCAGGACAGCCAAGGCTACACAGAGAGACCCTGTCTCGAAAAACCAAAAGCAAACAAACAAACAAAACCCTGTATTCTCATTTGGCAGTAAATGAACTTTAAACTTTTTTTTACATCTTGCAGTAAGTAATAGAATATAAACTCCTAAGGACATTGTTTGTTTATATTTGTGTACTGCTTGGTCTTTAGGGAGTGGTGCTACTTGAGAGGGATTAGGGGATGTGGCCTTGTTGGAGGAAGTGTCACTGTGCATGGGCTTTGAGGTTTTAAAAGCTCAAGCCAGGCCCAGTGTCCTTATCTTTCTGTTGCCTGTGAGTCCAGATGCACAACTCTGAACTGCGTACTGCCATGCTCCCTGCCATGACAGCAATAGACTAAACCTCAGAAACTGTATGCAAGCCCTATTTAAACGCTTTCTCTAAATAAGAGTTGCTGTGGTCATGGCATTTCTTCAATAGAACATTGACTAGACAGACTTCAACATAAGATCAGATACACGGAGCCAGGTACGGTGGCGCAGCCTGTAATCCCAACACTCTGGAGGCAGATGCAGGTGGATTGCTGTGAATTCGAGGTCAGTCTGGTCCAGGACAGCCAAGGCTACACAAAGAAACTCTGTCTCAACCCCATGCCCCCCCCCCCCCAAGAAAAATCTAGTGTTTAGGAGGCAGAGGCAGGTGGATCTCTGAGTTCATGTCCAACCTGGTCCATGGAGCTAGTTCTAAGACAGCCAAGGCTGTTACACAGAGAAGTCCCATCTTGGATAATCAATAAATAAACAAACATATAAGTTTATTTGCAGATTAAATGGATGAAGCTAGGGGGGAAAACATCCTGAGTGATGTAACTCAGATAAAAAAAGACAACTATTGTGTTTTCTCTTACGTGTGTATATTAGCTTTAAGACTTTAGTGTGCATGCTACAGCCCATATAACCACAGAGTCAGATAGCTAGTAAAGGACTAGGGGAGGGGAGGAGGATGTTCCAAGGAAGGGGATGGAATATATTGTTGGGGGAAGACTGGAGAGAGAATGGGAGGAACAACTAAGGGCCATTTGAGGGGCATATGGAACCTGCTACTATTGAAGCTTCCATCATTTATGCATATATGTGTGTGCATACACATACATGAATGAATGAATAAATGAATGAATGAATGAACGAATGAAATGTAAGTGGAGTCACCAAATAATGGGGAGAGAATGCCTCAACTTGGCATCTTAAGTCACCAAGTGAAAGCTCTAATGCCAGGAATGGATTATATCTAGCTTGAGTCATCAGCCAGAGGGGCCCCATGTAAGCCCCCAAACATCTCAGGTTGCTTTCCACAAATTAATGGTAAGGCCCTATTGCTGAAGCCAACATTTAAACAATTCATTCAACACAGAGACGTCAAGCTGGTGTCTAAACAGAAGCTTCACTCTTACTGACTAGCCTTTATGGTACTAGATGGTACTTGGTATACTACTAGAGGACAAAGGTAATCATCAGCCACCTTTAAACTCTGACCACAGCTGTGACCTGCCTGGGAGGTAGTCTGCTGCAGTAGTAGAAACGCAATGCAAACACTGTGGGAGTTACCATCCACTCTGATTGGATTTAAGGATCACTCCTTGAGATGGGATTTATGACTGACAGTGCTAGGGTTGCCAAGAACCTGAGACTGGATAAGGGCGAAACCAAAAGGTAATATTCCACTTAAAAAACACAGCAAAAAAATGACTCCCAATGACCTCTGCCTTGCTCACCCATCATCAAAGAGCCTGCTTCTTGCAAAGATGGGAACTAACTCAGAGACTGAAGCTGGACAGTGAGTGTGCAGAGAGTGAGAGAACTTGCAGCACTCAGTCCTAAGTGGAATGTCTTTATCCAACCCCCTCCTCTCAGGGCTCAGGGATATATTTGGAAGAAGAAATGGAAAGACTGTAAGAGCCAGAGATGATGGACTCCCAAGGACACAGCAGGACATGCTCGAATGAATGCCAAGATACTGGCAGTGTGCGCAGATTCGAGCCTGACTAGGGTTCCAGTGCTGAGGAGAAGTGGATAAGGCTTCCCACTCCTAAACAAGAAGCTAGCTGTAATTGATACCCACTTGTAAAGGGAAAAGTTAGTCTTCTCCAATTGGATATCATGGGTATATTAGACCCCTGTACCTGGGAGTATTTAACCAACACAAAACGAACTCAGTGCGGTATTTTGTAGACTTTTTGTCTCATTGTTGTCTGCTTTGTTTTTTGTTTTTTCAGGGTGGCAGTGGCGGGTATCTTGCTGGTCCTTTGATTGTATATTTTTGTTTCTGTCCCTCATCCTGAGCCCCCTTCCCCGAGCCACCCAGTGTTTCTCTCTGTAGTCCTGGCTATCCTGGAGCTCAACTCTGTATAGATCAGGCTGCCCTCAAATTTAGGGATTCTCCTGCCTCTGCCTCCTGAGTGCTGGGATTAAAGATGTGCACCACTATACCCAGTTTAGTTTAATCCCAGCATTCAGGGAGGCAGAGGCAGGTGAATCTCTGTGAGTTCGAGGCTGGCCTAGTCTACACAACAAGTTCCAGGACAGCCATGACTACACAGAGAAACCCTGTCTCGAAAAACAAAACAAACATCTTAAAAAAGAGAGAGGGTTTAGCTGAGCATGGTGGCGCATGCCTTTAATTCCAGCACTTGGGGAGGCAGAGGCAGGCAGATTTCTGTGAGTTTGAGGTCAGCCTGTTCTATAGCAGTCCAGGATAGCCAGGACTACAAGAGAAACTCTGTCTGGAAAAAACAAGAGAGAGAGAGAGAGGCAGGGTGAGGGTAGGGGCTCGGAGCTGGAGAGATGGCCTGGCGATTAAAAGCACTTGCTGTCTGTTCTTCCAGAGGTCCTGAGTTCAATTCCCAGGAACCACAGGCAGTTTATAGTCCTCTCTACTGGAATCTGATGCCCTCTTCTGGCCATGTGGGTGTACAAGCAGATAAGGAACTCAGACATAACATAAATAAATCTTTTTTTAAAAAAGAGAAAGGGTAGGTAGGGAAGATCTGGGAGGAGATGGGGGAGGGGAAAGCATGATCAGAATATGTTGTTTGAAAAAATATTTTCAACTAAAAATTGTATTGGGGCTCCATGTGTGCCCACATGTAAGGGTTATCAGACAACTTTGGGGAGTCTGTTCTCTTTTTTGTTAATCATGTGCGTTCTAGGGCTCCAACTCATGTTGGAGCAACTCATGTCAGAGCAAGTACCTTGATCTGAGAATCATCTCTCTGGCTGGCCCTCAGCTCTCTTACCTCTCAGTTCAGGACCATCTGCCTAGGGATGCTAGACCCTCCCACATTGCCATCAACCAAGACAGTAAGAGATGGGCACAGATGCGCCCACAGGCCAAGTTGATTGAAGCAGAGGTTTTGGTTTTTTGGTTTCAATACTACTTTATGTAGTTCTGTCCTGGGACTTGCTGTGTAGATTAGGCTGGCCTTGTGCAAACAGAGATCCTCCAATCTCTGCCATCTAAATGCTGAGTTTAATCTCGGGTACACCACCTATAGATTGAAACAGTTCTTAGCTAGGTTGTGTCAACTTGACAAAAACTAAGACATGATGTAATATCTTAACTTAAGGTATTATTGTGACAGTTAAATGAAGTAATTCGTGGAAAGGAATTGTTTAATGTCTAGTAAGTATTAATTGTTTGGTGTTGGTTTTACTCAGCTGTTTGTTTTGCTCTTTATTATATAGCCCCTGATTCTTAGAAAACTGTGAGTGAGACGATTCCTAAAGGGAAAGATTTGCTTTTAGCTTTGGATGATAAATCATAAGTCAGTCAAATTTGAAGTACTTGGACATAAGGGTATTTTTGTTTCTGGCTATGATGGTGAAATTGTCTCTCCTCCAGTAAACAGGGAGAAAACTGGACAAAAGATAGGAAGCAGCTGTATGTTTGCAGGTGTACAAGACAGCTTATTGCAGAGAAAAGTGGAACATGCTCAGGTATGCAAGTGGGCAGTGTTTAAAGGGGATGCTGGGGAAGAAAACTCCAAAGGACTGAGTGTGAGGTGATGCTTAGGTGACAGTGGCCAGAGAGACTGCTGTGCTAGTCCACATGCTGGGCGAACTGGGTACTGTTCCTTAAGGCTTTGGACAGACTGGTTATCTGAGGGGTGACGAGTCAGCTGTTTTTAGATACTGCATAACAGCCTGTGGGAATATGATTCCTGAGAGGAGTGTAGCGTGTGGTAAGGTGAACTCTGACTGTCTGGATGTCTTCCGGAAGACACTTTGAGACTACAGTGTTTGCAGGGTGTGTCAGGACACGGTACCTGATTAGACTGATGAGATAGAAGGAGGTTTGAGGGGAGGGTGCGTTAACTGTAAAGCTCTGGACCAGGCTTCACAGGAGAAGAGAGTTGCATAAAAAAGACGCCATTTTTAGAAGAGTCTCCTTCAGTGTTTGCTAAAGAGAAGGAACTCTCATGAGGCTGGATAAGGAATGACTGGAGGGACCTCTAAGTTGAGTGATTTTCCAAGCTGGGTGTTGTTTAGACACTGACCAGAGTGATATTTTGATCATCCATATGTTTAGTAGAGCCTCTAGAAGGGCCCCGCCTTAATAGTAGGGTTAAATTCTAGAGAAAGGATTATTTTCTTCTTTCTTCCTTTCTTTTTTGGTTTCTCAAGATAGGGGTTCTCTGTGTAGTTCTGGCTGTCTTGGACTCGCTTTGTAGACCAGGCTGGCCTCAAACTCACAGCGATCCACCTGCCTCTGCCTCCTGGAGTGCTGTGCCACTGTGCCCAGCTGCCATTTTTTTCTTTTCTTTTGTCAGTTTTTTTTTTTGTTTGTTTGTTGTTGTAGTTGTTGTTTTTGGTTTTTCAAGACAGAGTTTCTCTGTCTCTGTAGCCCTAGCTGTCCTGGAACTCACTCTGTATATCAGGCTGTCCTCAAACTCCCATTTTTTTCTTAAAATAAGACCAAAACAAGCTTTAAAAGATCAAACTGATCTACAGGTTTTGTAATCAACTGTCATAATAAAGCCCAACAATCTCAAGAACATTTTACTGTTTTTGGAATCTAATAAAGTAATTTATTGAATGCAGGACATATGTGAACCGCAATGAAGAGATGGTAGAATCAAAGAAATAACAAAATAAGCAAGATTTGTTTAGTGGTGTGTGCATGTGGGGGAGAGAGAGAATGGATATGAGAGAGGTGTGTGTGTAGGGCATGTGTGCGGGGCTCAGAGGACAACTTTGTGGGGACTGATTTTTAAAAACTCGGCATAATAATAGAAACTACAAAAAAGTAAACTAAATATGAAGATGCAACATGGGGGTAGCTGTACTTCCAGAAGAAAGATAGGAAAAGAGAATTTAGACAAAGACAGGTGAAAATTTTCAACTTTATAAAAGCTGAACTAATTGATTCAAGAAGTTCAGTTAATTCTAAGAAGAATAAGTGGGGGCTGGAGAGATGGTTCAGAGGCTGAGAGCACTTCCTGCTCTTCCAGAGGTCCTGAGTTCAATTTCTAGCAGCCACATGGTAGCTCACCGTCTATAATGTGATCTGATGTCCTCTTCTGACCTGCAGGTGTACATGCAGGCACAACATCATATAATAAACAAACAAATAAATAAATATTTTAAAAATCCTATTAAAAAGTGTGCAGATGATAATTTAAGGCAGATTGTAATCAAATAGCAGAGAACATGTGAGAAAATGTGTTATTGAGGAGCAATGAAAGATGACAGATTTCTTGACAAAACCAATATAAGGCAGAAAACAGAATGGCATAGTAGGTATAACTGTAAATTTGTATGTAATGCCACACACAGCCCAAATATCCTTTAAAGGTAACACACATTTTCATGTGTGGGAAATTGTCCAACAGGAAATAATACCTTTAGGTTCTTCGTGGGGAAGGAAATGATACCATATGGAACCTAACCTTAAAGAGGAATAAAGGGCACCTGAAGTGGCAGATGAGTAAGATAAAAGCATTTTTTATTATTTGATTTCTTTAGAAGATAATTGCTTTACAACTGAATTGTAACATACTGTGGCTCTATTCTGTATACATAGGATCTATGACAACTGTAATGCAAAGGACAGAAAGCACTAGTGGAAATACATAGTCTTAAGGGTCTTATGTTGTATGTAAAGAGATATAATTTAACTTAAAGATATATTGTGATAAGATAATGTGCACATAGTAAAATGCTCCAGCTCAAGTAAGCAGTTTCAGAGAAATACAGTTTCATGTGTCTGTAGATGTTTAACTAGCCAAAGTTATGAAAAGAATAGACAGGGCAGAGAAAAAATAAACAGCAAGGTCATAGATTGATACGACAATGTATTAGTTGGTCTAAATATTTCAGTTAAAATACAGATTATCAACTGCATGTGGTGGTGCATGCTTTATAACCCTAGCAGCTTGTAAGTGGACACCTGAGGGTCAGGAGTTAAAGGCCAGCCATTGTTACAAAGCGCGTGTGAAGCTAGCCTGGCCTACAGGAGACCCTGTCAAAGGAAGGAAAGAAATAACTTTAGTGTAACATTACCAGGCAGAGCGAGGACCTTTTCTGCTGTAGTATCCTGTACTTGTATTAGACCTGTACTATGACCTGTATTAGAGGTTCAAGTATAGGGCTACACTTTAAAGTCTTTATGTGTATGGATGTTTTGCCTCCTTATTTGTATGTGTACCACCTACAGAGGTCAGAAGAGGCATTGGATCCACTGGAACTGGAGTTAAAGGTGTTTCTGTGCCACCTAGTGGGTGCTGGGATTGAACTGAGGTCCCCTGGAAGAATAGACAATGCTCTTAACTGCTGAGCCGGCATTGTTTCAGTAGGGCTACACTTTTGAGAGGTGGGGGCTGGTGGAGCGTTTTGAATTCTTGGTGGTGTGCTCACAGAGGGGATTGTGAAACCCTATCCTCGTCTGCTGAGCTCTTCTTAGTCAACACGTGGGCACCCACTGCCATTTGCTCCTACCAAGATCTCTCCGCTCTCATAGACATAGAGCGATAGATAATCATTCGTGAGCGGAAACCTCCAGAAACTGTGAACCCAATAAGACCCTTTTAAAAAAATTGACATATCTAACATTTCTTACAGTAACGAAACTAAGTAACAGCAGCCTGCCCCTCCCCCCTCTCCCCCCAGGTTTCTTTGTATAGCCCTGGCTGTCTTAAAACTCACTCTGTAAAACAAGCTGGTCTCAAACTCAGAGATCTGTCTGCTTCTGCCTCCCGAGTGCTGGGACGAAAGGTGTGTGTCACCACTGTTCAGCAGTCTCAATAGAATTTTTTTTTTAAATTTTTTATTAATTTATTCTTGTTACATCTCAATGGTTATCCCATCCCTTGTATCCTCCCATTCCTCCATCCCTCCCATTTTCCCCTTATTCCCCTCCCCTATGACTGTTCCTGAGGGGGACTTCCTCCCCCTGTGTATGCTCATAGGGTATCAAGTCTCTTCTTGGTATTCAATAGAATTTTTAAAAAAAAGAAAAGAAAAGGCTATAAGAGGGTTAGGCATTCATGGTGCATAGACATACATGCAGGCAAAGCACCCATACATATAAAGTAAATAAAAATTGAAATTTAACCCTGGAAAGAAGTAATTGTTAAAGTGGTTATCACTAGAGGATGTCCTGTTGCAAGTTCAGGGTGTGGGCACTATTAGATTTAATTTTTACACTCAAAAAGGAAGTTTCCCATTTTCTAAACAAATGCATCTACTTTGTCCTTTCTACTTGTTGATTTTTGTGGAAAATGGAAGGCATAGCTTTGAAGCCATTGCTTAGTCAAGTTACACAGCTATTCAGGCCTAACACTGTGGCAAGGGCCCTAGAACTGTTTGAAGGGACATCTAGCGGCCATGATTTCAGAGCTGTGCTGGTGTCATTGAAGTTACAAGGAACCAGTTTTTCTGGAGCTGATAGGTGGGAGCTCTGAATTTCAAAGCCCAAGGCATTGATTGAAAAATGTGAGTGCCACACCCTGCTGTGTGTGTTCTTTCTATAGGCTTTGTTTTTTAAAGAACACGTGAAGCATCTCTGAGCTGTTGTTTGGATCTACTTTGAATAGAAAGGTGTCTGAGTTTGTTGCACACACACATATCAAGTCCACCACATTTCGGATAAGTGATTTTCCCCTCATAACCAGGAGCATTAATTTCCCCCATTGGCCTTTTTTATGAGATGCTCTCATATGTCAAGAGTTTTGTCACTGGGATGAAGCAGAATTTGCCTATTTACTCTTGTGGTGTTTGAGACGCACAAGACCTTTCCTGGAGCCACCTTGCAGCAGCACGTGGGAGTGGGCGCGTTTGACCTAGCTTCTGTTTCTTGGCTTTGGGTGACTGTTGAAGGAAGATTTTCTAGAGGAATGACTTCTGAGCTGAGATTGCAAGGTTGAACATGAGTTAGCCTAACTCAGGGAAGGGAACTGAGGGGGATCCTAGCAGAGGAGAAAACCCAGAGGCATGGCACACACTGGGGACTGCCATGGACAAGGCTCTAGAGGGGATTGCGGCTGGAGAGAATCTGCCAGATGGAAAAGGGTCTTGTCAGCTGTCAGAGTCTCTTCCTCTGTGCCTACTTATGCGTGCAGTCTTTGTTCACCGAGGCTGGGAGTTTTCAGTCATCTTTCAAGATTCCCTACCCCCTCCCAGAACCTCTTCCTAATTATTTAGGGCAACAAATCTGTCAGTTTTTGCAACTTGGATTGAAAGAGAATAATAAGATAGATGTATAAGCTGTTCTCAGTAGGCTGTGATTTATTTTCTATATTTTCTAGGGTTTTCCATTGCCCCATAGGCCTTTAGTAAATGTTAAATGAGTAGTTTAAGGAAGGTGGGATTCAAACCAGAAATGTTTTTTAAAAGACTTATTTTTATCATTTTAGATTATGTATATGTGTTCAGTGTGGGGGTCTTGGCACAGGAGTGCAGATTCCTGGTGGAGGCCAGAGGCATCGGATCCCCTGGGGCTGGAGTTACAGGCTGCCAGAGGTGTTTTCTGGGACTTAAATTCAGGTCTTAAGTATGGACTTTGAACTACTGAGCCACCTCTCCAGCCCCTATTACAGTTATTTTTTTTTCTAATTACACTTATTTATTTGTGTGTGTTTGTGCATGTGTGTGTCGAGGTCAGAGGACAGATTGTGGGAGTCATTTTTTGCCTTCTACCATTTGAGTCTTGGTGTCAAACAGAGGTCATCAGGCTTGGTGGCGAGCACCTTTATATAATAACCACCTCTACAAGTTGAGCCATCTCATTGGCCACAAGGAAATGTTTAAGATTTTTACTTGTGATCATATGTAACTCTGTGATGCTATAAAAATAAAGATCCCAGTGATTTGGGGAGGTTTGGGGAGTTGGACATTCTTGAGTTGATTTGATTGGTGTGCTGCTGGGAACTGAAGCAGTGATTGGTAGTGTTGGTGAGGAAGTGTGCCAGACAACTTGAACTATTCAGCTCTCCACAAGTATACACAAGTTTGCATAATTGTGATGTTCTTTTTGCTTCTGGATGACACAGTTTTCTTACAACCATCCCCTGTAGTAATTATTTAGAACACACATGAACATGTGTATTTATTTTTCATTTATCATAATAGGTACATATTTTCTTGACTATATGGACATGAGTTATTTCTATTCTATCAAACATGCTGTAAGAGGAAGTTGAATGTACATGGAGAAATAGTTAGTCCCCCTCCCTCCCAAGGATTCTCTGTGATAGTTAGCTTTTTGGTTTGGTTTTCCTTCCTTCCTTTCCTTCCTTCCCTTCCTCCCCTTCCCCTTCCTTCCTTCCTTCCTTCCTTCCTTCCTTCCTTCCTTCCTTCCTT
>OU015743.1:45902587-45912727 GCA_907169655.1 Acomys percivali | reverse complement strand
CTTCCTTCCTTCCTTCCTTCCTTCCTTCCTTCCTTCCTTCCTTCCTTTTTTTGAGACAGGGTCTTTCTGCGTAGCCTTGGCTGTCCTGGACTCGCTTTGTAGACCAGGCTGGCCTCGGACTTGCAGAGATCCGCCTGCCTTTGCCTCCTGTATGCTGGGACTAAAGGCCGATAGTTGGCTTTTATAATGGGCCTTGCTTTAGTGAAATAATTGCCATTGTGAGCTGAGAAGTGGGGGCACACACCTTTAATCCCAGCACTTGGGAGGTAGAAGCAGGTGGATCTCTGTGAGTTCGAGACCAGCCTGATCTACAGAGCAAGTTCCAGGACAGCCAGAGTTGTTATATAGAGAAACCCTGTCTTGACCCCTGCACCCCCAAAATTGATTGCCACTGTGAAAACAAATTATTATCAGAGATGTGAGTGTTGAAGTAGCTCTTGTGGTGATCACCAACATAGCTGTAACTATTGTGTTGTTGGAGTTGAGTCTTTTGAAGCTAAACTCTTATACTTAGAACTATGCAAGACCCTTATTATTACAGTAGTGTGAAGCAGACTTGTCAGAAGTATTCTCAAAGGTACACGGCTTTCAGAACAAGGTACTGGCCGTTCTATAGACCTAGAGTAAGAACACTGTCAGTATGATCGTACATGACTCCTTGTTTGTGCCCATTTGTGTGTGTGCACATGCATAGGGAGTTACCTTTAGTTGCCCTCCGCCTTTTGAGACCATGTCTTTACTGAACCTGGAACTCCTTTGGCTAGCTTGGGGCCAGCAAGCCATAGGCTTCGTCTGTCTCCTTCCTAGCTAGCACTAGGATTGCAAACACATGCCATCATACCAGGTTTTTACGTGGAGAGGTGAACTTGGGTCCTCATACTTGAATGGCAATCTATTTCCCTACTCCTTTATTTACTATTTAAAAACATAAGTATGGTGTACACCATTGACCTCAGCAGTGAGAAGCTGACCAAGAGGATAGCGTGAGCCAGTTGAGACCGGTTAGGCAACACTGTATCTCAAAAAAACTTTTTTTTAAGCCCATGTTAAAGTTGCACATAAACTAACCAAGCTCACCATTTTTCTGACACCACCCTCCCCCCAAAAAAAAGAAAAAGAAAAAAATGATATTAGATATTTCAGTATTGCTAAAGAAACCAAGACACGTAAAGTCAAGCATTGTAAACCCAGGGACTAGGCAGAATCCAGAAATACTATTTATTCTAGTTAGGGTTACTATTGTTGTGGTGAAACACTGTGACAAAAAGCAAGTTGGGGAGGAAAGGTTATTTGGCTTATTTGTTCACATCACCACTAATCATTGAAAAAGTCAGGACTGGACCTAAGCAGGGCAGGGACCTGGAGGCAGGAGCTGATGCAGAGGCCATGGAGGGTGCTGCTCGCTGGCTTGCCCCTCATAGTTCTTATAGAACCCAAGATCACCAGCCCAGGGTGGCACCACCCACAGTGGGCCGGGCCCTTCCACATCAGTCACTAAGACATGCTCTACAATCAGAACTTACGGAGGCATCATCATAATGAGTCTTCCTCCTTTCCAGTGACTTGTGTGAAGCTGACATAAAACCAGCCAGTACCTTAATTTAATAATGTGGATGCTTACATGAAAAAGAACTTCATGGAATTTCAGGATGTAATAATTAAATACATTACAATTTTACTTGGGGTCAGGGGAGGGGGGCTGTCAGCCAGAGTGTACAGGTTTGTCAGCTGGCAACGTGGCAGGAAACAGTCGGTTTTCTCCATCACGTGGGTTCCAGGAATCAAATTCGTCTGTCATGTTTGGTGGCAAGTGCTTTTAACCTACTGAGCCTTCTCTGCAGACAGACATTTTAGTAGAAAAGGGTTGGGGGATAGTCTTTAGGAATGCTTCGCTTAATTTTGTTTCAGAGTTATGTATCAGCAGATCAGTTTTACTGTGCTCACCTGTTAAAACTCATCAAGGATGGCATTTCACTATTACCTTCTGTATTGCCTGCTTTTCTCATTGTTGTTAAACAGTGCGTAACAAAGTAAAGGGGAAGAAAAAGCTGGGCATGGTGGCACATTCTTTTAATCCCAGCACTGGGGAGGCAGAAACAGGCAGATCTCTGTGAGCTGGACGCCAGCCTGGTCTACAAAATGAATCCAGGGTAGCCAAGGCCACACAGAGAAACCCTTTCTCAAAAAAAGTGTAAAGCAAAGCTTCAACATAGCTTGCTATAACCTCAAGGAGAAAGACAGCTCAGTGAGAAACCACAGAGAGCAGGAGCGCCAGACACCAATGAGCTTAACCCTTCAGTCAGCAGGAGGGTCAGAGCAAGCAGAGGTGCAGAGAGAAAAAGATCCTTCCCTCCTCGAAGTGGATCTCATCAACTGAGAACAACCCTGGAGTTGGACAGCACTGAGCATGAGTTCAGCATAAGAATCAGCCTCCCATTCATCAAGCAGTGAGCTTGAGACCTGCAACTGCATTCCTCTGGGAGGCTAAGACTCAAGAGGTCGAGCTGGAGAGATGGCTCAGCGGTTAAGAGCACTGTCTGTTCTTCCAGAGGTGCTGATTCAATTCCCAGCAACCACATGGTGGCTCACAACCATCTATAATGAGATCTGGTGCCCTCTTCTGGCCTACAGGTGTACATGCAGGCAGAGCACTGTATATATAATAATAAATAAATCTTTTTAAAAAGTTGATTTTTTTTTTTCCTTCCTAACCATTTGAAAATGTACATGCAGATTAGTAGGATGTGGACCAGATTTGGCCCATGGCCTGTAGCCTCCCTAAACTCAGGTATAAAATATGAAAAATCTCAAAACCTAATAATAAGTTTAATATCTTTTCATCATTTTGTTAGTTTAAAAAACAGTACTTAGGGCCAGGTGGTGATGGTGCACGCCTTTAATCCAGCACTGGGAGACAGAAGCAGGTGGATTGCTGTGAGTTCGAGGCCAGCCTGGTCTACAAAGTGAGTCCAGGACAGTCAAGGCTACACAGAGAAACCCTGTCTCAAAAAACCAAAAACAACAAAACAAAACAAAACAAAAAAACAGTACTTAGGCAAAACAAAACAAACAGCCAGGTGTGATAGTACATGCCTTTAATCCCAAGACTTGGTAGGGGCTGTTCTATAGAGTGAGTTTCAGGACAGCTAGAGCTATACAGAGAAACCCTGTCTTGAAAACAAACAGTCAAGCAAACAAACAAAAATCATATGTGTGGTGCTAAAAGGCACTGAGGTTTATTTTGGTTTACCAAGGTTTAGTCTGTTTTGTTACAGAAAACAAAAAATTGTTTTGGCTACCAACTAGAATTCTGGGATTTGCACCCTTGTAGGTTTCTTTATGGTGAACACTTTCTTCTGTATGTATAGTGTATACATTTGTACATGTGAGAGAAAGTGTTTGTGTACACAAATGTGAAGGCCAGAGGTTGACATTGGGTATATTCAAGAAAAAAATTTGCTGGTACCAGGGAAATAATCAGTTCTGTACACAACTGCTGGGCTTACTCTCTAGAGATTTTGATTTGGTAGATTTAGGGTGGGGTACAGAAGCGTTCATTGGTGGAAAGAATCCCAAGAAACCTGGATTCACATCTTCATATTACAGCAAGTAGTTAGATATTCAGCAACAAGTTACTGTCTCTCCTCCATCTACCTCATGCCTACCATGCCATTCTTTGTCAGATGAGGAGAATACTTACATAACGGATGCTAAATAAGTGATGCACAGATGTGAAAAGGGGATATTAATGATTAAATTAGGGCTGGATTTCTGTAATCCCTTTGACACTCTGAATGCTTTGTGTTTATATATAAAAGTGATACTCTTCTTGTCTAATGCCTCCCTTCTGTAGCTGTCCCATTTACACCCGCCCTCAGGTGTGCCCTATGATGTCACTCTTAGCACTTGCCTTCTCCTCCTTGTTCTGGCTGGCTCTCATATAGAACCACTGAGTCCCTTCAGTTTACTTATATAGCATTCTCTTACTTGAGATTCCAAAAAAACCCCAGCTTTGGCTTACACCATGGCCAAGGCCATTTCAGGAAATAAAACGCCGCTGAATTCTTGGGGCCAACACTTGGGGGAATTTACTAATGGAGTACAGTTTGAAGCTGAACATTGGCCCTTGCTTGCTGTGTATCAGAGTTGGTGCTGAGAGTTGAACACTCCCTAGGTGGAATCCTATGTTTTGTGTTTTTCTTTATTCCAGAATTCCTCACACCCCAGACAGGGTTTCTCTTGTAGTCCTGGCTGCCCTGCCCTGGGCTCTCTTTGTAGACTAGGCTGGCCTCGAACTCACAGATCCTCCTGCCTTAACCCACCAGGTGTTGAAATTAAAAGTGTGTGCAATCACTACAGGCCCATAAATTCTTTTAAGCTTTATTTAATGTCTACGTGTATTTATTGGGCTTTGTTTTTATTTATGTAGTTGGAACCAAAGCCTCATGCATACTAGGTCTGTGCTTCATTTACTACTGAGCTGTATTTCCCACTCCTGAAGCCCTTTGAAAGGTTTATTATTGTTATGTGTGTATATTGTATGGTAGCTATTATAGGCATATATATGTCACAGCTTGTGTGTGTGGAGAGATCCACAGACAACTTTGTAGAGTTGATTCTTTCCATCTTTATGTAGATTTTAGGAATGGGCTCAGGTCAGGTTTTTCCAGAAAGTGCTTTAGCTGCTAAACCATTTCACTGTTGGTAGTTGATTGCCCATACCTTTCCCCAGTTGAAGACTTTTGCACTATACTTTTAAAGGGCTTTTATTCACATATGCCTTCTTAGAGTCAGACTTAGTGTTTGCATAGCTACCTGCTAAACAAATGCTTGTCTGAAGGCTAAAGGTTCTAAACTAATAGTTAAACACTTTCCTTTTATATGTAGGTGACAAAACACGCCCGCCTTCCTCAAGTCCCTCCAGCATTATCCGGCGCACTTCCTCCCTGGATACTCTTGCAGCTCCATACCTTGCTGGGCACTGGCCCCGAGACAGTCGTGGGCAAGCAGCACCCTGCATGAGGGACAAGGCTACACAGGTAGGTTTCTTATTTGTTATACTCTGAAGCATTGTGAACATCAGAATTTCCTCAGAAGTGCAGGTTCCCAGGCCTACCTTCTAGATGCTCTGCTGGGTTCTGTTTGGCCTGGGAGTGTACATTTGTAAAAATTCTCAAAAGTAACTCTCATAGTGATAGATAATTGTGGACATACTTTCTTTTTATTACTTAAAAGCTGGGCTAGAATCTCACAATATTTCTGTACCTGGAATTTGGACTTGAAAATTTGTAATAATAGGGTTAGTCTGCATATAATTCATTGTTGTGCTCCCAAACCTTTATGTATTAGGAGAACTATATTGTATTGTTAACAGTCTCAGTCTCAGTGTCTCTCTCTCTCTCTCTGTGTGTGTGTGAGAGAGAGAGGGGGAGAGAGAGAGAGAGAGAGAGAGAGATCTGCATAGTTACGCTGTAGATGGGTATGGAAATCAGAGCACAATTTTGTGGAGTCAGTTCTCTCTTTCCACCTTTACATGAACTCTAGGGGTGAAATTCAAGTCCTCAGCTGTGCACCATTTTACACTGCGATCTGCGTTTGCTAATAGATTCCATAAATGTAAACATTGCATCGCAGCAGTGGAAGTCTGAAAGTGAAGCTGCACATTTATAAAACTCACTGGTTAAAGGGATCTCAGAAAGTCATTCATATAAAGATTTATAAATTAATAGTTAAAGTATTGGGGTGGTGCTGGTTCACGCCTTTATTCACAGCATTTGGGAGGCAGAGGCAGAAGAATCTGCAGTTTAAGGCCAGCCTGGTCTACAGAGGCTGTGGACCAAGTAATAAAATGAAAAGAGTGTTCCTCAGAAAGTAATGTCTTTTCTGAATTTGTTAAAAGGCTTCTACAGAACCCTTTTAATTTTTAAAAATCTGTAACTGCTGTACTGGGAACAAAACAGTGAGGAAAATTAATAGTTTCCACCTGGCTTTCCTGTTTAGCAAAGATTACATAGAGAAACCCTGTCTGAAAGAAACCATAGAAAACCCAAAAATCAACAAAAGAATTGAAGTCCAATATTGTACAGGCAGTTAATGATTGCATACTAGTTTGGAGTTAATTAAAAATTTGTATAGTCATTTATCCATTGTTTTTCATATTTACTACACAGCAAATCCTGGTAAAGTGCAGCTGTGTCTGGGTGACAGCTGACAGTAAGTGCTTGGGGAGCATTTTCTTTTTTCTTTCTTGTCTTTTTTTGTTTTTTCAAGACAGGGTTTCTCTGTGCAGCCTTGGCTGTCCTGGACTCCCTTTGTAAACCAGGCTGGCCTCGAACTCACAGCGATCCGCCTGCCTCTGCCTCCCGAGTGCTGGGATTACAGGTGTGCGCCACCACACCCAACCTTGGGGAGCATTTTCAAGCCAACAGATCAGCACTACAATATTGCGTTCTTGCTAATGGAGAATGAAAGAGTTTAAAGACTTTTCATATTGTTGGGAATCAGCCAAGCAGTGACTCCATTTTGGACTTCAAGTTTACATTATTTAGTTGCTTCATCCCAACATTTTAAGGGAGAATATCTTTGTCCAGAGGCAAGCATACACAGTTTGTTGGTTTAGCTTTCAGATCCACATTGTCCACAGATCTGTCCTTGTCATTAACCAGACTCAGGAAACCTCAAGAAAAGCTCCTGTACCTGTGGCCCAAGAGGAAGAGAGCCATGTGCCAACAGCTCACCCACCATGAAGAGAAGCTGCACAGCACTAAGAAGTGGCTGTACCTGCTTCCCACGTACAGTAGTCGAGTTGTGAGGTGTCTGCAACAGCAAACACAGAACTGGCCCAGAAATAAGGTGGAGAGCAATGAGGATGGCACCTGAGGTTCGCTTCTGGCCTCTACACGCACACACAGACATACATGTACCTTCATCACTCACAAGGTTTTTGTTTTTGTTTTTCGAGACAGGGTTTCTCTGGTAGTCCTGACTGTTCTGGACTCTTATTTGTAGACCAGACTGGCCTCAAACTCAGAGAGATCCGCCTGCCTCTGCCTCCGGAGTGCTGGGATTACAGGCGTGCGCCACCCTGCCAGGCTAAAAAATTTTAAATTACAGTAAAGTATGGAATTTTTTACTATTTTTTGACCATTTAGAAAGATTTTGACACAATACATTTTTTTTCTTGCATTAATAAAAACTGTAGGGCTGGGGTTAAGAGCACTGGTTGCTCTTTCAAAGGTCCTGAGTTCAATTTCTAGCACTCACATGGTGGCTCACTGCTATCTATAATAAGTCTGGTGCCCTCTTCTAGTGTGCAAGTGTACATGCAGGCAGAGCACTGTATACATAATAAATAAATAAATCTTAAAAAACAAAACAAAACCAAGAAACCAACTGTAATTAGAAACTACATTCTACCTACAGGAGTTATTCCAGGAAGTTGCATTCCCTTGGTTAGGACGGGATAGGCAGCTTTGAGAAGATGAAGTCTGGCTCCAACCACCTCAGGAAGACTATTCTGTACTTGGAGTGTTTTGTGTGCCACAGCTGCAAGACTTAAAGAGTAACTAGCAAATGGTCTAAGTTAAAACCACCTCAGTGAGCCAACAAGGATGCTGGAGCAGCGACGCAGGCCCTGGCTTTTGTAAACAGGCCATGCTGAAGCCGCCAAGAGAACCACGGTGTGCTGAGGGAAGACTGGTGTCCAGTGGTCCGTGGTCCCAGAGATGCCTCCGTTTCCTTTTATTGTTTTCTGTAGAAGCCTTTTGCTTAAAGTTCAGGAACTTGAAGACATTTTGAGCCTGTTCATAAGTAAATGATTCTCCTGAATATTCATGAGGATATTCCTAGATAACAGTAGATCTGAATGTTCTCGGCAGTAGTCAAGTCCCGAAATCTTTGCCACAGAAAGTGCCTGTGTGCCCCCAGTTCCAGTCAATGGAAGAATTCATGTACTAATTTTGCTTTTTTAAAAAATCGTTTATTGCTTCTTTATTAATTTGTACGTAACTTCAAAGAGATGCTGTGTAAAGGATTGAATTGGAGCTTTTTTTCATAACCAGGCAGTTGGAAAAGAGTTCTCAGGAGACAAAACTGTAACCCATCTCCAAAATAAGCTATTGTTTTTGTTCATATTCCAAGACAGGGTGTCTTTATGTAGCCTAGCTGACCTGGAATTCTCTCTGTAGACCAGGCTGTCCTAAACTTTCTTTTAGATTTTCATTAAAATACCCTGTGACTGTGGATTTCAAATGTCCAACATGAAATTTTCTGGCACCATTGCATGAACTGAATTTAATGCAACCATCTTCTGGGGAAGAACAGAGAAAAATTGACTCTTTGATTAATATTTTGAGCTGTCTTCAATTTCTTGTTGTAGCAGTGCCTTGGGTAATAAATCTGTTGATTTTTATTTTGAGGTTTAGAGTCCTGGGACAGCACTGATTGCACTTGCTGCTGCATCACATTTAAGCTTCTCTGCCAAGTGTCTCGATTTGAACTTGAATATCTATCTGGTCTTTACTTGTCCTTACTGTTGTTTAGTAAGAAAGTCACAAAAAGCTGAAAAGATCCTGTCACTAGAAAGCACACAGGTGGCAATCACTGGGTGCTGCATTCGTGGTGGCCTATCCTCCCCTCTGCATTTTCTACCCCTGTGCCAGTGTAGAGTTTACCACCATCTGTTCCTGGGCCAGGAAGGTGGCTCAGTGGGTAAAGGTGCTTGCACCAGAACCTGGTGACTTGAATTCAGTCCTCAAGACCCTTGTGGGGGAAGGAGAGAACCACATGTTGTCCTCTGACACACCCACCCATACCCCCACCCTTCCACATATATTCTACATAAACAAATGCATTAACATTTAAAACATACTGGTTCCTGTAGTCCATCTCTTTACAAAACAGAAATTAAATTCATAAGGGATAAATAACCAGATGTCAGGTACGTTTTATAACAAGATTTAGACCTGGTGTATAACATCAACATTCATGATCTACACCCTGTGAATTATGCTGCATAAGAGGAATGTTGTTGTGGTTTTGTTTTTGTTTTTTAATTTTATATTATACACATTGGTGTTTAATACTAAAGATCATTAATTTTGGTTTTAGTTTAATGTGGATATTTTATACTCTGTGGTTTCATGTAGGTTGGTGTTTGTAATGGGTTTTTCTGTTTGGGTTGTTTTTGTTGTTGTTGTCTTTGAGACAGGGTCTTATGTAGCCTTAACTGGTCTGAGACTCCCTGTGTAGATCAGGCTGTCCTCAAACTCACAGAATGCTCATCTTGTGTTTGGGGGTGGGGTGGGGTGGCGAATAAGGGTGTGTGCCAGTGTGCATGGTGCCACTGGTGTTCGACAGTTGACACTGAAGCCAGGTGTGGTGGTGCACAGCAGTCAGGAGGCAGAGGCAGGCGGGTCTGTGAGTTTGAGGCCAGCCTGGTCTACATAGAGTGAGTTCCAGGACAGCCAAGGCTACACACAAAGAAACTGTCTTGAAAAAACAAAAACAACAAGACAATGACACCAAGCCTTTAGACCCTCATGTGAGAAAGCATTAAGCAGGGTAGGTTGGAGGTCCCCAATGGAAAGTCAATTTAGAGTGTGTAGTGGGTACTGACTGAACTGAATCTTGAGAGTCGGTGATTAAAGGAAGCTAGATCTGTGGAGATGTCTAGTTCAGATCACAATTCTTGATTTTGGAAAATCTTTCATTTTTATTTCCATTTGAAAGTAGTTTATATAGTTAGTAAGTGGTAGGCTAAGAATACCAAACTGCCAAACAGTGAGCAGTATTTCTTAAGAACACTTTACTGTTTTGAGTAAGTTCTATATTTATATAGGAGAAAATTGCAGATGTTCAGAAAGGTACACTGCAGAGTCCTCTCTCCACAGGGAGGCCACTAGTAGTAATCAGATTGTTTGTTACCGAGAAAATTCTTTAAGAACAACAAAAGGCCGCAGGGTACTTTATCACAGGGTGGTCTCTAACTCCCTCTATAGCTGAAGATGACCTTGAACTTCTAATATTTATGCCTCTACCTCCTGTAATCTGAGTGGGCCACCAGTTTGATTGATGCTGTGTTAGGAATGCACAAACTCAGGGCTGTGTGCATGCTAGGCAAGCACTCTACCAAGTGAGGTA
>OU015743.1:45876110-45902577 GCA_907169655.1 Acomys percivali | reverse complement strand
ACTCAGGGCTGTGTGCATGCTAGGCAAGCACTCTACCAAGTGAGGTACACCCACCCCAGCCCTGTGTATGTTCTTAGGGAAATAGTTTATTTAAAGTAGACATTGTCTGTAACTTCCATGTAGTGCATAGTTTTTACACACACCATATTAAACCTTGAAATAGTTCACTAATTGTACATTTAAAGATTGTTATATACATACATTATACATTCCTATATGTTCATTTTTTTAATATATAGCTGAATAGGATTCTGTTGAAAATGCTCTAATTTGTGTAGCGAAGCCTAAATTTATTTATTTATTTTTTGTATTATTCAGGTATTTTAGTTGTGAGAACAGATCTGTAAAGGAATACTGTGGATGCCTCATTTGTATATAAGGATGTACTTTTGCAGGCTGAGGGAGTAAGTAGCTTGCTGTGTAGTGGTGGCACATGTTTGAAGGAGGTAGAGGCAGCAGATCCCAGGTCCCTGGTGTGTGCTGGCGAGCCAGCTTAGCTTACTCAGTGTTTCTTAAGCTAGTAAGAGGCTGTCTCCAAAAATAAGCAAATGGTTTCTGAGGAATGTCGGTTGAGGTTGCCCCCTTGCTTCCACACACATGTACCTTTCCATGTGAACATACAGGCACATACCCGTGCACAAAGGGGTGCCTTTTGCATGTCTGCAAGTTAAATTACTAGCAGGTAATTGAATTGTCAAGTATGTGACTTACAACTTTGACACCAGCTCCCAAATCTTTCTCAAAAGGCTTTCCTGATTTGTACTCTGATCAACAATGTAGGAACATTTATGATGCCAAATCTTTCCCAATCATAGTTAAGTTTAAATTTGATTTCTCTTATTATTCATGAGGTTGAACATATTTTCTTATGTCAAGAATTTGCTTATATTTCTATTTTCTGAAACTTATATTCCAATTTTGGTATAGCCATTAAAGATGAATGTTTTTGAGGCTGTCCTCTGCACAGTCTCAGGTTAATATTTCAGGCTTTGTGCCAAGTTTGTTTCTAGACCTCTCTGCTTTCTACCCATGAGGCCTTCCTTTCCTTTCCCTTCCTTTTCCTTTTTTCAGACTGGGTCCCTCCCTCTATGTAGTCCTGGAACTCACTCTGCAGACCAGGCTGGTCTTGAACTCACAGAAATCCACCCGCTTCTGCTGGGATCAAAGGCATACTCCACGAATCCTAGCCTAAAAGCACAGGAGTATTAACTAGTGCTGCTTTGCCTCTCTGTCCTATGCTCTGTGTACTTACACATTTAAAGAGATAAGAATGGCCTTACTAGTAATAGAGATGAAGGAAAGGTTAAATATTGACTATAACCAACTGGTGCTAAGCAACTTTTGGGTAGTTCTTGGTGTTTAAAATATGCTGGAGAAGCTGGGCACGGTGGCGCACGCCTTTAATCCCAGCACTTGGGAGGCAGAGGCAGGCAGATTGCTGTGAGTTCAAGGCCAGCCTGGTCTACAAAGCAAGTCCAGGACAGCTAAGGCTACACAGAGAAACCCTGCCTCAAGAAACCCAAAAACAAAAACAAAAAAAAAATATGTTGGGGAAATGGCTCAGGGATTAAGAGCTCCGTTACTGAAGAGCACCCAGCTTTGTTCCCAGCACCCACGTGGCAGCTCACAGCCATCATAGACACACACGGTGCATATACATATATGCAGGCAAAACACTCATACCCACAGAATAACAGAATCTTGACACATTTAAAATACGTTCTAGTATCTCTAATTTTTTTTGTAGCATACATTTTTAGTAGAAAAGGTCTGGTGTGTTGTTAAATACTTTTTGTTAAAATAACTTCTTTTCCTCCTCTACAATAGACCGAGAGTGCATGGGCTGAAGAATATGCTGAAAAGAAGAAAGGGTCTCATAAGCGCTCAGCGTCCTGGGGCAGCACAGAGCAGCTCAAAGAGGTCAGCAGAATGTTCTGTGGAAGCAGAAACTTGGCTTTTCCAGTTGGCTAGTTTCTTAAAGTTGTGAACTGCAAATGTCACTTTTCTTGGCAGTATATAGTGTGCATGCATGTCTGTGTGAGGGTATGTGTGCCTATTCATGAATGTGTGGAGAGCAGAGGTCAATGTCACATGTTGGCTACTTTCACTCTGTTTCTGAGATAAGATCTCTGACTGACTGAACCTCTCTCACAGCTGTTTAGTTGTGCTGACTGGCCAGTGAACCCCAGGGATCCACCTGTCTTTCTTCCAACTCCTGTCAGTTCCACTGAACAAGAGTAAAACACTGTCACCCAAATTCTTTGGTGAATTAAGCAAGCTTTATTTTCCATCAAATGGGGTTATCTCTTTAAAGTGAGCCTTGAAGGGGCTGGAGAGATGGTTCAGTGGCTAGGAGCACTGCCTGCTCTTCCAAAGGACCCGGGTTCAATTCCCAGCAACCACATGGCAGTTTACAACTCCAGTTTCAAGAGATCTGACACCTGTATACTAATGCACATAAAATAAAAAAATAAATAAAAAGTGAGGCCTAAAATATATTTGAAAATAAAGCATTGAACATAGGAAAAAGTGAGGCTTATATAGCCCAAAAAACCTGCAAGGCCAGTGGGGTTTTCAAGGGCTGTGGGATTTCCAGAGGAACCTTAGTTACATGGGAACTTAGCTGAACATTTCAAAATGATTTGGCAGAACATCAGGGTACAATCAAGGTGTGAGTCAAACTCCACAAGGGTGGGGAGCATGTCAACCTGAATTTTGCTGCAAACAGAAAGAAACTTGTTCTGACCTTATAACAAAATAGTTTGCATGCTTATGAGGAAGTCAGGCTGGTCCACCCTCCAGCGCAGGGTGCGCACCATCACACACCTACCCACTCAGGGCGTCTCCACCTTCCCCTCTTTTACTAGAAAATAGTAACAGAAGGAGTTACTGTGTTGATTTGGTAAACTTTTTAGGGTGTGAAGCCAGATGTTAGCATAGAGCATACTATAAGTAGTCAGGGTGTTGAGGCAAGAGGATTGGATTACTCTGAGTTCTGAGCCAGCTAAGCCAGTTCCCCATCACCACCACCACCACCTCAGAAACCCCATACGATAAAAAGATTTGAATAGGGCATTAGGGATTTAGCTGAGTGGTCAAACACAAGGCCCTGGGTTCAGTCCTCGGCTCTGGGAAAAAAAAAAAGATTTGACTAGGAAATTAGTACCCTTATTAACTTGATGCTGCAAGGCTTGTTTTAAATAGAGTCTGTGTGTACCTAGAAATATATACACACACATTAGACTCATAAAATTAGTGTGACTGAGAAACTGACATTTTTTCTGCGTGTGATAGTATTTTTGAAAGTTAGTTTCTTGCTTATGAATAACTGTTTATTGTTTCCTGTATTAATAGTTAACAGCATTGCAATTTATCAATAACAGAAGTAAAAGAGAGGAATTCAGTCAAGGATAATAACGAGTAGCCATTGAAATTATATTTGCAGCCAGGCGTGTTGGCACATGCCTTTAACCGTAGTGTTTGGGCGGGGAGGCAGGAGGGTCAAGGGTTGAAAGCTCCCCTTTCCGTGGTGGTTTGGATGAGATGTCCCCCATATTCTCCTGCTTTTGAATGCTTGGTTCCCAGTTGGGGACACTGCTGGGGGATAGGTTTAGGAGGTGTGGCCTTGCTGGAAAAACATTTCAGTGGGGGGCATGGGTTTCAAGGTTTCCAAGCCATGACACCATTCCCGTTGTTTTTCCTCTGCTTCATATTGTAATAAAAATGAGCTCTTAGCTTCCCGTTCCAGCCACTGTGTTTCGCTCTGCCATCATGGACTCCCTCAAAGATGCAGTCCCACGTAAACGCCCTCCTTCTATATTACCTTGGTGCATGATATTTTCTCACAGCAATACAAAAGTAGATAATATTCTTGGCTAATGACATCCTGGCTCAGAAAACAAGAAATTGTATTTGCTACTTAAAGATTTTATCTTAAGTGTATTTCATGGCTTGGTGTCCTTCCTAGTTTCCTTCCTGTTGTTGTGATAAAACACTCTGACCAAAAGCAACTTGGTGAGAAGAGGGTCTTTTGTTTTATTTTATTTTGTTTGTTTTTTGAGACAGGGTCTCTCTGTGTAGCCTTGACTATCCTGGACTCGCTTTGTAGACCAGGCTGGCCTCGAACTCACAGCGATCCACCTGCCTCTGCCTCCCAAGTGCTGGGATTGAAGGTGTGTGCCACCACCTCCCAGCTTTTATCTTTATTGTTTTTTGTTTTTGTTTTGTTTTATTTTTGGTGAGAAGAGGTTTTATTTGGCTTAAGGTGAGAGAGAAAGGAAGGGGAGGAGGATGAATATGGAGGCATGACACATTTCATCAAAACATAGCAGAGAGAATGGAGTAAGCCTATAAAAGCTCTAGCTTCCTCCAGGAAGGCTCACCTCCAAAGGATTCAGAACGTTCCCAGACAGTGCCACCATTTTGGGACCAAGTGCTCAAATACGTGAGCCTAGGGAGGATATCTCATTCTAACTAGCACACTGGGCTTGCTTTATACCTATCATTTAAAGTTTGTATTTGTAAAGGCAAGAAGAGAATAAGTTATTTCTAAGAGCATAATTTAAATGCTGAAAACTATTTACTACTTGAGAAGCTTCAAGACTAAGGAAAATGTTGACTGTACTTCTGTTTTTCTTTAAATCTATACATATATATGTGAATGTATGCATAAAATACTGTTCAATTAGATTTTGTAGTATGGTTTTAGTTTTCAAAGTACTAAGGGTAAATATTCTTGGTACTTATTGAGCAATAATGTGTTTTTATTTAGTGTGGAAAACACTCTTTACTGCTTGGTCTCCTTTTTAGATCGCAAAATTACGCCAGCAGCTGCAGAGAAGCAAACACAGCAGTCGTCATCATCGAGATAAAGAAAGGCAGTCTCCATTCCATGGCAACCATGCAGCTATTAACCAGAGCCAGGTGAGGAAGGAAACCGCTTTGCTTCTAGGTTGTTTTTGATTGCTTAGGACAGAATGTCCAGAACCATGTTTGAAACAAGGTTTAACTACTAAATCACAGCCTTTCCCCTCCCCCACATGTACAAAATGGTATTTCATCTAGGAGACATAACCAGTTACACATTTTAAAGAAAGTGTCTTTATTTATTTACTCTGGGACCCTCCCACCCCCACGCCCCGCCAGGGTGTCCTGGAACTCACTGTGTAGACCAGGCTGGCTTTGAATTCACAGAGATTCACTTGCCTTTGCCTCCCAAGTGCTGGGGTTAAAGGTGTGCACCCTGACCAGCTCCAGCTACACATTTTGGTCTAACTCACTTTGCTGGAGCAAGATGCTACCATATCATTGGCCATGGAACAAACCTCCTCTCGTAGTTTCAGTTATATTACCTGAAGATTGGGAGTAATAATTCTTGTATTTTGGGAGGGAAAATGAACAGCTTTAACCCATGGAGGGCAGGAAATGGCTCACCCATAGAGCTTTCTCTGTCTGGATTCAAACTGGCTAGTGTTCTTGGCAAGGAGAGAGCAGGTTTATTTCATATGCCATGATTAAATATTTCAAATCCCAAAAGCAAAGCTTTGGGAATACAGGCTCCTGCATCGAGTCTTTTATGGGAGCAGTAGGACAGTGACCTGGGAAGGTGGAAGGAAACCAAAATTAGTCCCGTGACTTCCAGATCATATTTAAGACCCAACTAGCATGCGGAAGCCAACTGCCTTGCCACCTGTTTGTAAGTTAAGTTTTACAAGATGTAAACAGTCTTGTTGTTTATTTACTGTCTTTGACTCCGTTCTTAGTACTAGTTAAAAGCCCCTACTTAACCTCTCAAGAGCTGCAAGCCTTACTAGAATGACTAGCTCTCAACACGCCTCTTTTTTTCTCTCTTTCCTTTGCTTGAGACAGATTAAACTTTTGATAAATAGTGGCTGCTAAGGAGAATCTGTTTAACTTCTTACCCTGTTTCGAGATACAGTAGGGATAATCAGTGTCTGGTCTTTTCTCCTTATTATGCTGTGTTAGCATCATACTTAGACTGAAGCTTATTAGACCCAGCATTGATGTTCCCTGTCTACTTTCGTTGCTTTATTCTTAGTTACCTATTGTAACTAGTTCTTTCAACGTCTGTAAACAGTCATACAACTGTACTAAAAGAATAAAGTTCATGTTGCTACTGCAAAAAAAAAAAAAAAAAAAAGAAAAGAAAAGAAAAGAAAATATCAACAGACCAGGTGTGTGGAGTCAGCCACTTGACTGCCAGGTTCCTGGCTGTGCCTTTCTCAGCATGGGAAGTCTTACACTTCCTTTACCAAACAAGCTTATTAGTCATTTGTCTTTATGCTCCTAATACCAAAGGTCAGCATTTCGCAAAGACTGTGACACATTGTCTTCCTCACAGTCTCTTTCCCTGTTTCTGTAGCAGATGCATAACTGAAAGCGCAGTGTGAGGTCTTGTTGCTGTTGTATGGCAATTAGAAGACGTTGGGGGTGGGGAGAAGGAGGAGGAGGAGGAGGAGGAGGAGGAGGAGGAGGAGGGGACTTGGTTTAGAACCCATGCTTATAGTCAGTCTGAGTCTTGAGATTGCTCTTAGCCTGCTCTGTTATGTCACTGTGCCATCTCATTACACACAAGAGGGACTCCGACTGAGGAAAGATGGCTGCATGACAAATGCCTCTGCACTTCACTCCAGGCTAGGGACTGTAGGCTTCTTTCCTCTCAATTCATTGCTCCCTCTCCAGTTTCTGTTGCCTTTATCTTCAGAAAGGTTTCATCTCTTCCATGATCATGAGGAGCAAAGCAGTGTTAGCTTTGCCCTTACACTGCTTTATTCCTGAAGAGCCTGTATCTGAGTGGGCTGGAAGGATGCTGCTCTTCAGAGTTCAGTTCCTGGACACCCATGTCAGGTGCCCCATGACTGACTGTAACTTCAGCTCCAAAGGATATGGCACTCCCTTCTGGGTACCAGTACTCGCATGTGTGCATATACAGATGTACCTTACACATAATTTTAAATATCATAAAACAACAACAACAAACCCCCAACAACTTTTGGAATTTTACATTTGATGGTCAGGAGATAGGGTAATGAAGATAGACAAGAGTTAGTGGCAGTCTTAGGAATCTTAAGATAAACAGTAGGTAGCCAGCTCCAGTGACCAGCTTTCACACTGCCTCAGTGCAGCTACAAATAAAAAATGACAAAGCTGGAGAAATTGTTCAGTGGTTCAGAGTGTTTCCAGTTCATAGGATATGGTGGCCTTTACAGGTGTTTGTACATATGTGGCATGCACATGCACACATGCTCTCACACAGAAGCGCGCGCACACACACACACACACACACACACACACACACACACACACACACACGCAGAGAGAGAGAGAGAAGTGAGGACCTGGGAGGGAGACTGGTGTAGGAGAGGAAAGAACGCAACAGTGAGGAGAAGAGCCCGTGGAATGGCAGCGTGTGCTCTTGCCAGCTTGTGACACGTGAGGAAGGCAGGCTCTGTTCTTATCAAGGACTGAGAGAATGTTACCTATAAGTCTTCCATCTATAGAAGGAAGAATATAGTGACACATCTCTAATGTCAGCACTGAAGATGTTGAGGCATGAAGATCATGAGTTTTACTCCTACCTGAGTTACATAGCTTAACTCAATTAACTCATAATAGCTTGTCTCAATTGTTGTGTGTTGCTCCACCTCACCCCCCCAAAAAAAACCCACAACTCAGTACTAGCGACATTTTTTAAAAAAGAAATTAAAATTGAGTAAATAATGAGAAGCCATAGAGTATAGTGAAAAGAAGGCATGTGAACGGAAGGATAAAAAATAGGAAAGACAGCCGGGCATGGTAGCACATGCCTTTAATCCCAGCACTCGGGAGGCAGAGGCAGTTGGCTTGCTGTGAATTCAAGGCCAACCTGGTCTACAAAGCGAGTCCAGGACAGCCAAGGCTACACAGAGAAACCCTGCCTGGAAAAACAGTCAAACAACAACCAAAAAAAAAAAAAAAAAGGAAAGACTAGGCCGGGTGGTGGTGGCCACACGCCTTTAATCCCAGCACTGGGAGGCAAAGGCAGGTGGCTCTCTGTGAGTTCAAGGCCACCCTGGTCTACAAAACGAGTCCAGGACAGCCAAGGCTACACAGAGAAACCCTATCTCAAACCTCCTCCCATCCCCCCCAAAAAAGGAAAGACTACTTAAGAAATGGTGTGTCCATTTTGGGAAGAATATGGGGCCAAGTACTCTTATCTCATTTCAAAAATTGTAGATTAGGATGCTGAGCCCTTATAGGTGAAGAAAGGTCTCTGCCCAGGAGGTAGGATGCTGAGACCACCTTGAAGGTGAGGGCTCTACACTAACAGCTAGGAGTCACTTCAAAGATTGATTTTGGCTTCTTTCTCACAAATTTCCTGTTTCCCAAGGACCTTTGGGTCCCAAAGACTGTGCTTACTCTGGTTTTGTTTTGTTTGTTTATGTTAAAGATGAGCAGAAGTAAAAGAGAAGAAATAAAACTTGTACTAATTTGTGTGCGACAGTAAGATTACCATTGACTGAAGCTGTAGGTAAATGACTGGAGACACGTCAGCCCTTGTCTCTTTGCCAGTCTCCTAGGAGATGAGAGTGAATTAGTCATAGATCCCTGTCAGACAGCAGGACAGTGGGCTCTGACTCGCTGTTGCTGTTTACTTTGACAAATAGCCCCATTAACCTTGTTTTGTATTTTATTTTGAGCATCTTATAGGGGAACAGGTAATAATCTATATTTATTTATTTATTTATTTTTATTAATTTATTCTTGTTATCTATATTTATTTAATATATCACTTTTGGAAAGTAATAATGTGACAGTGAAAAAACTTGTAATTAGAAAATTAAGAAATGGATATTGGAAAAAAGAGAAAAAAATTATGTTTTGTTTTTCCGAGACAAGGTTTCTCTGTGTAGTCCTGGCTATCCTAGACTCTCTTTTAGACCAGGCTGGACTCAAACTCACAGAGATCCACCTGCCTTTGCCTCCGGAATGCTGGGGTTAAAGGCGTGTGTCACTGCACCTGGCTGCATTTTATTTCCTGAGCTGAACTTATTAAAACCATTATAGTAGTGATATAAAGGAATGTTAGAGAAAATTTATCTGCAGTTATGCAGTCCTGTTGTTATGTACAGACTTGAGAGTGGATCCTACCATATGACTCTTGGGTGTCAGACTCCAGTGCCAGGATGGGTGGCAAGCACCTTTGCACACACCTCTCTGGCCCCGAGAAAGCATTTCAGAGGTTGGCATTCTTGGGATATTTGCTGTTTTCTTAGTAGCCTTTCTAGTCTGTGACAGCTATGGGCACATTTCTGAGAGTCTGGTCTTCACTGTGTGGGCTTTGAGGTTTAAATTACATTTCATACCCTAGCATACAGATTTGGTTGTTCTTGAGTTAAGCCCTTGAAAACTACTCATCACCTCTTCACCTTCACTTAAGGCTCCTGCTCCAAAGAGTGCCCTCGTTCCCGCTGGCCCCATCACCAAGTCTTCAGGCTCCAGGTTCCGGAACAGTGTGGAGGGGCTGAACCAGGAGATAGAGATCATCATTAAAGAGACGGGGGAGAAGGAAGAGCAGCTGGTTGTAAGTAGTCTTCACCCTCACAGCAGCCTTGCTGTGAGCTCCAGAGCTCTGAAACAAATCACTGTTTTGTTGGCTATATTTAAATTTGTTCTTATTAAGAAAATGAAATTTTCATTTGTTTAAAAAAAAAAAAAAACCACAAACACAAAACTGTGGCCATGAAAGTGATTGAAGGATTTTAATTTCTTTGTATTTCACAAAATGAACTGGCCTGACCTAGATTCAGATCTTCTAACAGAAACTGGCTTGGTTTTGTTTTGTTTTGTAGAAAATACCAGATGGGAGCCAGGCCTATGCCTTTCAGGAGGCAAGCAGATGAATTTCTGTGAGTTCAAGGCCAGCCTGGTCTACAAATCAAGTCCAGGACGGCCAGGGCTACACGGAGAGAAACTCTGTCTTGAAAAAACAAAACAAAAAAGAAGGAAAGAAGGAAAATAAATATCAGATGGGCAATATCCTCCTCCTTCGTTATAAATGCATATAACAAGTGCGATTAGTTCTGTGGGGAGTGGGGCAGTTAGAGCAGCAGATTGTTTCTGAAGAGGAGCCCGACTGCTCCATGTTTGTCATGGTGACTTGATTTGAATTGACGTGCATCTTCATAAAGTGCGCTTAGAAACGCTCTATGAATCAGTGGAAGTTTCTTTATCTCAGCCTCTGTCCTTGTGTGAGGGGAAAATTAGTTTGGAGAAATAATTGACAGATATGTGAAATTCTCTCCCTGAGTGTGAAGACAGGTGTGCTAGCTGGCCTGTGATCCCAGTTACTCTGGTCTCCAGTTTGAAGCTGGTTTATATAACTGAAATCCAATCTCAAACAAACAAACAAAAGATAAGAGCTTGGTTTAGCTGTTTTGTTTGGTTTTGGTTTTGGAGCCAGGGTTTCTCTGTGTAGCCCTGGCTGTCCTGGGTTCATTTTGTAGACCAGGCTGGCCTCACACTCAAAGAAATCGCCTGCTTCTGCCTCCTGAGCGCTGGGATTAAAGGCGTGCGCTACCATTCTTGGCTTGGTTTAACTTTGAGAACACACAACTTTCCCATCCCTGTCTTCCATTCTACAGGATAGATAGAGTATGCTTTCCCTGACTAATCAAAGCTAAGGAAATCAAAGTTGTAGAGGGAGCTGACTTGTCTGCGAAGTGAGCTTTCATACGTGTCCCCTTGATTCTACTCTATAATTAGAACTGCTGTGATCAGCCTTTCACACATCAGGAAGAGTTGTTTGAGAAAAAACAGAAACTTTGAGGAGGAATGGGCATGAGGGCACAGGAATCAAGGGCCATCTGGATGTCACTAATACCACTTTACCTTGCCTCTTCTAGGAACCGTGTGTGTGTGTGTGTGTGTGTGTGTGTGTGTGTGTGTAATAATTTTATAAATAACAGTAAATTGTATCATTCAGTGCAGTACAGTAGGAGAAGTGTGGATACTTGCTTGTTTGCTATGTAGCCCAGCTGCCCTGGAAATCAGAATCCTTCTGTGTCGGCCTCGCAAGTTTTAGGAATACAAATTTGTGACACCATGCCAGGTTTAGAATTTGATTTGTGAGTTTCTGGCCACACAGGAATGTTGACATTGGGTACACTGCTAGTAAATTTCAAAATCAATGGTGTAAGCATCTATTTTTAAAATTTTGTAACAGCCACAGGATATTCCAGATGGTCATCGTGCGCCTCCGCCCCTTGCACAGAGAAGCAGCAGCACTCGCAGCATTGACACACAGACGCCTGGGGGCGTGGAGAAGGGGAGCAACAACAGCAGCCGCTCTCAGTCTGTGTCCCCCACGTCCTTCCTCACCATCTCCAACGAGGGCAGCGAGGAGAGTCCCTGCTCAGCTGATGACCTGCTTGCAGATCCCAGAGATAAAGGTACCGAGGGCGGAGTTGATCACTGGGTGATGATGGCATGCCTCCTGTTCCTTCTGTTTGTTTTCTGTGGGACACACACGTTAGAGGAATGGGGTCAGAGCAGCAGGTCACAGGAGCTGGAGCACAGTACAGCTTTGCTGAGGTATTCTGATGGTGTCTGCTTAAGTGGGTGCATGGGCTTTCATTTGAATGTTTTATTTCCCAGCGCTTGTGACTAGAATGGTGGTTTTCAACCTTCCTAATGCTGTGACCCTTTTATATAGTTTCTCATGTTGTGGTGACCCCCCAACCATAAAATTGTTTTTGTCATTACTTCATATCTATAATGGTGCTGTTATGAATCATAATGTAAATATTTTTGGAGATACAGGTTTGCCAGAGGGGTTGCGATCCACAAGTGAGAACACTAGACTGATTATTTTTTCTAAAAAGCACTTTGTTTTAGTTCATTTGACTAGTTGGAACTTTATTTTAAGTACTTGTTTACTTATTTATTTACTTATTTACTTACTATGTATACAGCGCTCTACCTGCGTGTACTCCTGCAGGCCAGAAGAGGGCGCCAGACCACATTACAGATGGTTGTGAGCCACTATGTGGGTGCTGGGAATTGAACTCAGGACCTCTGGAAGAGCAGACAGTACTCTTAACTTCTGAACTATTTCTCTAGCCTGACTAGTTGGGATTTTATTACTTTAATATTTTCAATTAAATGTGAAGCCTTCAATTTAGTGTTGTTTAGGATACTTCTAAAACAAAGCTTACCACTTATCTCAAAGAAAAATGAGTGTTCAGAGGCAAACCTTCAGTCAAAGGTTGGAGGGTACTGAGGCTGGAAGGATAGCTAGTGGGTAAGAGTGCTTGTTGCTCTTGCAGAAGACCACAGTTCAGTTCCCAGCACCCACCCACCCATCAGCTGGTTCTTATCCTTCTGTAACTAGTTGCAGGAGACCCTTGGGTTTTCTGCAGGTATTGCATGCATGTAGGTGCACATAGAAACAAGTGGGCAGACACATACTTGTGAAAAAAATTTTTAAGGTTTTTTAAAGGTTGGAGGTACTAACAGAGTAAAAATTAGCCTAAAGTCAGAAGCAGTATGAATATTAAATACAAAATCTTACCTTTTAAAAGAAAAACAATAATTTTTGTTTTGTTTTGTTTTGAAGACAGGGTTTCCTCTGTGTATCCCTGGCTATCCTGGACTCACTTAATAGACCAGGCTGACCTTGAACTCACAACTCTCTGTCTGCCTCTGCCTCCCAGAATGCTGAGATTTCAGGCATCTGAACCCCTTCCCACCCATGCTCATGGCACTAATCATAGTTCTTGTATGTACTTACAAACAATGATGTAGCCAGTTGTGCTGGTGCATGCTTTTCATCCCAGCAGCACTCAGGAGGCAGAGGCAGTGGATCTCTATGAGTTCAAAGCCAGCCTGGGCTACAAAGCGAGTCCAGGACAGCCAGGCTACAGTTTAAGTTCTAAATCACACTGTGAAAGAGAACAAACTCCCCAAAGTTGTCTTCTTATTCCCGTATGCGTGTTGTAGCATGTGCGTGCCTACACACTAATAGTAAGCAAAGTTATTTTAAAAGAGTAACAAAAACTTGAGGGCTGTGTGTGATGGTAGCACAAGCCTGTCTGAATTCAGGGGCCAGACAGGGCTGCATAGTTAGATCCTGTCTCAAAAACACTTTGAAAAAATAAGGTGGTGTAGCACACGCCTTTAATCCCAGCACTCGGGAGGCAGAGGCAGGCGGATCTCTGAATTCGAGGCCAGCCTGGTCTACAGAGTGAGTCCAGGACAGCCAGGACCGTCACATAGAGAAACTCTGTCTCGGAAAAGAAAATAGCTGCTAAAACCTGTTGATTTCTTATCCCTTCAGTTTTCCCTGGCTGTATGAATTGTGTAATTTTGCTTTTTTGATGCTTTTGATTTTTAGAAAGGAATGACTGATGGCTTGTGTCAACCTTTTTCATTAAGAAACAGGGTCACAACAGTACTTTCAGTAAGGAATTTATAGTTTAGTGACAGATTGAAAATTTTAGTACAGTTAGATAACATACCAAAAAATTTAAATTACTGTAGTATGAACTGAGGACAATAACACTGAACAGACGTTAAGAGTAGTGAGATGTCCCCACCACTGGGGTGAGTTTGGAAAGATTTGAGAAGCTTTGAAGTAAGCTTGGAGAGCATTTTGTAAACTGAGTAGAATTTAGTTCTTGTAGGTTATGGAAGCTTGTGGGCAGACGGGAGTGTTTGGTGTGTATAGCAGCTTTGACCTAAAGTAGAGATCCGAAAGAGGAACAGCAAGAAGAGATTGGGGAATTTGCAGGGCAGGCCAAAAGTTAATAGCAAGCAGCCACTGAAGAACATTTTAAATACATCTGTTGAGGAAAACAGACGTTGTTTGAGGGTGTTTGCCGAGTACTGAGCATATAAATAAGGTAGTATGTGTTCAGTCTGAGCAGTAAGGGTCTAAGGTCTAAGCTAGGCTAATTCTAAGGAGAAAAGAAACAAAGGTATTTTATTTATACATTTAGTTTTTCTTAAAGCTAAGAATGTGGTAGCTATTAGGGTGATGTTAATGAAGAAAGCACTCTCCCTGCCTTCAAGTAGTTTTGTGCAGAAATCCAAGAATATTTATGGTGGGTTGATGCATTTTATAATAGTATTTTTAGTAATCTAATGCTATTTCTTACAGAGAATGGAAACAACTCTCCTTTACCAAAATACGCAACTTCACCCAAACCTAATAACAGTTACATGTTCAAAAGGGAGCCTCCGGAGGGCTGTGAAAGGGTCAAGGTCTTTGAGGAATGCTCGTAAGTATCCCTCCTGAACACAGCGTTAAGTTAGACAAGTCGGAAGAGCAGTACGGCAATGCAGGATATCTGATCCCCTGTGAACCCCAGGATTGTGAACTGTAAAATACTGTTCCTTGTTTGGTGTGGCTCCCCACCGCCCCCAACACACACCTTTAATCCAAGAACTTTATGCTTATCGTAAACAGGTGGTTGTGGTGTGGCTGAGCCCTAGCACACACCTTTATCCAAGAGCTGTCTGTACACAGGATTTAATAAAGTTAATCCCAAGTCAAGAGGTGGAGCAAGAAACCAGCTGACAGGGAGTAAACAGAAAGGAGGGACATTGAGTTGAGGGTATTTAAAACTGTGGAGGAGAAGGGGCTTTTGGCCTTTTCCTTCTGGGATGTGAACTGAGTAGGAAGGCCAGCTGGGTGCTTTCTCTGCCTCTGAACTAGCAGGTTTCCACTCCAGCATCTCGCACTTGAGTCTTGATTGGGATTTTCTTTCTGTAAAACAACAGTGCAGTGATTACCTAGGGATCTCCACTCAGATTATATAACTGATAACTATTTTGCAGTGGTTTTGTTTGTTTTTTGTTTGATTGTGTTTGTTTTTCAAGACAAGGTTTTGCATGTCACCCACATTTGGGGAGATCAAAGGACACTTTCTTCGTTTTGTTTTGTTTTTCGAGACAGGGTTTCTCTGTGTGTATCCCTGGATGTCCTGGACTCTCTGTCTTTGTAAGAGGTGCCACCTGCCTCTGCCTCCTGAGTGCTGGGGCTAAAGGCATGCACAAAGGACACTCTCTGGGAGTTCGGGTTCCCTCTTACATGTGGGTCCTATGGGTTGGGCTCAGGCTGTCAGGCTTGGCTGAGCCATCTCACCAGCCTCCCTAGAGCATCTTCTGCTTCTGCATCTGTAGTCATCAAGTTCACATGGTCGGGGTAGCATCTTAAGGTGAAGCACAGATTTCACCCAGTGTGGCTCTTTTTCCCAAAGACCTCGTCATCCTTGGGGTTTGCCTACTTTTTTTGGTCTCTAGTAATTTCACCCTTTTGGGGGGGGCGTTGTTTGCTTCTATTTTTTGTTTTTCAAGACAGAGTTTCTCTGTGTAGCCTTGGCTGTCCTGGACTCCCTTTGTAGACCAGGGTGGCCTCCAACTCACAAAGATCCACCTGCCTCTGACTCCTTAGTGCTGGGATTAAAGGTGTGCGCCATCACACCCAGCAGTTTCACACTTTTAAAATATTGCCAGTACACTTTAGGCTCAGTCAAACAACTGAGAAGATAATTTAAGCAGTGGCAGATTTGTGTGTGTGTGTGTACTGAGGAAATTAAACGAAGGGCTTTCTTCACACATGCTACATAAGCAGTCTACTGATAGACTAGCCCCCTAGTTCCTAGAAGCAAAATTTAATTTATTAATAATTTTTTACTTATGTGAGTGTTATGTCTGCACCATTTGGGTGCTAGGTGCCCACAGAGGCCAGAAGGAACAGGTTTGGACCCTATGGAACTTGAATCATAAAAAGTTGTGAGCTAGCATATGGGTGCTGGGAATTGAGCTTGTGTCCTCTGTAATAGCAGCCAGTGCTCATAATGTCTTAGCCATCCTTCCAGACCCAAGAAGTAGAATTTTAAACTAATAGCTCTTGTTATTTGGCTCTGTTTCCCATTTCTGCTGTTTTGCTTAGAATGTAGGGTTTTCATTATGTGTCTCCTTACTTTGTAAGTGATGTCTTCAGGGTTTTGTGTGTGTGTGTGGACGCGCGCACTCGCGCGTGCGTGCAGTTGAACATTACTTGGAAATATGATGATAGTATTTAGGCCTTAACCTTAGACTCTTGGGGTATTTCTTGCCTTGGGGATCAAATCCAGACCTTGGGTATGCCTAGCAAGCAGTTTCCCACTGAGCTGTGCCCCTAGCTCCTTTTTGCTTTGCTTTGCCTGCCTGCCTTCCTTCCTTCCTTCCTTCCTTCCTTCCTTCCTTCCTTCCTTCCTACCTTTCTTCCTTCCTTCTTTCTGAGACATAGTCTTACTTTGTAGCACTTGGTGGCCTTGAATCACAGAGGCGGACCTGCCTGTGCTTCTTCCAAGTGTTGGGGCAAAAGGTGTGTGCGACCACACCCAGAGCATCTTCTGTTTTCTTTTAGTGAAGCCTAAAGTACCCTATGGAGATAGCCCTTCCTGTTTCACTCAGTTTGCCTTACCTTCTCATGAACGTCTTGGAGTGAGCTGGGACACGCTTCCTTTGGTTTCTGCTGTGCTCCCTGCCATTGGTGCTTTAAATTCTAAATAGCCTGCTGCTCAGAGAGCATGGTCTCTAGGTGGGCTTGGTTCTGCACTAGCGGGCACCAGCTGTTGTTGCTGCCTGCTTCTATGCAGGCATTGAAAACTGTTGTTTTAGCAACTGCTTGTTGCAGGATTTTTACCTTGTCAGCTGTGAGATTAAGCAATGGCTGCTGAGGGCCAGAGCTTCTGCAGATCTGTTCTTGGCCTCTGAATCACAGTCACCTAGGGAGTCACCAAAACTGCAGCTTCTATCTTCTCCGGGTCTAATCAATCAGTGTGTGGAGATAGGATGAGTTCGGACTCTTTACTAAGTTCCTTAATTAGTGCTCCATTTGACAAATGCTGGTTCCTGTGAAGAGACAGCAGGACCAAAAGCATCTAATAGGGATCTGGCTTACAGTTTCAGAGGTATAGTCCGTTATCATCACGTGGAGAGCATGGGGGCATGCGTGGTCCTAGAGCTACATCAGACAGAGACTGAGACAGGCAGACACAGAGCTGGGTGTGGGCTTCTGAAATGTCAAACAAAGTCACACCTCCTAATCCTTTTAATCATAGCAAAGAGTTCCACTCCCTGGTGACTAAGCGTTTAAACATACGAGTCAATGAGAACCATTCTTTTTTTTTTTTTTCCCCCCTTAAAAGATTTATTTATTTATTTATTTATTTTTATGTATTAGGCACTTTATCTGCATGTACACCTACATGCCAGAAGAGGGCATCAGATCACATTATAGATGGTTGTGAGCTTAAGTGTGCCGAGCATGGTGGCTCATGCCTTTAATCCCAACAGAGGCTGGCGGATCTGTGAGTTCAAGCCCAGCCTGGTCTACAAAAGCGAGTCCAGGACAGCCAGGGCTATTACACAGAGAAACCCTGTCTCGAAAAAACAAAACAAACAACAACAACAGAAATTGTTTAAGTACATAGAGATGGTTGTATTTTCCTTTAGAAAGGATTTTTTAATATTTCATACATGGAGATGGTTGTGGTGGCTCACAAAAGTAATCCTAGCACTCAGGAGCCAGAGGTAGCAGATCTCTGTGAATTCGTGTCCAGCTTAGTCTACAAAGACAGTCCAGAACAGCCAGGACTCTGTGTAACAGAGAAACCCTGTCTTGAAAAACCAAAAAATAAAAATTTGATGCATGGGTTCATGTCTTTTGTGTGTTCTGTTAGTTGGAGAGATCGGTCAGGACTCACTGTTTCGGTTACATCTATCACACTGTCCCCGTGGGGTGAGGTGGCCAGTATATGGTAAATAAAAGGTCAATTCCACTGATCCCATGGTTTTGTTTGGTCATTTTTATTCTGAAAGGAGCAACAGTTACTCAGGGTCTCTGATGACTCAGAATGATGACTGGGATTCTCAAGGGTACTTTAGGATCTTTAGCTTCTGCATTTTCTTGTTCTTTTACAATTTGTTTTATATTTTATATTTGAGATAATACATTATTTCCCCCTTCCCTTTCCTCCCTTTAAACCCTTTTCTACATCTCTCACAGCTCCTCCTCTCATTAACTGTCCCTCATTATGTATGTGTATAGATTCTTACACACAAGCTGCTCACAGAGTATGTCCCCTGTGCTTGCAGGGCTGACCGGCTGAGGTTGGGTAGCCAACTCGTGAGCTTTTTCTTGAGGAGGATGCATTCCCTGCACTCAGCTTTCCTTAGTGTCCTGGAATTCTTTGTGTGGGGTTGGGCCTTTCTCCTGTGCGCTTTGGCATGCCTGTTAGTGCCATCTTTGTTCAGCTCATGCTTATATAGTAATATATATACCCACAGGCAGTAGGGCTAGAGCTTGTGGTGCTGTGAATAATGTTTGAGTTCTTTGAGGAACCTCCACACAGTTTCTTATGGCTACATTTGTTTACCTCCCCACCAGGCCTAGGTTAAAATCATGCAGGGCCTTCCTCTTGCTCAGCATTCCTTGTTTTCTTGGGAATAAATGTTCTGACTAGAGTAAAATAGAATCTCAATGTAGTTTTGATTGTCATTTCCATGACGGCTTTTAAATTTCTGTCATTTTTAAAATGTATTTTCTAGAATTAGAACTTTACAGAAGGGTGGGAATTTTGTTGTTGTTGTTGTTATGTTTTGTTTTCAGAATATTCTTTGACAACTTGATACTGTGAGCAGTGTGTGTTGATCATACCCACCCCACCTCGGGCACCCCAGCGCTGCCCCTTCTCCTTTTTTTAGAACTTTTTTTTTTTTTAAATAAAAGTTTCATCTTCAGGAAGCACATATCTTACTTAACCATTTATTTCTTTTAAACTAGAGATAGCACAAACATCCCTAGCCCTGTCTTAAGTAGCTTTAAATAAGGTAACATCAGGCAAGTAAATTAATGACAGGCCCAGCCCTTTCTACTAGGGATATGGCTCATGCTTACCAATGTGAATGAAGCTCTGGTTAAGTCTTAGCACTCTGTAAGACCGGCACAATACCCAAACCTATGATCCCAACACTTGGGGAAGCAGAGGCAGGTGGATCTCTGTGAGTTCAAGGCTAACCTGGTCTACAAAGCATGTCCAGGACTACACAAGGACTACACAGAGAAACCCTGTCTCGGGAGCGGGGGAGGCAGGATTGACTGTGGTTCTATTCATAAAATACCCAGGTGCATTTGTGACAGTGCTAGTTCTTGACCTGTTATTTCCATTGGTTAAATACTGTGCTTCTCTCTGTTCTTTGGCTGTACTGCCCCGTGTCTTTGGGGAATGTTCAGTGTCAGTCAGTGGAGTCAACTTTGAGGACTGAAATATAACTCGTTGGTTAAGGTCCCTGGGTGTTTTCTAAAAGGAAGAATGTCAGCTCAGGATACCCCAAGACCAAGTTCTCAGCACAAAGAAGAGTTATTTGCCCCAGAGGGACAAAGAGCAGGGAATACACAGAATACAAGACAAAGACAGGAGATAGAGGATGAGGGAGAAGAGGAAAGGAACAAGGGAGGGGGGAGGGGCATTTGTGCTGGAGTGGGGACAGAGGACTGCCTCTGGATAGAGAGGCAGATGTGGCACATAGGCCAGTGACAGTTTATAAACATAAAAAGAAACCCCATTTTAGGATGAAGTGTTTAATTTTTTTTAAAAGATGTATTTATTTGTATGTTTGCTTATTGTGTATACAGTGCTGCCTGCATGGACACCTGAGGCCAGAAGAGGGCACTATATCTCATTATAGATGGTTGTGAACCACCATGTGGTTGCTGGGAATTGAACTCAGGACCTTTGGAAGAGCAATTGGTATTCTTCTGAGCCATCTCTCCAGTCCCCGGGGTGTTTAATTTTAATTGGCCATATTAATTAGATGAGCCACAGGGACTTTTGATTGCTGGACTTCAATGCTTTGATAGCTGGACTTTGGTGGTCAGCTTCGGGATGAGGAAGTGGCCAAATAAGGGAAAAGACCTTGGTGGTGGCTAGTTTTAGGAATGTAATCTAATAGGTTTTTTGTTTGTTTGTTTGTTTGCTTTGGATTTGGTTTTTCGAGACAAGGTTTCTGTGTGCAACACCAGGCTGTCCTCGAGCTCAGAGATCTGCCTGCCTCTGCCTCCCTGAGTGCTGGGATTACGGGCGTGTGCCACTGCGCCCAGCCAGTCATAATAGTTTCTCGGAAGGCAGAGGGAATGAGGAGAAGAGCAGGGCCTGCCAGAGCCATACTTATCACCAGAGCCCTTTCAGGTTCCATTCCCAACATCAAAAACTTGAAGCAACCCCACAAGCTCTTGATTATTTGTTTGAATTTCACATTTAACTTTTGTTTTTCTGAAAATCTGTGTAATTGGCTTAGAAGGATACCTAAGAAATTTTTAATTGTATTTGAAAAAACCGGGTGTGGAAGTGGATGCTGTAAGCTCAGCACTGTAGAGGCAGAGGCAAGTGAGTCTCTGTGAGTTCAAGGTCAGTGTGGTGTACATAGCAAGTTCCAGAACAACCAGGGCTGCATGGTAAGATCCTTTCTCAAAGAAAACATAACAAAAAGACCCCAAAATCTAACAAGCAAAAAAGAATACCTGAAAGCCATTGGGCTGGAGAGGTGGCTCAGCGGTTAAGAGCCCTGTCTGTTCTTCCAAAGGTTCTGAGTTCAATTCCCAGCAACCACATGGTGGCTCACAACCATCTATAATGAGATCTGGTGCCCTCTTCTGGTGTGCAGGTGTATATGCAGACAGAACACTGTATACATAATAAATAAATCAAAAAGAAAGAAAGAAAACCATTGCTTATCAAGGCATAGTCCTGTAGGGGTGGAATTTAGCAAAAACAAAACCAGACGCTTTATATAGTTGATTTCTTAATCTTCTGCCTTATAATCTTGAAAAACTCATCTTGGAAAGCATTTGCCTCTATGCATGTGGGTTTTCCTTTGCTTTAGAAAATCCGTATTCCTGTTGGCTATCTTGTAGAGCCTGTTAAAATTCAGCCATGTAGCTGGGCGTGGTGGCACACGCCTTTAATCCAAGCACTTGGGAGGCAGAGGTAGGAGGATCTCTGTGAGTTCTAGGACAGCCAAGGCTACACAGAGAAACCCTGTCTTCCCCCCCCAACCCCCCCAAAAAAAGCTGTGGCTGTGTCAGCCTGAACCTAGGCTTGGTCACAAGGCTCTTGAAGGGAATGCCTGGCAACACTGAATCAGATGTCTGATAGCATTTTGGTGACATAGCTTCAGTTGTAATCCTTTTATAGTATCTCTCATGTACTGTTTATTTATTTATTTATTTACTTTTGAGACAGGGTTTCTCTGTGTAGCCCTGGCTGTCCTAGACTCACTTTGTAGACCAGGCTGGCCTTGAACTCACAGCGATCTGCCTGCCTCTGCCTCTTGAGTGCTGGGATTAAAGGCATGTGCCACCGTGCCCAGCCCTTACCTTTTTTTTTCAATGATAGGTTTATATCCAGTATTAAGTGACTTACAGTACTGTGTTGTCTGTTTTGTATCCAGGCCAAAACAACTTCATGAGATTCCAGCCTTTTACTGTCCTGACAAAAATAAGGTGAATTTCATTCCTAAAAGTGGCTCTGCTTTCTGCCTCGTGAGTATCCTCAAGCCACTTCTCCCCACACCAGAGCTAACCCTCAAGGGCTCTGCTCACAGCCTGACCGTCAGCACTGGCATGACCACCACCTTGCTCCAGCCCATCTCCATGGCCTCCCTGTCTACAAACACAGAGCAAGAGCGTGTGTCTCGAGGAACCAGCACAGTCCTGCCGTCCACCTCCCTCCATGCACCGCCAGAACCCATTGAGGAAGCTGAAGGATAGGGCCCAGGTCATGTGCTGCGGGTCCTGGAGCTGAGAACCCTGCAGATCACGTGACTGTGGTGGTATGGTGTCCTCCTGGTCGGCCGCGAAGTGCTTTGGCTGATGTATGACATGAGGCTGCTGGAAGAACGCGTCCCCTGTGAGTGCTCTGCCCTGCGCATGAAGGCCACGACAGTGCTTCACCCACTAGGCCTTGAAGCACTGGCTGCAACATGAAAAGTCTCTTCTTTGCTTTTGGAGGAACAAAATTACATTTTCATTTGTTTTCAAATTAGACTTACACACAAAACCTGATCCCTGCAAACATGATTTCTGAAGGGAGATGTGATTGATGCTGCAAGAAAACCATCTTTTATATGAAAATGACTATTTTATAATACCAATGTTACATTTTCTGAAAGTAGCAAGCAGGATGTTCAAACGATCCTTTGGTGGCCTCTGTTTCCTGTTTCCCTTTTCTAGATATTGCTTTTCTTGGCTGTTTTCAGCTTTGGGACCAAAGGGATTGTTGACATTTCCCCAGCAATGTCAATCTCATGACTATGTTCTTCTCCCAAGTAAGAATTGATAGGTAAATGCATTGAACCAAGTATAGATAAAAGGTAAAAAGCAATATTCGTACATTATGTGATTTATGTTTCTTGATGTCAAAAGTTTGTGATTTGGGTGAAGTATTTGTAAAACTGTTTTCTGAACTACTCCTGTTCACCTTTCACCGTGGGCTCAGTTACAGTCTGAAGACAGGTTGCTTTAACACGAGAACTTGGTTTAACAGTCAGTGAGCCAAAAGAAACTCTGAAGTGTGGATTGTTAGCTAGGAGTGTGGCGCGCTATGGTTTTCTGTGAACTGTGTGTCACGTGGTTACTCTCCCTCGCCGGGTGTCATTCTACCTTTAATCATCACTGTATCATAGCCCCCAGAGACCCTGAAATGGCTGTGCATGGATTTCCTCTTCTGCTTTTGTGGTGGTGTTGTCTTGTGGACTTGGTCAGGGTTCGTAGTTTGCCAGGAGTGTGAATCCATTGAGTAGCAATTGGGAGCTGCAGAATCTTGAGGACTGACTTTCTTTATCGGTTGGCGCTGAGATTTGCTGCATATAGATTTTGCTAGTTTCTTCTCCAACATTCCATACACTGGGGGAAACGGTAAGAGGTTTGGAACTTAAACAACAGGTACCTTTGGATTTAACTATACAGTTTTGGATTTGGGCTCATCTGGTAACCATGGCCATTGTCACATTACAGTATTTCATTTCTAGGTGTGCTATAATAAAATTAAGGAGCCACTCTTTAGAAATAAACTCCATCAGTGTTGGTAAAGCATTGTTTTAATACATGCTAACTTAACGCTGGTACATACAGCAGGCAGACGGTTTAAACCCTTTTTCAGAGGGCCACCATTTTGAAGGCTAATTCCATCCACCGGTCGGTCCAGGCGGTCCATCAAGGGTACATCTCCTGTGTGCTGTTTGTTACCTAGACTGCCTAGCAATTTAAAGTAGTCCCTACTTCATTTTAAATGAGGGTAATTTAGGCTAATTGGATACATTCGAACATCTAAGAGAATCTATCAGTTTTTGGTTGGGAAGACTGATAAATTTTGGTATGTTTGCAACCCAAAGCTTAATTCTTGGGAACTGGTAAATCGTAGCTTCTAAGTCCATGTAGACTTTTTGGTTGGTGATTGGGTTTTGTTTCTCAGTTTTGGGTTTGTTTAGTTTTTTTGTTTGTTTGTTTTGTTTTTGTTTTTTTTTTGTTTTTTGTATGTTGATGCCTTTTGACTTTGCTTTTTTTACTAGTTTCAGAAGTGTGAAGAAAGGCAATGGCCGTCCTTTGAGTTGCTCGGAAGGGAGAAGGAGGCATCTAAAAGCAGGGGTTCCTGGTTGGTTGTTGGTGAGAAGGCTCTGCGTAGCCCTGGCTGGCCTGGGACTCGTGATGTAGACCAGGCGGGCCTGGGACTCAAGAGATCCACCTGCCTCTGTTTCCCAAGCTCTGGGATTTAAGGTGTGCGCCACCACACCTTGCTTGTTGTCTTCTTTTTAACCCTGTGGGTTTCCACTCCCAACTTGAATTCTATTGTATTTATGTTGTTTTCCCTTTGTCGTACACCACCTCCCTCTGGCTTTACAAGTAGAGTCACTCTGTCACAGATCTTCCCTGTCCTGTGACTCTTGTTTGGCATCTTTGAAGTAACGCAGAGATAGGGACAAATTTCAGGTCAGCATCTGCTCCTAGAAATAGAACTTTAGTCTGAGGTTTGACTGGAAGATGTGAATTTGCAAATAAATGAATTGTATGGTGACCAAACACTTTGAGTTTTGGAGAAATAGAGCCTGAACTCTTAACTGCCAGGGCCAAAGGGCTAATTTTTTAAGTATATGAGCTTTATTGCAGTCTTAAAATATATTAACCATAGGTCCACCGAGCTGTTTTTATTTAACTCTTTAATTCCCAGGTGGTTGGTTTTAAAAATGGTCTACTCTCAGTAGAGTAGGTATGATTGCGTTGACAAACCATAATCCATAATTACGGTTATTCTGTAGAAAGTGTACAGTGGTAGAGTAGCTTCAATAGAAATACAGGTTGGGTATTTTTGTTGTTTGATTTTTGTTTTTTGTGTTTTGTTGTTTGTTTCTCCCAGTGCTGGGGGTCAAACCCAGGGCCTCTGTGCAAGTGCTCTGTCACTGGCTTCTTTTCCCCAGTCCCTAATTTAAATTTTTAATTAAAAGAATTTTCTTCATTGTAGTGAAAGTGGGTGGAGTGTATTTTTTGGCCAAAGGAGCTGTTCTGCTAGATACTTGTTTGTCTTAGTCATTCTTTCCCCTTAAGCGATGTCTTTCCTGCGGTGATAAACTGTAAGCTTATTGCTTCTGCTACGGTAAGTCTGCTGCTTATCATTGCTTTATGGACAGTTGTGTTTAAAAAAAAATAGTTTTGCTTTGGTTAAATATGGTGTGGATGTCAAAATTCTTTGTATACCAGAGTCTTTGTTTTGTTTACAGTGTTTCCTAGACCTAGGACCATAACCAGGTCTGCCTCTCAGAATATACTGTTGCTGACTGACTGGGTGTACCTGGCAACAGGAAAAGGCTCCTTTTTATTTTTATTTTTTGTGTTTTGATTTAGGAAGCAGTTGGCTTTTCCTAGAAGGTCTTTTTAAAAAATGGCAGAATGTATAGCTTTCTCTGTGTCTGGGATTCAAACCGAGATGCTATGGTTTTCTTTCAAGGAAAGTAAAGTGTGTCACTACTAAATTTGTAAAGTTGAGATTCATTCCTTAGCATTGGGTTTAGGGTGTGTCAAAACTGGACCAATGGAAGTGCTGATTTGCAAAATAAAGCCAAGATACTTAACTCTGCACTTTAAGGCTCCTGGTTACTGTGCCCTCATCAGCGACCTGCTGAGTGGCTCTGGACAGTATTTTGTTTATACAGTCCTGTTGGAGATATATAATTTATGTTTTTTAAACTCTGCATCTTTGTCTCTGTTGATGTAAATCTTTTTTAATGCAATTTTTTAAAGTTATAACAAAATTCTCCCCCCAAGACAGCATTTCCAGCGATGATCAGTATTGTTGTAGACTGTGTCCCTGCACCTGAGCACTTACTGCTGTGTCACAGGGAATAGGACTTCCTATGCTCAAATAAAGTCTGTTGTTCTTGAGGTTTTTCCTGTGTATTTTTATGAATATTACTGCAGATTGAACTTTCGTTTATTTTTGGGCATTTCCAGCCTGATGTAGCATATGAATAGTATATTCTTCCCCACAAGTTGGTAGATAGATACACTCACACAAGGCTGTTCTCTGCTGCCCCTGGCTGCCCTAGAACTGGATGTAGCCGGTCCTTGTGGTGGACTGGTGGACAGAAAGAGCACACTGGCAGGCTTCACTCAGAAGCAGTCCACGAATGCAGTCTGCTTTTGTAGATTAAGTAGCTGGAGAAGTGAGTGCTCTGTGGAACATGGAGATGACTGTTGCAAGATTGTGTGGTCTCGGGATGTTGAGTCTGTGTGGAATAGAGCCGGGCCAGGTCAGCCTTAAAGCTTATATTTCTGATATAGGAATGGTGGCACGCACCACAATCCTGGCACCTGGAAGACTGATACAGGAGGATTACAAATTCATGGCCAGCCTGGGCTATGTTGTGAGAGTGTTTGAAAAGATAAATAAGGGGTTGAGGATTTAGCTCAGTGGTAGAGCGGAAGGCCCTGGGTTCGGTCCTCAGCTCTGGAAGGGGAAAAAAAAAAAAAGATAAATAAGCTGGAGACATAGTGACTGTTAGAAGCACTGAGTTCCGTTCCCAGCCCCACATGGTTTGCTCCCAGCCGCACTAAAGCTTCATAAACCTGTTAGTGACTGCTTACTAAATGTTCCTTTCTGCCAGCAGCGGTAACACACACCTTTAAATCCCAGCACTCAGGAGACAGAGGCAGGTGGATCTTTGAGTTCAAGGCCAGCCTGGTCAACAGATGGAGTTCCTGGACATCCAGGGCCACAGAGTGAGACCTGTCTCAAAACAAGAAGATAAATAAATACAGAACTCTGTGTCTGTGTGTGTGCATGTATGTTGTTGCAAATTGAACCCTGGATCTTGCACATAACACACACACACACACACACACACACACACACACACACACACACAC
>OU015743.1:45849442-45864323 GCA_907169655.1 Acomys percivali | reverse complement strand
GAAGAAGAAGAAGAAGAAGAAGAAGAAGAAGAAGAAGAAGAAGAAGAAAAGAGAAAGAAAAGAAAAAAAATCTAGAAAATGGAAGATGTTAACTGATCTGAGAGCAATCAATAAAGTCATTCAGCTTACCGGTTCCTTACAACCTATATCCCTTCAACTTCTTTATTACCCTAAGGCATAATCTATTATATTAACTGATTTAAAGGATTGCTTTCCCACCATCTCTTTGTGTGAGCAAGATAGAGAAAAATTTGCTTTCATAATGCCTACTTATAATAAATCTCAACCTATTATAAGGTACCATTGGAGGGTCTTGCCACAAGGAATGTTAAAGAGTCCTACCTTGTGCCAATATTTTGTATAACAGCCATTAGAAATTATTTGTAAACAGTTTCCTCAATCTATAATTTTATCATTATATGGATAATATCTTGCTGGCTGATTTAGATGCAGATACCTTATAAAAAAGGTTTGATGAAGTAATGAGAATTTTTGCCTTGTTAGGGACTACAAATTGCTCCTGAAAAAACACAAAGAGGAGATTCTGTTAATTGTCTAGGATAAGATAGGTCTACAGAAAATTGGACCACAGGAAGTCCAAATCAGGAGAGACCAATTGTAAACTCTCAAAAATTGTTGGGATATTAATTGGCTAAGGTCCATAATTGGATTAACTACTCAATCCTTCAATCCTTAAAAGGTGATAAGGACTTAAATAGTCCAAGAAAATTGTCAGCTGAGGCTGACAGAGAATTGGCTGTGGTAGAAAATAAATTATAGGATGCACACGTGGCTCACTTAGATCCAAAGCTTGACTGTGTTTTAGTTATTTTGCCTTCTACTCATTCTCCCACAGGAATTCTTATGCAGAGAAGATACTATCTTATGGTGGAAATTTTTATGATCCAAGACCTAAGGAGAAAAGGTTTCTGAATGGGTTCTAAAAGGAAAAATGAGACTTCATCAATTAGTAGGAATAGACCCAGCAGAAATTATAGTCCCTTTTACTAATGTTGAAATTACTTCATTATGGCCATAAAATAAACATTGGCAAAGGACTTGCAGTGTTATTTTTGGAGAAATTAACGACAAATTCCCCAAAAGCAAGAGACTTCAGTTTATAAAAAGAACTAATTGGATTTTCCCTCATATAGTAAAAGAGACAGAAATTTCTGGAGCCCCTACATTCTATACCGATGCAAATAAGTCAGGAAGGTAGGTTATAAGTCAGGAAAAATAAGTGGCTAAATTCAAAAATCAGCCACAGGGCCTGGTGGCACACACCTGTAATCCTAGCACTCATGAGGCAGAGGCAGGTGGACCTCAGAGTTTGAAGCCAGCCTAGTCTTCAAAGTGAGTCCAGGACAGCCAAGGCTACACAGAGAAACCCTGTCTCAAAAAACAAAAAGAAAACATTCTTATGGTATTATGTGATTTTCCAGAATCTCTCAATATAGTTGCTGACTCACAATATGACAAAGAGTTGTTTTGCCTGTAGAAACTGCTGAACTTATTTTGGATGATTCAGAATTAACTTTGCTACAATAAATAATGAGAAACAGAAAGCATCCATTGTATATAACACATATCAGATCCCATATGGGCCCTCTAGTACAAGGTAATGATGAAATTTATCAGCTATTAATAGGAAATTTACTAGAAACTTCAGAATTTCATAAGAAACACCATGTTAAGAGCAAAGGTTTGAAGAAAGATTTTTCTATTACTTGGCAACAAGCCAAGGAAATGTACACAAAGAAACAAAATCTGTCAGAGGGTGGGCTTCATTTTGTGGAGTTTGGAAAATTAAAAGGATGTGCACTGTACTAGAGATACATATTCAGAATTTCAATGGGCAAATGCTTTCAGCTCTGAAAAGACTGGTTTTATAATTACACATTTATTAGAAGTGACCCAGCACATGTCTGCACAGCACTACAACGTAAGCATAGCACATTACAGCATAAAGCACATTATAGATACACCACAAACCCTACAGGACAGGCACTTGTAGAATGACCTAATTGTACTTTAAAAGAGCTTAAAGCCCTTTGGGGGCCTTAATGGGATTGGAGAGATGGCTCAGTGGTAAGAACGTCGTCTGCTCTTCCAAAGGATTTGGGTTTAATTCCCAGCAACCACATGGCAGCTAACAACTGTCTGTAACTCTAGTTCTAAGCGATCTGATACCCTCACACCAATGCATATAAAATAAAATTGAAAAAGAACGGGGTCCTGCCTCTAAAGGCAGTAGTTGCAAAGAGGAGACACTAACATGGCTTTTAAAAAAGGAGAGAAAGAGACAGTAAACAGGAAGTGGGTAACGAAGACCCCAAGAGATAATGTTTTTTACATAATGCTTTATTAAACTTTAATTTTTTGTTTTGTTTTGGTTTTTGGTTTTTCAAGACAGGGTTTCTGTGTGTAGCCCTGGCTGTCCTTGACTTGCTTTGCAGACCAGGCTGGCCTCGAACTCACAGCTATCTGCCTGCCTCTGCCTCCCAAGTGCTGGGATTAAAGGTGTGCACTATCACATCCAGCAACTTTAAATTTTAAAATGCTAATGAGTAGAAAACTGCTGATGAGAGACACTGGATTATGGAAAAAACTGTTGAACTAAACCAGCCTATTTTAAAGATGCCTTAACTTAAGAATGGAAGGCAGGAAATGTTTGCACTGGGGAAGAGGTTTTGCCTTTGTTTCCACAGGAGAAGAAAAGCTATGGATTCCTTCAACATTAATAAAGATTAGATTTGACCAGGGAAGACTTCCTGAAAATCTTGGCTGCAGAAATGAAGGAAGAAATAACGAACAACAACAAAACAGGTAACATGAATGCTGATCCTCTACTTGAGTCCTGCTCTGTGGCTGGCTGAGGCATGAAACTGTCTCTGCATGGCCAGTAAATCTTGCTGGCTACAGAGTCCTCCGGATCCCACGCCATCCCTCCATATGGCATGGATGGAGATTTATATGTTAATTGGTTATGCAGTCCGACTGACTTATAAAGACTTTCACCTGCTCAGACAAAGAGCAGAGAATCATCTTTGGCTGATTGGTGCACACTGAACATTCCGTACATGCAAAAATGTGTATCACCTTTAAAGTTCAGATGTCTCCAGAGTAAAACGACCAGACACCAAAGAAGAACAGGAGCCAGGTGATTGAGCCACACTGACTGTCTCAATAGCCCTGCTCTACCCCATCACAGACAATGGACAGCTAATGTGACAGCTCTTAGGGTTTGGACATTATCCCAGATTTCTTAGGAACCCCCAAAAAAGATACCATTGCCCCCAGACAGCAGGAAGCAATTTTAAGAGAATGATGCCCCATTCCCACGAGCTGGTCCTTTGTCGTCATTTAGGGGGCTTGGTCAGGGGGGAAACAAAGTAAAGGAGGTTCAGGGATTTCTGTTTCTCTTTCCTCCATGTTTCTTTCCTTTCTAGTGGAGGGGAGAAGAAATGAAAAGGAAAAAAGGAGGATACAGGAATGATAGGGGAAAAGGGTAGATTATTGAATTTACTTTTAAACTAAAGACATCAACAAGACATATTTTACACTGGTATGGATTTTGTATATTGATACAAAGTTAATATTATATTTTTGCTGGGTGTGGTGATGCACGTCTGTCATCCCAGCACTTGGATGACAGAGGCAGGCGGTCTCTGAGTTTGAGGGCAGCCTGGTCTACAAAGTGAGTACAGGACAGCCAAGGCTAACACAGAGAGACCCTGTCTCAAAAAAAAAAAAAAAAAAAAAAGATAATGAATACAAGTTAAGAGTCAATCAAACTTGTGGTCTTGTTAGGTACTACTTTAAATACAGAAATAAACTTTATTTAACCTCCTATAGATGTTTTCAAAGTTAATCAGACAGTAAATAGCTAGAAACAAAATTTGCCTATTCAGTATTACATAGATAGATAGTTGGTCTTCAAAAATCTCAGAGAACCCAGGCGGTGGTGGCACACACCTTTAATCCCAGTAATTGGGAGGCAGAGGCAAGTGGATCTCTGTGAGTTCAAGGCCAGCCTGGGCTACAAAGTGAGTTCTAGGACAGCCGGAGCTGTTACATAGAGAAACCCTGTCTAGAAAAAAACAAAACAAACAAACAAACTCTCAGAGATAGAGCTCTTTAAATGCCAGATTATGGCATTTAAAGCTGTTTTTATTAATAAAAGGCTTTTTTTTTTTTTTTTTTTTTTTTTGACGAGACATGCTCCTGGCAGCAACCCCATTCTACTTCAAGAAGATGATGAGCATCGAAGAACCTCCTTATGGAGTTTGCTTCAAATGTGACAAGCTGTCATCGGGCAAAAAAACAAAAACAAAAACAAAAAGCTGCCCTTGCCTCAGCTGCAGACTGCATGCTGTCCAAACTGTGGTCAAACAGTATGCGGGGAATTTGCCACATGTGCAGAAGCAGTGACCAACTGACCATGACCTGAAACTAAAGCTATGAGCCAAACCAGTGGAACGCTAACGAGCACATATGCAGGGAGGAGGGGAAAGGGGTCAGCATCTGGGCTGAAGGTAGGGCTAGCAGGGTGTCCAGCATGTGAAGGCCCTGGGTTCCACCTCAAGGAAGGAGAGAGACAGGGAAGAAGGAAGGGGGGGGGATGAGAAAATTTACAGTTTATCAGCAACTATAATAATAAATACTATGTAAGGATTACTAATGAGGGCTGGAGAGATGACTCAGAGGTTAAGAGCACTGCCTGCTCTTCCAAACGTCCTGAGTTCAATTCCCAGCCACTACATGGTGGCCCACAGCCATCTGTAATGAAATATGGTGCCCTCTTCTGGCTTGCAGGTGTACATGCAGACAAAACATTGTATACATAATAAATAAACAAATCTTTTTTAGAAAAGGATTACTAATGATTGAGATGTTGGTGAGCTTTACCCATAATCCTAGTTCTCAGGAGGCTGAGGCTGGAAACCCAACAGTTCAAGGCCAGTGGGGCTACACAGTGACATCCCTGTGTGCCATTTAAAGTATTTCACTCAGAACACACAGAATACAGAACTAGGTATCATTGGCAGAAATTATGATTACCAGATATGGCAATACTTTACAAAATCCTCTCAAAGAACACATGAGGATACTTTATATTGATTTTTTAGTTTTTCTATGAAGCTGAGTTTATTGAAAACTTTTTAAAGTATTGGTATCATAAGAATTTAGAAGCCTGCTCAAAGACTTCCACAGGCAAACACTCAAGCAGTTTGAACATAAAGTGATTAAATATAGCGAGGACTATAAACCACAGAAAAATAAGAATGTAAATGGATAAATAGATTATGAAGGGTAAGAGTCAAGTCTGCTTAGAACATCCTCTCGTTTATTCAAGAGGACACTGTCTATCCTTACAAAGCAAACGCTGTGGTGCTTGCTGCAGGATGAATGTCCCTCTGGGGTCATGATGCTGAATGACGTGCCCTCTCACCAAAGCCCAAAGCATGTCAGTGGTACAGAGCGTCTGTACACACCTGGAATGTCACAGGGCTTTAGGATTGCTTCCTGGGGCCCTGGATGCATTCTTGCCAACAGGTGTCATATAATCCAAAGCATCTTCTGAGCTGGGGGTGGCTCAGTGATGGAGTGCATCTACCACAGATGAGGCCTGGTGTGTGTTTGTTTTTCTTCTTCACACTATTAGGCAAGATCCTTTTCTAAATTCTCCTGAATTTCACTGATTATTAATGCAATGGGGAAAAGTGACTTACATTTTAACTTCTTTGGGTGCTGCAAAGGCACTGGCAAGGTATCTGAGTTTTCTGATCCCTCTTGGGAGGCCCAGCCTTGGGGGTGAGGAGGAAAGATAAAGAAACAAGAAAGAGTTAAAAGCTAGATTCTCCTGTGTAAGAGAGAGTAAGCATTTGACTGACCAAGCCATTTCCCTAGTCTCTGCCTTTTAATTGGAGAGTAAAGACCATTTACATTTAAGGATATTGAGAGGGGTCTGCAAATTTCTATACTGAAGTTTTCCTGGTTTGCCAGATTCCTTCCCTTACCCTGTCTGTTCTAAGGTTTATTGGCTTATCATGCTAGAATATTACTTATTCTTTTAGGATAGTCAACAAATACTCAATAATTGTTTAATGCCTTCACACATGCCTTTGGTTTGCCTTTAAATACATGAACAGAAGGGTTTTTACTATAACAGACAACCCATTGACTGCTGTTGGGTGCCATGAGGATTTTTCAGGAAACATATGAGAAACAGGAATATGAGGGAAGCTGCACTAAGATTACAGATATGAAAATAGGAAACAAAGCACTGAGGTCTCAGGAGACATGGACACCACCTTCATGTGCAACAGAGTAAGTAAAAGGACTGGATTGGGCGTCCGAAGCTCAGACTCATGTCTGAGTTTATGAAGGCAGAACATCAGGAACTTAAAACAAACAATAGGTGCTGGGTGGTGGTGTTGCACACCCTTAATCCCAGCACTCTTAACAATGCAGAGGCAGGAAGATCTCTGTGAGTTCGAGGCCAGCCTGGTCTATGGAGTGAGTTCCAGGACAAATACACAGAGAAAACCTGTCTCAAAAAAACAAAAATCAGCCGGGCGTGGTGGCACATGCCTGTAATCCCAGCACTCAGGAGGCAGAGGCAGGCGGATCGCTGTGAGTTCGAGGCCAGCCTGGTCTACAAAGTGAGTCTAGGACAGTCAAGGCTAACACAGAGAGACCTTGTCTTGAAAAACCAAAAATAAATAAATAAATAAATAAATAAATAAATAAAATAAAATAAAAAAATAAAAATAAAAAGTGGGGTCGGGGACACTGGTACTCTCAGGGAGCTGGGAGTACCCAACACTGTAGTAGAAAACGGTATTTTGAAGTAAGGCTGGTGATAAGAAAGCAGATGCAGGCACAAGCAGATTCCTATCCTGCATTGCTTTTGTTTGTTTGTTTGAGGGTTTCTCTGTGTAATAACAGCCATGGCTGTCCTAGACTTGCTTTGTAGACCAGGCTGGCCTCAAACTCACAGAGATCCACCTGCCTCTGCCTCCCAATTACTGAGATTAAAGGTATTAAGATTTATTTATTTATTATTTACACAGTATTCTGCCCACATGTGCGCCTGCACACCAGAAGAGGGCACCAGATCTCATTATAGATGGCTGTGAGCCACCATGTGGTTGCTGGGAATTCAGGGACTTTTGTAAGAGCAGATACAGCTCTTGACCTCTGAGCCATCTCTCCACCCGAGAGGTTGAAAGCCTGTTGGACTCTCTTGCAGCACACAGGGAACTAAATGTTAAGTTCTGAGTGGAACCGGAATAGGCTCAATGTCATAGCCAGCACAGAGGCAGGAAAAACACGAGTCCTAAGGTGCAGCCCTGGACACAGGATGGTGAGGTGGCCCTTCTAGGACAGCCCTGTGGCTCCAGCGTGCTCTAGTGTCCTCCACTCCTGCTGCCTTGTTTTCTTTTTCTGGCTAATTCCGAACCCATGTGAAAAACGACACCAGATTTTGCTTGTGGTGGTGGTAGCACCGCCTGACCCAGGAGTGGTTTAGTAGATCAAATGTAGTGAGGCAAGCACCCGAACAGTCAGTGGGGAACACGTGGGCTTGGTGAGGTAGCGAGGAGACAGACATCTTTACTGACAACTGCAGTGCGGTTAGTTTTGGTATTTTCCCAGTTGGTTGTTGTGGCTGCAGATTGTATGGAGCAGTATTAATGTTAAAAATCTATTTCCCTGGATTCTGGTGTCCCACAATAGATTTGCTTAGCAAACAAAGCACACGTCCAAATGTCTCATCGACACTTACTGTTGAACGCTCCATCAGCATGAAGGCCAAGGTCAAAGAGCTGTGAAGGGAGGAATTGGGAGGAGAGAGTGAGAGGCCGGGGTCCCACTGACGGCTCCTGGGATGTGAGGCCAGCGCTGGGGCTCCCACAGGCCGGCTGGCATTCCTGGGTTAATTCACCAGCACTTGAAGTGGGGCTCAGGAGGCTGTTCAGAAATGAGAATTCCTTCTCAAAATCATCTCTTTCCAGCGAGTCTCTAGGCAGAGCTCTTGCAGCTGCCAGGTGAGAACAGAAACAGCAAGGGTTTCATTTCCTTTTGCAGAAATAAAAGCAGGGCATAGGAAAACGATTTTTCCTTTATGGCACTAACATAACTTTAAAACAACAATATTGATTATAAGTCTATAACTATTTGTAATAAGATAGGATTTAAAGCAAAATGGCCATTTAGCATTTTAACGAACAGTTATGAATGCCTACATAGTAATAATTTACTGCCCATGTGAGACTCGGAGACACCGGAGGAAGACACAGGCCTGTGAGTTAAGGAGCTGCAGACAGGGAAGTGAAGGCGTGGCAGACAGCAAGGCGATGCTCTAACCGGCAGCACTGCCTTTCCATGCGTGCTGGAAATCCATAGACACATGATACTTGTGCACATAAAACTGCAGCGAGTTCATGAAGTCAGTGATAAACAAAATGTGCTTTGATTACAATGTAAAAAATAAATTTAAGCTGGGTGTGGTGGTCCCACACTTTGATCCCAGCACTTGGGAGGCAGAGGCAGGCAGATCTCTGAGTTCAAGGCCAGCCTGGTCTACAAAGCTAGTCCAGGACAGCCAGGGCTGTTACACAGAGAAACCCTGTCTCAAAAAACCAAAAAATAAAAAATAAAAGGATGCAGAAGCCTGGCGGTGGTGACGCAGGCTGTGATCCCAGCACGCGGAGGCAGAGGCAGGCAGATCTCTGTGAGTTCCAGGACACCCAGGGCTACACAGAGAAATGTTATCTCAGAAAAACAAAACAAAAACACAAACCCAGAAAATAAGGCTCTTGCTGATAAATTTTAAAACTCTCAGTGAAACAATTTTAGCTAAAAGAATAGACTAATAAAAATATTTCATAAAGGCCAGGCGTGGGCACATGCCTTTAATCCCAACACTCACTTGGGAGGCAGAGGCAAGTGGAGTGCTGTGAGTTCAAGGCCAGTCTGGCCTACAAAGTGAGTCCAGGACAGCCAAGGCTACACAGAGAAACCCTGTCTCGAAAAACCAAAATAAAATAAATAAAAATCCATGATCCATGGGATAATTAAATACCAAGGATGAAGAAGCTGTGGTCCATACACAGTTCTTTATCAGTAAAAGTAACAATCTTAGGCTGGGCAGTGGTGGCGCACGCCTTTAATCCCAGCACTCGGGAGGCAGAGGCAGGCGGATCGCTGTGAGTTCAAGGCCAGCCTGGACTACAAAGTGAGTCCAGGACAGTCAAGGCTACACAGAGAAACCCTGTCTCGAAAAACAAAAAAAACAAAAACAAAAAAAGCAACATACACAGGGTCCTGTATTATGGGCTCAGAGCTTTGGGTCACAGTCCTTCCTGACGCAGCAGGATAGGAGAGTGACCCCGAGCTTCAAGGGCAATGGGCTTATAATGGGAAGTGGGAGGTTGTAGGTCCCAGTAATGTTGATCTTTAGGCAGGTTGGGTGGAGACTGAGTGTGGTGGGGAAGTCTTCTTATCTCAGAGGAACCTTGGGATCTAATTGTGTGTAATCGCTCCAGTGGAGTTTCTGGGGACTGCTGGCAGGTGTCGTTCCCAGAACACAGGGAGAAGGGCCACCTAGGGGAAGTTTTCCTAGAGACCATCATTAATTGTGGAATATACATTACATATGAAATATGGCATTAATTCTGTCCTTACAAAAGCACACTGATGAAGAAGCACCCAACCACTTAGGGAAACTGTAAGATGAGAAGAAACTACAAAGTTTTGTTTTGTTTGGTTTTTTGAGACAGGGTTTCTCTGTGTATCCTTAACTATACTGGACTTACTTTGTAGACCAGGCTGGCCTCAAACTCACAGTGATCTACCTGCCTCTGCCTCCCAAATGCTGGGATTAAAGGCGTGCGCCACCATGCCCCGTATATTTTGTTTTGTTTTTTTTTTTGATACAGGGTTTCTCTGTGTAGCCTTGGCTGTCCTGAACTCACTATGTAGACCAGGCTGGCCTTGAACTCACAGTGATCCACCTACTTCAGCCTCCAGAGTGCTGAGATTAAAGGCATGTACCATCACGCCTGGCCAGAAACTATAAAGTTAACGTTATGCCTGGATCGCTAGATCCCCAAAGACCACCAGGAGTCTGAAGCTATATGCAAAAACAAGGGGTCTTTATTTAAACTCCAGCCTGAGGGCTCTCCAACCTCACCTAGGCAGCAGATCAGTAGGAGAGCCCTGAACCACCAGTAGGCAGGTTGTTTTTTTTTTTTTTTTTTTTACCATGGTTATGACAAAGAACAGGAGTTACCAGTTTGGCAGTTACAAGAATTGGTTGAGATTTAGCACGGTTAGGTGGGTACTAGGGGATTGGTCAAGCCTGACCTCGAAATGCTTAACGTCTGAGGACGGTAGGTACTTTCCTGCTGTCCCCTGATTGGCTCAGGCCGAGGGTGGTTCTTTTCCTGGAACAGTTTGTAGTTTTTACAATACCTGGGGTGGCTTTGAGGACAGGCTTAAGATGAGGTCTGGCAATAAGATGGGGTTGCAATTGTGGGGTTCCATAACTAATTCTGTGGGACTCTGCCGGATATGGTTGAAATTAAAGCAGACTCCCTTCCATAGTGGGGTTCTCACTCCACCTGATCTGGTAACCCCAGATTTTGCCCTCAGGGAAGATTTCAAGCCTGACCCTTTCCTGATGAGGAACTTGTTCAGAAAGCACAAGAGAATTCCTGAAAGTACCCCACCGTATGCTGAGCAAACGCTAGCCTCCAGCAATGACTTTTAATTGTACCTAGAAATCATCTCCTCACACACAGGATAATTAAAGTACTGTTTTCACCTTCTTGTGACACCCTCAGCCCCCCCACCCATGTTACTACATGTAAATTAGCTATTATACTACTGTATGTGGATTAAGTATCCTGGTATCCTTAGCCCTAGCGAATCAGGCATATTCATCCTCTAAACCCCTCCCCACTGCCCAAAGTTGATAAATAAATGCTGTCTGGTTTTGGGGGTGTGCACATGCTCAATCATACTCTCTTGCTTGCAATTCCTCAACCATTACCGTCTGAGATTCCATTTACTGGGGGGAGGGGGGGCGGACCGCCGTTGGATACCAAGTGGTCAGGCAGCAATGGTAGAACTGCCTTTGCAGCTGCTGGGGCCTACTCCGCCACCGCTGATAGCTCAGTGCTGATCCCCCAGTGAAGAACTGCTGGGCCTGTGTCTTACCTGGTCAGTCTCTACCCCCAACGCCCTAACCCCCAACACCCCCACCCCAAACCCTGTGAGACTGGGAACCTGCCCTAGTGCCCAGGCAACAGGCTTCACCCTAAAGTGCTCTAACCACCCCTGAGTGAGAAACGTTCTCATCCAGAGGCAAGCAGTGCCTGGACCAGCCAGAAGGACATGGCAGCAGCAGGGAAAGGCATGCTGGCACACACCTTCAATCACAGCACTCAGGAGGACGAGGCATCTCATCTCTGAGTTTGAGGCCAACCTCGTCTACACATCAGGGCTTGGGAGACCCTGTTCCCAAAGGGGGTGTGTGGCAAGACCCCATCTAGCAATAATCAATAAATGTAAATGGATTAAATTATTTAATTAAGAGCCAGAGTACTGGTGACTAGGTGCATTTTTTAAAGTCTCCATTATATGTGGCTTAAAAGAAACTTGTTTTGGCCTCAGTCCTGTGAGGGAAGAATATACAGTGGAATTATGAAGTGACAACATTTTAAATGTATTTGAATCAATCTTTTAGACCATTTTACATTTTTGAAAGACTATGACAAACTATTAAAATGTGGCCATTTACCTCAGTGGTGGTGGCGCACGCCTTTAATCCCAGCACTCAGGAGGCAGAGACAGGTGGACTGCCGTGAGTTAGAGGCCAGCCTGGTCTACAAAGTGAGTCCAGGGCAGCCAAGGCTACACAGAGAAACCCTGTCTTAAAAAAACAACAAACAAAAAAGAAAAGAAAAGAAAAGAAAAAACCACAAACAAAGTGGCCACTTCAATTTAATGCATCTACCATCTTACCTGGTTCTCTCTCAATTCTCTCTCCTTCTTCAGACAAAGCTACCCTAAAGTTAAAAACCAGAAAGTACAGAGATTTTGGTTAAAATACATTTGAGGGTCAAGCCAGGCACAGTAGCACATGCCTGTAATTCCTGCACTCAGGGAGTCAGAGGCAGGCAGATCTCTGTGAGTTCAAGTCCAGGACAGCCGAGACTACACAGAGAAATCCTGTCTTGAAAAACAAACCCCCTCCAAAAAATATTTGAGGTTGATAACTCCCAGTTTCATATAATTCAAATGTTAATTCAGGTGGTACATAAAATACTTGTCTGGTAGATCAAGTCTGTAACAGTATATTCCACTTCTATAGACCTGTATAGACCATAAAAACCCCTTATTCTTATTTTTTTGTTGTTGTTGTTTCTGTTTTCGTTTGGAAGACAAGGTTTCTCTGTGTAGCCTTGGCTGTCCTGGAATTGACTCTGTAGACCAGGCTGGCCTCGAACTCACAGCGATCCTCCTGCCTCTGCCTCCCGAGTGCTGGGGTTACAGGCGTGTGCCACCACGCCCGGCTCATTATTGTTGACTCCATATTTCAGTAAAAGCTAACTCAGGGTCTGTACCAGCCTGGCCTACAAAGTGAGTCTAGGACAACCCAGGCTACACAGAGAAACCCTGTCTTGAAAAACCAAAACAAAAAACCCTTACAGAGTAAAAAGAAAAAAAGACAGGATTTGAAATGAAATTTCCAATGATTATATATATATATGCATACATACACACACATATATATATATGATATTTTAAAACAATTTGGTCTCATTAATGACTTTGAATGTCAACATAATACTAAGGTAAGTTTAACTTATGCATTTCATACACACAGACATTTAGATGGGATTTCCCATAGAGAAAGACTATGCTTGGATCCCATCTACCACCGGTTACTACTTGGGACGGTGGGTTTGTTGCTGTCGTCGTCGTCAGTTTGGTGGAGATAGGAGGAGCAAAGCAGCAGAGAAGCATGAACAGCGAGAGCCCAGGGCAGCAGGCCCGTGAGGCTCTTAGGTCCCAGCCTCCTGACAGCACTGTGCCTGCCGCCATCCCCACAGCCATCCCCACAGCTGACTGGTCCTTCTGTCAGCTCCTCTGCCGACCATGTCGACAGGCTGGGTGGGGACGGGGGATGGAATATAGCAAATGTCTGTGCTGTGTTGTTTAGAAAAGTGTCATAGAATAAGCACTTGGTGAGGCAGAGGAGAAAGCGATGAGCAGTCTCATCGTGTGTCGCAGGATGGCATGCTGGCTTCAGCTTGGTCTACTTACTTATTGAGGTTTGCAGTAAGACAGCTGCCGTCTGCTTGCTCTTCTTTGTGGTCTGCAGTGGGATTGCCTGGAGTGTCCTGTAATCGCTAAGGATGTAAAATTTAATGTTAAGGAGACGGGAAAAAAAAATCCACTCTTTTTACAATCAAAAGGAAAATAAAAACTTCGCTGGGTGTGGTGGCGCACGCCTTTAATCCCAGCACTCGGGAGGCAGAGGCAGGCAGATTGCTGTGAGTTTGAGGCCAGCCTGGTCTACAAAGCGAGCCTAGGACAGTCAGGGCTACACAGAGAAACCCTGTATTGAAAACACAAAATTCAGATGATATAAAATAGAACTAGTTCTGGGTGGAGAGTGAGGGCCGTGGGAATATGAGTCGACGTGACTTGAACTGAGCACCACGCACACGGTTCTTCACCCTGGCTGCCCGTGGAACCACACATACTGTGATCTGCTTCAGAGAAAAGTTAGCAACTTGTGATAGGTCCAGAGAAAACCCATTGCATTGCTGGCCAGTTCTGCAATCTCATCATACAGCTAAAGATGATGCTGAGTAGAAATCAGGCACAGATTTGCCTAAATACATAACACAGGATCCACTGGAACACCTTTAATCAAGGGCAGTTTTGGGGCTGAGAGAGATTGTCTAATAAAATGACTTAAAAGATGTACATGGTATGGTGACTTGTGCCTGAGCACTCAGTGAGTTCAAGGCCAGCCCCAGGCAGGGCCACAGTGCGACCCAGTCTCTAAAAGGAAAAGGCTTACAAGGAGACTGAAGTGATGACACAGCAGTTAAGAATACGTACTGTTCTTCCAGGAAAACCTGAGTTCAATTCCTAGCATCCACACCAGGCAGCACACAACCACCTAACAGCCTATAATTCCAGTTCCAAAAGGATCAGACACCTTTGACCTTTGCCTCTGCAAGCACCTCCACACGTGCGCGTGTGTACACACACACACACACACACACACACACACACATATGCATGTACACATAGACACACACAGACCCCCCACACAGACAGATATGCACTCTTCAATTTTTTGTTTGCTTATTCACTTTACATCCTGATCATAGTCCCCTCCCTCCTCTCCTCCTAGTCCACCCTTGTTCCTTCTCCCCCTTTATTTATTATGTATACAGTGCTCTGCCTGCATGTACCCCTGCAGGCCACAAGAGGGCACCAGAGCTCATTATAGATGGTTGTGAGCCACCATGTGTGGTTGTTCGGAATTGGACTCAGGACCTGTGGAAGAGCAGCCAGTGCTCTTAACCTCTCAGCCATCTCTACAGGCCCACCACCACCACCACCAATTTTTTAAAAGATGACTTAAATTCCACCAAAGAGACTTCATCCTGCTGGGATAAGAATTCTGTGAGTTTGAGGCCAGCCTGTTCTACCTAGAAAGTCCAAGACAGGGACAGGGTTCTGTGTAACAGAGAAGGAGGAGGAGGAGGAAGAGGAAGAAGAGGAAGAAGAAGAAGAAGAATAAGAAGAAGAAGAAGAAGAAGAAGAAGAAGAAGAAGAAGAAGAAGAA
>OU015743.1:45834885-45849432 GCA_907169655.1 Acomys percivali | reverse complement strand
AAGAAGAAGAAGAAGAAGAAGAAGAAGAAGAAGAAGAAGAAGAAGAAAAGAATGCAGCGTTAAAAGGCACCTAAAGCTAGCCCATCAGAACTGAAGCAATGACTGTGTTGAGTAAGCCACATACAAAGGAAGACTAGATGCTGTGCAAACATGGAGAAACTGTAATCACAAGGGAGCACACTTCCCACATGCATGTGCTGCACCAGCTCCCGTGCCAGGGCCATGCAGTGTGATCTGGGCGCTGTGAGCACAACTGGGGAAGGCATAAGGGAAAAGGCGGGAAGGAAATTTATCTTAAACTTCTAAAATTGCCAGGTGGGTAATCTGACCAGTATTGAGAACATGCAATTACTTTCTATCAGTTGTTGCTTTTTTTTTTTTTTTTTTTTTTCCTTTCCAAAGATTTAGATATCCCCTGTGTATGTATTAAAAAAAATTTTTTTTGAGACAGGATTTCTCTTTGTAGCCCTGGCTGTCCTGTACTTACTTTGTAAACCTGGCTGGCCTTGAACTCACAGAGATCCCCCTGTCTCTGCCTTCCTGAGTGCTAGGATTACAGGCATGCACCACCAAGACCACCATATTTAACAATGTTTATTACTAAACATCACATTCTAGGATCTTTTTTTAAAAGGGCTTATTTTTAATTGTGTTTAGGTGCCCACAGAGCCCAGAAGAAGCTGGAGTTACAGGAAGTTGTGAGCCACCCAGCACAGGTGTTGGGAACCAACCTTAGCTCCTCCTTTTCACTCTTTCTTTCTTTCTTTTGTTTTGTTTTTTAGGCAGAGTTTCTCTGTGTAGTCTTGGCTGTCCCTGCTTTGTAGACCAGGCTGGCTTGGAACTCACAGCCACCCACCTGCCTCTGCCTCTTGAGTGCACCACCACACCTGGCTTGTGTCCTCTTTTTTTTCAAGACAGGGTTTCTCTGTGTAGCCTTGGCTGTCTTGGATTCACTTTATGGACCAGGCTGGTCTCGGACTCACAGAGATTGGCCTGCTTCTGCTTCCCCGAGTACTGAGATTACAGGCGTGGTGGGTCCTCTGTAAGAGCTCGGCTCTTACATGTTGAGCCATGCCTCTGCCCCACATCTCTGCACCTACTTTCCTTTTTATTTTTTATTTTTATTTTTTTGAGACAGGTTTTCTCTGTGTAGCCTTGACTGTCCTAGACTCACCTTACTTTCCTTTTCACTTTCTCGCTCCCTACTTCCCTGTGGGGGGAGTGTGCTTCAGGGTTACTGACGGGGATTGGGACCTAGAAAGCACTGGTCCTTAAAAGTGGGGGAACATGCCCCCCAAGGGTTTCATGAGTTTGAACCTAAGCCCGGAAAAAGACAGTTTCAACATCATCACCTCTCTGAAGTATGATCCGGTAAAACAAGAGGACCTGGGAGACATACCTTGAGAGCTATGAAGTCGTACGGATGCAAACCAGTACAGGCCTCCTGGATTTGAGACATCATTTGAGCTGTTTTCTCCCAAAACCCAAGCAATGTTCTCTGTGGAAAAATAAAAGGCAACACTACAGTTCTGCCCATCCAAGATCTGATCCGTCTTCGTCCTCACTGCTGTGGTGCTCAGAAACTGAGCCAACTGCCCAGGTATGGGGAGCCAGAAAGAGCTTTGGATCACAATTCTTCATGGAAGTTAGCATGGAGTCTGCATGTACATCTGCGCCTATCTGTACACAGCACAGGAGACCTATGGAATTGGAGACTACAGCTCACAGGAGGAAAGAAAACCAATGCATCCAAGTATCTCGGAATCCAAAATCATAGGCATCAAAGGCATAAAATACACCAATCTCTATAGAAGAAGGGACATGTGTGTAATCTGCACGTTAGCATATATAAGCTCTGTGTGTGTGCGCGCACGTGCATGTTATGGAGTACCTATAGAGGTCAGAGACCAACTTGTGGGAAACAGTTCTCTCAATCCACCACGTGGGTCCCAGGGACCAAGTTCAAGTCACCAGGCTCGATGGCATCTCCATCTGTTTTGCCCTCACACTGGCCCGTAAGAATCTTTTTTTAATGTTTTGTTTGGCTTTGTGAGACAGGGTCTTACCATGTAGCACTGGCTGGCCTGGAACTTACTATGTAGACCAGGATGTCCACAACTCACAGGAATCCACCTGCCTCTGCTTCCTGAGTGCTAGGATTAAAGATACGTGCTGCTATGCTTGACCCCTAAGTGTCTTTTCATTAAAGAAAATACTTACTACTCTATTTGGCCTTTCATTAAGGGCTCAGGAAAGACTTGGACCTGGAGATGTGTTATTTATCTCACTCGGGAAATTTGTGTCCTGCCTTGTTGCTTCAGGCCTCCTGTTCCCGGCCCCGGGGTGAGTGGACGGATGGAGGGGCCCTGAGCTGCAGGTTGCTAGTCCCTTAATTTTCAAGGACATCTTTCCTTGAATCTTGGATTGTGTAATACCAAACTGAGTTGCATATACTGCTTTAAGACAGCAATGAACAGCCACCTCCTTTCACTAATTATTTGTTCCTTGTTCAATATGGTTTTCTCTTGCTGTTTACAGATACACACTAGAGTCAGCTACTGCTGCTTGTAAGTACCTGGCATTCACTGTGGAGTACTCACATGTGACTTGAGGGCAACATAAGTGAGGTTACAGTACAGGGTGGCAACCTTGAAATCAAAGGAATACATGGCCTAGATTTGGAAAACTGGGATTTTTAAGCCCAAATTACCATTTGCACAATTATCATTGGCTTCATTTTTTTTTTATTCATTGCTGGACACAAAAGTTTTCAAACTTTCTGGACCATGGTATTCTCTTTAAAATTTATTTATTTATTATATTTCATATACAGAACTTAGCCCGCATGTACACCTGCAGGCCAAAAGAGGGCACCAGATCACATCATAGATGGTTGTGAGCCACCATGTGGTTGCTGGGAATTGAACTCATGACCTCTGGAAGAGCAGTCAGTGCCCTTAACCTCTGAGCCATCTCTCCAGCCATGGACCATGGTATTCTTTTTGTTTAGTTTGGGAACAGAGTCTAGACTTAACTTCTCAGTCCTCTTGCCAACTGAGTGCTGAGATTAAAGGCGTGAGCCGACACACCTGGCTCCCGACTAGACGGCTTTCAAAAGGGAGTCTCACCGCTCATTTTTACAGCAGGGACACACAGACCATGGGGTGGGTACCTGGTAGGTTGTGAGTGAATGAGATAGCATATTGCAGCGACTAGCTCCAAGCAAGTCCACTTTCTGACAGACGTCCATCTTTAACTTGTCAAAAGAACCTTTGCTATTTCTCACTTGGCTCTGCACCTGCAATCACAAAAAAAATGGCCTATTATCAACATCAAAGATGAGAGTCCTATGGGTCTGAAATACATTTTTTGTTTCGTTTTTTTGTTTGTTTTGTTTCGGTTTTTGTTTTTGTTTTTGTTTTTTAGTTTTCCAAGACAGGGTCTCTCTGTGTAGCCTTGGCTGTCTGGGACTGGCTTTGTAGACCAGGCTGGCCTTGAACTCACAGCGATCCGCCTGCCTCTGCCTCCCCAGTGCTGGGATTAAAGGCGTGCGACACCATGCCTGGCTCTTTTATCCCTGTAAAACATTTCTTATTTCTATAGCAAGGGGGTACAGGGAGAGGCTCACACGTGTGTGGAGGTCAGAGAACACGTGTGGGAGTCAGTTCTCTCCTTTCCCCATATGCAGTCATCAGGCTTGGTGGCAAGTGCCCTTGCCCTCTGTGCCATCTCACTGCCACTCCAACAGCTATACATTCAGGTGAGTAAATCTGGATGAAATATGAAAATTGTAGGACGGGCGTGGTGGCATACGCCTTTAATCCCAGCACTCAGGAGGCAGAGGCAGGCAGATCGCTGTGAGTTTGAGGCCAGCCTGGTCTACAGAGTGAGTCCAGGACAGGCAAGGCTACACAGAGAAACTTTGTCTCAAAAAACCAAAAATAAATAAATAATTAAAAAAATAAATAAATAAAAATAATTTTAAAAAATAAAAAGAAAATGTGTAGTTAAGAAGAAAAGTGTTCCAAAGCCAGGCATGGTGGTGCACGCCTTTAATCACAGCACTTGGGAGGCAGAGGCAGGCGGATTGATGTGAGTTCGAGGCCAGCCTGGTCTACAAAGCAAGACCAGGACAGCCAAGCCTAACACAGAGAGACCCTGTCTTGAAAAACAAACAAACAAACAAAAACAAAAAAGAAGAGGAAAAAGAAAAGTGTTCCAGACAAAAACAAATATCTGAAGTGTTTAGTATTCAAAAAATGTACAGTATTTTTTGATAAAAATAGAAAAAAAGCAAAAAAATGGAAGGGCTGATGGGACGGCTCAGGGGCAAAGGTACTTGCCACCAAGGCTGGTGACCTGAGTTTGATCCTTGGGACTCACATGGTGAAAAGAGAGAACCACCGCCCAGAAGTTGTCCTCTGTCAATCACATGTATTCTGTGGCATGTGCTCACACACAAAAATAAGTGAAGAAATGAAATAAAAATTTAGCTGGAGCTGGACACACAGCCAGGAAGGAATCTGTTTTTTGTTTTAATTGAAATGAAACTCATATGATGTACACTGAACCATTTGAAAACATTGAACCATACAGAATTCAGTGGCATCTGTGCTCTCATGGCCTAAATGCTATTGCCAAGGATGATACTGGGAGTAGGACAGGAGGCTGCTCTGATGGCAAGCAGCATCGTCACCTGATTTACAGGGCTGCTGAGAGGAACCAGTGAGCTGTACTTGTTAATGTTTTATGTCACCTGACACAACTAGAGCCATTTTGGAAGAAGGAACCTCAATTGAGAAAAGTCCCGCCCCCCTAGACACACCCATAGATGGCCTGGGGGTGGGCCTGTAGGGAATTTTCTCCTTTTTTGTTTTTTGGGGGGCTTGTGTTGTTGGTGGTAGGTTTTTTGTTTTGTTTTGTTTTGGTTTTTTGTTTTTGTTTTTGTTTTTGTTTTTCGTGACAGGATTTCTCTGTGTAGCTTTAGCTGTCCTGGAACTCACTCTGTTTTGTTTGTTTGTTTGTTTTTGGTTTGGTTTGGTTCTGGTTTTTTGAGACAGGGTTTCTCTGTGTAGCCTTGGCTGTCCTGGACTCACTTTGCAGACCAGGCTGGCTTCAAACTCGCAATGATCCGCCTATTTCTGCCTTCGGAGTGCTGGGATTAAAGGCGTGTGCCACCACCGCCCAGCTCTGGAACTCACTCTGTAGACCAAGCTGGCTTCAAACTCACAGAGATCCATCTGCCTCTGCCTCCTGAGAACCGGGATTAAAGGCATGTGCCACCACCACCCAGTGCTATCTTTTTTTTTTTTTTAAGGCTAATAATATCTGTGTTAAATTATTCTGTATTAGTTCTCTATGCTACTGTCAAGCAAAGGAGGGGGCTGGCAAGACAGCTCAGTGGTTAAGAGTACTGGCCACTTGCTCTGCTCTTCCAGAGGTCCTGGGTTCAATTCCCAACAAGAACATGGTGGCTCGCAACCATTTATAATGGGATCCAATGTCTTCTTCTGGCATGCAGACATACACTCACCCGTGTACATAAGAGACATAAACCAACCTAAAGAAAAGGGAAGGACACATTTCTTACCTTTTTAAACTTCTCCATCTGTTTGAGGGTGTCTGGGTCAAGCTCCTGCGATGCATCCTTCATCCACAGCAGGGCTCCTCTGTACTCCGTGCGTGCCCGCTCCATACGGTTGATGGTCACCAAGGTGTCAGAAATCGCCCTCTGACTGAACGTGGCTACTTCTTGCTTAAGACGAGATAGGGGAGTACACAAGGCCAACCTAACAGCAGGGAGGTAAAGGTCAGAGGGTTGTACACCCATAACCAAACTTCTAGACACATTGGGACATGCATTTACCATGTAAAACATTCTTGACAAGCACTGAAGATTTAAAAAACAAAGATGTTTCTACAGATCATCTTTCTTTCTTTCTTTCTTTCTTTTTTTGGCTTTTCAAGACAATGTTTCTCTGTGTAACAGCGCTGGCTACCTTGGACTCACTTCATGGATCTGCCTGCCTTTGCCTCCCAGGTGCTTGGATTAAAGGTGTACTTCATCACGCTCGGTTCAGGCTGTCCCTTTTTATCCTCAGGAAACATCTTTGGGTGTTCATCCAGATATAAATAACCCACCAGGCACATCTACCACCTAGAAAAGAGTTCTGGGGCAACAAAGGGGCCTGAGTGCCTAAGTCACGGGGTCATTTACAGGCAATGTTTCAGTTGGCAAGTGTAGGGAAAACTTGGGTTCAACAGATTAGATAAAAATGCTAGGAACACTAATGAGGATGCAGTTCTTAGCAGCAGAGGTGAGAACAGAGGTGTTTAAGGGGCGCAACTCAAACCTAGCCTCACACATGTGGCACTACAGAATAAAGCCACCTGGGCCAGACGGCACAGTGTACACATTTTCCTGTCATACAAGGATTTGAGCTATATTTACAGTACACACACACACACACACACACACACACACACACATTACATGATAGTCTTTATGACACATATCTTTATGCTAAACACTGTGAAATAATAAGAGGAAGGTATGTAATTAAGAAAGAAAGCCGGGTGGCGGTGGCACACACCTTTAATCCCAGCAGTTGGGAGGCAGACAGGCAGATCGCTGTGAGTTCGAGGCCAGCCTGGTCTACAAAGCGAATCCAGGACAGCCAAGATAACATAGAGAAACCCTGTCTCGAAAAACCAAAAAAGAAAAGAAAAAGAAAAAATCAGGCTGGTTATGGTGGCATAAGCCTTTAATCCCAGCACACTAACCTTTCTAAGAAAATAAAATTTCTATTTAAAAAGAAAAATTTCAGTTTAATCATAGTACAGTGTCAAAAAAGTGAGTGACAGCAGGAAGTGTAGCTCAAAGGCAGGGCACCCACTAAGATGCATGAGGCCCCGGGCTTGAATGGTCAGCATCACAGAAGAAAACAGGAGAACAGAAAAAAAAAAATAGAAACACATCTTATATATGAGTCATTCTGTGACTCTATTAGAGTAAACCATTTGAGAAATAGAAATCTAGTCCCAAATGCTATTTTTAGGAATTAGGCAATCAAGAATATCAACTTTTAAGTAATTCTTTTGAATGCAAATGAACAATTAAAAATGAGTAATTACATAAATAACTGAAATTAAAAAGAAACATATCCCCAAACACACTTGCACGGCAGACATGTCACCGCCTTATCAGAAGAGGCGGTGGCCTTTCTTTGATACACATGGGACCTGAACACACATGTCAGAAGCATCACATGACCAACGGAGGATGAAAAGCTGCGGTGAACCTTTGCTTGGCTGAAGAACACAGTGCCTTGCCAGCGGCATCCATCACTTTGCCAGCTTGAGTTGCGTCCTGTTCTGCTTGACTCTTTAGAAAGAGCCCTAGTTCGTTTTCTTCCTCTGATATAACTAGGGGGAGGGAAATGGCAGTTTAGTCAATTGTTTCATCATTTGTTTAAAACATACAACAGGCAGGAGGAGACGTGACTCTACAGGTAAAGGTGCTTGCCTGCCACCAAGCCTGACAACCTGAGTTCAATGCTTGGGACCCACACATGGAACGAGAGAACTCCACACATGTTCTATGGCACTTGGGTGTACACCCACACCCACACAAATGTAAGTTACAAATTTATGCTGGGCAGTGGTGGTGTACGCCTTTAATCCCAGCACTTGTGAGGCAGAGGCAGGCAGATCTCTGTGAGTTCAAGGCCAGCCTGGTCTACGAAGAGAGTCCAGGAGAGGCAGGACTACACAAAGAAATCCTGTCTTTAAAAAAAAAAAACTGCAAGGGAAGAAAAATTCTCCTGTGCCCACCATGGGAAGGCTGACTGACAGTCTGGAACACACTGTGGGTAGTTTAGATCCTAACCCAGCAGAATGTCCTGGAAAACTGATTGTTAGTCCCCATCAAGGAGTCAAGCCATGAAAATTGTCATCTGGTGCACCGAGAGCCAGTGTGGACCAGGAAGAGATGGTTCAGAGTGTGCTGCCAGCTGTGAGAAGAAATTAAGGAAAAACAAGAGACTTTGACTAATCCGACTCTTTCATATCTGTCATAGGTAATAAAAAAGACAAACAGGACTTGGCTGAGAGTGGGTGGAGCTTGGACGCCCTGCTCCACAAGTGTGAAGCCCTGTGTACATGCCGAAGTAAGATTGGGTTCTGTTTGTTTGCTTTGCTTTTTGCTGAGACAGTATCTTAGCATGCTTAGGATAGCCTTGACTCCCTGTGTAGCCCAGGTTGGCCACTATGCCTTGAGCCTCCTGCCTCAGCCCCTCAGTGCTAGGATGCACACAAGTACCATCACACCTGGCTGGCATGTCATTTCTATTTAGTTACTCTAGGAATTTACTCCTCCTCCTCTTCCTCCTCTTCTATTTTTAAGATTTATTTACTTATTATGTATACAATGTTTTGCGTGCATGTGCAGGAGAGGGCACCAGATCTCATTAGAGATGGTTGTGGGCCACCATGTGGTTGCTGGGAATTGAACTCAGGACCTTTGAAAGAGCCGCCAGTGCTCTTAACCTCTGAGCCATCTCTCCAGCCCCCTCCTCTTCTTCATTTTAAAATTTTATTTGTTTATTTATTTTGTGAGACAGTGTCTCTGGCTGTCCTGGAACTCACTCTGTAGACCAGGCTAGCCTGAATTCACAGAGCTCCGCCTGCCTCTGCCTTTTGAGTGCTGGGATTAAAGGCGCCACCACGCCTAGCCTAAAATTTATTCTTTACCAAAGCGTCAGATCACAAAGCAAAACACTGCTCCTTTACCACAGACTGCTTCAGGAACCCCAGTCTAGTCCCTGCCTGGAGCTTCTAATGCACTCTCAAGTGGACAGAGAGAGGAAGGCCATAGGTGCCTGAGTCAAAGGGAACAGGAAATGACAACAGTCAGGCTTCATCTCACCCTAGCCACAGAGTAAACACTGTGTTCAGGATGTGGAGGTGGGAACATGGTACAACCTCTGAAGTCAGGTTCTGGATTTTCCTGGGTAAAGTAGTCACAGTGACTAACTGCTGATCTCACAGGAACCAACAACGTATACTTCATCTCTGTGAGGGGAATCGATGGACGGCTGGACACGCGTTCCCCTGCTGCTGTGGCCAACATAGTTATAACCACAGTTAAGAAAGGCAAAGCAAGCCGGGCGTGGTGGCGCACGCCTTCAATCCCAGCACTCGGGAGGCAGAGGCAGGCGGATCTCTGTGAGTTCGAGGCCAGCCTGGTCTACAAAGTGAGTCCAACACAGCCGAGATAACAGAAACCCTGTCTCAAAAAACAAAAACAAAAACAAAAGTGCTTCTTGCTGTGCTGAAAGCATCTTCATCCAGCCTATAAACCCAGCCCCTAGACAGAGGAAAGAGTGTTAACGCTTTTAACCCAGAACCATTTTGTTTGGGTCCCCAAACTTTAACGATGACTCAAAAGCATGAGTCTATTGTGTTTTCTACATGATGAACTTCAGTACGATTACAGACAGTGGTAATGCCAACATATCTAAAACTTTTTTATCTCTTTCTATAAACAAAATTTTTTGTAAGTTTCAGGGAGTCATAAGCCTTGGGTCCACCTCTCACACGTTAAAGAACTCCAGAGAAGTACTCCTGTCAATCTGCAGCCTAAACGTTCCCCACCTACTGCCTACCCCTGAGGGTAGGCTCCCTTTCCCCTGGTCTTGGGACTCCTCCCTTCCCCCAACTACCAGGACCACAGGCCTGGAAGTCTCAAGTGTACACCCAAGATAAAAACTTTCTGCCGAGAGTGGTGGTGCTTGCCTATAATCCCAGCACTCAGGAGGCAGAGGCAGGTGGATCTCTGTGTGTTTGAGGCCAGCCTGGTCTATCTGTGTAACAGAGAAACCTTGTCTCAAAAAACTACCACCACCTCCAACAAGAAGAAAAACCTTTCCACTAAACTCCCTAACTTTACCTTCTGACCCTCGTCTCTGTCTGTCCCAGCAGATTTCCAATCAACTGATGACTGCAAACTGCTCCAAAACTGACTGCAGCGTGCCAGCCTCAAGTGCTCCCTCAGAACCTATTAGCATACAAGCAGCTTCACTAGCCTGCCTCCAGGCTGCCTAGCAACCTATGACATCATCACAGGTCACCCACCAGGTGTGTGCCCTGCCCAGGATATAAAATGGCAAACCCACCTCATCTCTCTTTCTTGCTCTCTTACTCTCTTGCTCTCTCTCTCTCTGTACCCCTGGGGTACTCCTTCCCCATTCCCTCCTCTCTCGTGTTTCTAAAACAAATCTTATATCATGCATGTTGTGTGGCACATATTTTATATTTAACAGAACCTGCATCTCAGCCGCTCCAGAGCAGCCTGTCCTTTCCCAGCCAGGTCTGGCAGAACCTGGGCAGCAAGCAAAGCAGATGTCCTCCAGCCTGCACGCCCTTCTCCCTTCCCGTCCTTTGGCCAACATCCCAGCCTTCCTGGGCCCCAACAACAACCATCCCCCAATTTCAGCTCAAGATTGTGTCATTCCTTTTCATCAACAAAAGGCTGGTGTGGTAGGTCTCTAAGAAACCCAGGACAAATGGCTGAGGTGCCTAGTAACATATCAAAGCGATGCTGGCCAGCCCTCTCACACACCCGCTGCCCTAATCCTCTCTAACCCAGGGGTGGGAAGGGTGGGGGAGTGGAGGGGTGGGGGAGTGGAGGGGCTGGGCTTCCATTCCCCTCCTCCAGCTTCTTTTCCTATCTAACTCGGCCATTTTGTTTTTTCTTTGTTTTTGTTTTTTTTTTAATTTTTTTTTTCCGAGACAGGGTTTCTCTGTGCAGCCTTGGCTGTCCTGGACCCACTTTGTAGACCAGGCTGGCCTCGAACTCACAGTGATCCACCTGCCTCTGCCTCCCGAGTGCTGGGATTATAGGCGTGCGCCACCACGCCCGGCTCCCTCGGCCATTTTGGTACACGCTCTCTTGGGCCTTCTCTTGCTCCGCCCCTGGACCTCTCTTCATCATTTGCTCTCTCTCCTCTTTCCTCTCTCTTCTCTTCCCCTTTCACATCCCGCCCCCACACAGCCTGTTCAGTCTGGGGCCTCTGGCTGTACGCTCCCTCATCTATCCAATAAAAACTCTCTCAACCGTATCCAGGAGCGGCTGTGCCCCCATTTTCATTCAGGAATCACGTTGACTTAATACTGATTGCTTGGGAGATGTGCATTCTCTTTGGCTCATAGCTTTAATATTAGGAAAACTCCATTTCTGTGTGAGGATTTACAGCTCTCTGGGAACATGGAACAGACCGTGACTGAGGTAGGCCTTTACTGATGCTGAAAGGGCAGGCCAGGGCCAACCTGGGACCTGCCTGCCACCATGGACGGATACGCCACGCTGACAGGCTCACCCCTGGGTTACTGAGTCCATGAAGATGCACAATACTGCTCAGTGACACAGCAAACACCGAGCTCACACAGCTCAGCACTCAGCCTCCATTACAAAACTAACCCACTGTATTGGTCTGACAGCATCAGCAGCAGATAAGATATTAAAATAGTATGCATGTGTATGTATATTCTACTGTAACTGAAGTGGGGAAAGCCGTCCAAGGGCTAAGCTCCCACGAGAAGAGGTCAGGGTGAGAGAAGAACCCACCAAAGGCAGGATGCTGAGAAGTAACGCCGTTAAGGACGAAGCGTCACTCCTTCGTCCCAGGGTGGGCATGTGGAGGCAGGATACAGGAGGAGAGCAAGGGGGAACTGATCGGCTGTGGGGGGAGAACTGGTCCCTGGCTTTCCCTTCTTGTGACCCTGTCAAAAAATACTTGGAGGAGTGGAAGTAGGGTAAGATGAGCATAAGACAAAGTGTTAGTAAGGAGCCTGATGCGGGGGCTGCATCTGTATTCCTGGCAATCAGGAGGGTGGGGACAGGAGGAGTCCAGGCCAGCTTGGGATACACAGTGTCTCCAAAAAAAAAAAAAAAAAAAAAAAAAAAAAGGGAATAAAGTTCCTGCATGACACACAAACAACCTTGTCAACTGTTTCTGAGAGAAAAGGAAGGTCTGAGTGAGGTACTGACTGCAGAGCTGCAGGGGTCAAAAGAGGTTTGAAATGATGGAAGCAAACCTTAAGACTCACCAAGAACACTGTGAGTTCGAGGCCAGCCAGGTCTACAAAGCGAGTCCCGGACAGCCAAGGCTAACACAGAGAAACAAAACAAAACAAAACAAAAGATTCACCAAGAAAACCAGAGTAGAAAGTGTATCTGTGGTGGTGCATGCTTTTAATTTCAGCACTTGGGATCTTTGTGAGTTCAAGGCCAGCCTGGTCTACATAGCTAGTCTAGAACAGCCAGGGCTATTACACGGAGAAGCCCTGTCTTGAAAAACGTAAAAAAAAGAAAGTGAATCTGTGCCAAAGGATTTAATAAACTAAAGAAGGAAAAGATGGACACTGGGGATTTTGAGAACAAAAATATCCATATTTTGCAATAAAAACTTATGAAATAATTTTATAAACACCTACTTTCTCATTAGATGATTCATATTCAAAAATGCATACAATATTTATTTTAAATGGGAACTGTGAGATAGCTCTGGTGTCATACCATTGAGTCTTAGCTGGTATTTCTCAACTATCTTCAGAAGTTCATTGCATGTCTCCTGGATGGAGTGAAAAACCTTGAAAAATAAATTTTATTATGACAATTTAAGGAACAATAAACAAATACAACTTTTAGCACTTCAAAGGCAGAACATTTGCATAAAAGTATCTGTTGAGTATATTTCATAAATTATGCTCATTTTACTTAGTTGGAATGTATGGTTTAAACATATGAGTTTGTCTATTTTATAAATATCATGTCTATTTTCCTTGATTGGGATGTACTGCGCAGGCTGAGTCATATTACTGATATAGAAAGCACATTTAAAATTTCCCTGGGAATGCAATAAATGTGTGGAATTCATGTACATAATTTTTTCTTCCTAGCTCCCAAGTATCTAAACACTAGAAAGTTATATCCATTATGAAATGTATCAAATATTGTTAACAAAACATGAAAAGAGAATACTTTAGAAACAGTTTTATGCTCAATATGGCTTTTACCATGTAGGCCAGCCTGGTCTACAAAGTGAGTTCAGGACAGCCAAGGCTACACAGAGAAACCCTGTCTCGGAAAAGCCAAACAAACAAACAGACACCCAAAACCAAAAGCAACAACAAATAAATGTACTGGAGCTGGGCCATGCTGGCACAGAAGACAGAGGCAGGCAGGCAGGTCCAAGACAGCCAGGGCTACACAGGAAAACCCCATCTCAAAAAATGAAATAAAATCAATCAATAGATCAGTTAAAAAATGAATTTACTAAGCAGGTGTGGTGCCACTAAGGGAGATGGAGCCAGGAAGGCTGAGTTCAAAGCCACCTACATTGTGATCATACGTAGTTACCGCATGTAAAGCAAGACATGGATGCTTTTATAATAATTTGTTTTGCTCGGTTTTGACACAGGACGACCACAACGTAGAGTAAAATTCAAAAAGTGGTAAGGATTCTGAAAGGTTCACCATAAAGAAATGACAAAAGTTAGAGATGTATTCAACCTAATTTAAACATTATATAGTATCTATATTGAACATATATGATATATATATATATACATACACACACACACATATATATGTTGAAGGTTTCATGGTATCTCGCTTTTTAAAAACAGATTTATTTATCCTTACTGTTGTGTGTTTTGCCTGTAGGTATGCCTCTATACCACGGGCATGCCTGGTGCTATTGGAGAACAGAAGAGGGAGTCTGATCCTCTAAGACTGGAGTTGCAGACAGTTGTGAGCAACCACATAAATGCTGGGAACAGAGCCCAGGTCCTCTGGAAGAGCAGCCAGTGCTTTTAACTGCTGAGCCGTCTGCTCAACCCCTATCTCATTAATGTGTGCTTTTTTTTTTTTTTTTTTTTTTTGGTTTTCGAGACAGGGTTTCTCTGTGTTAGCCTTGGCTATCCTGAACTCTCTTTGTAGACCAGGCTGGCCTTGAACTCACAGCTATCCACCAGCCTCTGTCTCCTGAGTGCTGGGATTAAAGGCGTGCGCCACCACACCGGTCACTGTGTACAATTTTTATGTTTTTACATATTTGTTAAAAATGAGTTAAAATAAAAAATATATATTATGATATCAAATATAAAGTGCTTTTGAAAAGGAGAGCTGGAAGCCAGGTGTGGGGGCGCACACCTTTAATCCCAGCACTCAGGAGGCAGAGGCCACCTTGATCTACAAAGAGAGTCTAGGATAGCCAAGGCTACACAGGGAAACCCTGTCTTAAAAAACCAAAAAAGAAAAAAGCTGAAAAGAGGGCTGGAGATGTGGCTTAGTGGCTTAGCTCCTGACAATCCTGAAGAAGAGCATGGCTTTAGTTCAGAACTGCCAAAGGGAAAAAGGAAAGAAAACTATTTGAAAATAATTAAAATTACAAAACCTTGCCTTTGGGTTATTTTTGTTTGGCATTTCTTCTTCTTCTTCTTCTTCTTCTTCTTCTTCTTCTTCTTCTTCTTCTTCTTCTTCTT